>JAFBJQ010001317.1:0-46933 GCA_016785345.1 Trinectes maculatus
TCAAAGATGTATCAAAAACGTCATACTATACTATGTCGATGTAATTTTGACAAAAATTTCATTTTTCATCAAAATGTCAAAAATGTGTCAAAGACATCAAAAAAATAGTATGTCGTCGAAAGTTTTCACAAAAACTTCAAAAATGTGTCAAAATGTCATAGTATAGTATGTCGTCCAAATTTTCAGAAAAATTAAAATTTTCACAAAAACGTCAAAATGTGTCAAAAATGTCATAGTATAGTACGGTATGTCAATGTAATTTTGACAAAAAATTAATTATTCAGAAAAACTTCAAAAATGTGACAAAAACGTCGTAACATAGTATGTCGTCGAAATTTTCACAAAAATTTAGATGTCCTCAAAAACGTCAAAAATGTGTTAAAAACGTATGTTGTCGAAATTTTCACAAAAATGTAATTTTTCACGAAAACGTGAAATGTGTGACAGAAATGTGTCAAAAACGTCATAGTATACTATGTCATCAAAATTTTCACAAGAACGTCAAAAATGTTTCAAAAACTTCATAGTATAGCATGTCGTCAAAATTTTTACAAAAATTTAATTTTTCACAAAATGTCAAAGATGTATCAAAAACGTCATACTATACTATGTGGGTGTAATTTTGACAAAAATTTAATTTTTCATTAAAATGTCAAAAATGTGTCAAAAACATCAAAGAATGGTATGTCGTCGAAAAGTTTCACTAAAACGTCAAAAATGTATCAAAAACGTCATAGTATAGTATGTCAATGTAATTTTGACAAAAAAATAATTATTCAGAAAAACGTCAAAAATGTGACAAAAACGTCGTAACATAGGATGTCGTTGAAAATTTCACACAAATTTAAATGTCCCCAAAAACGTCAAAAATATGTTAAAAACGTCATAGTATCATATGTTGTCGAAATTTTTTTGTGAAAATTTTGATGACATACTATACTATGACGTTTTTGACACATTTCTGACACACATTTCACGTTTTCGTGAAAAATTAAATTTTTGTGAAAATTTCGACAACATACTATATTATGACGTTTTTGACGCATGTTTGACGTTTTTGTGAAAATATAAAGTTTTGTGAAAAAGTTCAACGACATACTATACTATGACGTTTTTGTTTTTTGACGTGTGTGTGTGTGTATGTGTTTGCAGGTGTATAGGCTACAGGATGTATGCATTCTAGCAGTGAGACAGAGCATATTATGACGAACAGCTCCCCCAAATGACTGATTGTGTCTTGCCACCACCATAAATCATACACCCACTGCCCCCTTCAACCACCTCCAAACACGCACACAGAGGCACAAGCAGAATACAACACACTGAACATAACACATACAAACCAAACTTCTGTAACAGCCCCCACTCCCACTTCCTCTTTCTAAAACACACACACACACACACACCTGCAGAGAGTTCAGATTTTGACAGAAGCCCAACAATATTAAAACACCAACTGTTTGTCAGTATTCTTTGTATATTCATGTGTGTTCTAGGATTTCAAAATGTAATAAAAGATGACATACGTGTATGTATGTATGTGTGTGTGCGTGTGTGCGCGCGCGTGTGTGTGCACATTCATACGTCATTGACTTACCAATGTGTTTGCCCTTCATGTGGTAGTAGAAAGAGACACAGTATGGTACTCTGCCCGAGCCCTTGGGGCCCCTGACTGAGGTCACATTAAAAAGTGGAGAGAGAAGACGAGCTTTGTCTCCCTGTATACGTGGTCGTGACGCTTCGATGTACATGTAGTACCCTGAAAATAAGAGGAAATTAAAACATATGAGTGATATCTGATTTCTGTTTCTATCTCAGCCAATCAAATTTTATTTGTATAGCCCGTATTCACAAATAGTCTCATTGGGTTATCTGTTTTTCTTAAGCGTCTAACTAGTCACACTATACAGTATACCATTTTGTCTCTGCACAGCTATGACCAGTACAGAAAGAAAAAAAAAGGACTTGTCCATGAAATGATCTCTCACCCTCCTTGGTTCCACTTCGGTCAGTCTCAGGGCCGGTATTGGCAGATCTCTTGGGATTCTGTGTCAAATGATTCTGTCGTGTCCAGTCAAACACATCACTCCGGTCTTGAGAGAAGCCGCAGATTCTCTCATCCTCAAAACCGCACACATGATCTGGGTTGTGTAATGTATATGTGGAGATAAAAAAAAACGGATAAAACACTCGAGACGTGCCAGTCAGATGAAAAAATACAGGTGACAAAATGTACAGTTTTTTTCCCCTACTCACTTTTCTCAGGAAACTGGCAGTGTTGTCGCTATATACTAACCTATCCATTATGCATCTAACACGTAAAGATCAGACAGCGTGGCAATATTTTTTAAGATTTAGATTTTGGCCTGTGGCCTTTATTTAATAGTGAGCGTGAAGGAGAGATGGGAAACAGGCTGGGAGGGTAGAAGAATGACATGGAATAAATGTTCTGCCTCAAGTCCAACAAGGGGTTTGATCTTCACAGTGTATTCTTATTTGTTGAGTAGTCAGGTTGCAATCCAACAATCAGTGAATAAGGGAAGTGGCCAGTGATCCCTTGTATATATATATACACACACATACTTGTATATATATATACACACACACACATATATATATATATATATATATATATATATATATATATNACACACACACACACACACACACACACACACACACACACACACATATATATATATATATATATTAGCATTTCATAGGTCAGGTTGAATGTATGAAGTCTGTACAGACGTTTACCTGGAAAGGAATGAACCTTTTAAGAGAGTGAGGGCCTTAACGGTTGGGGTTTGGGAGGGAGTGTGTGTTGTGCATGCGATATTTCCACAGCCTACATTTTCACATCTGTCTCTGAGTTGATGCAAAAAAATGATGCATAATTATCACAACATATTTTGTGGGAAGCTACGATCAGATGTGTTTTCACTTGACAAATTGAGGATCTACGGGATGCATTTCTTATCCTGCCACTCAAAAGGTGTGGATTCACGCTGCCTTCACAATACTGCCTCACATTTCGGCAAATACACACCGCCACACACATACACCAAGCATTTTTGATAACAGATTTCAGATTTGTAATTTGACGATGAGGAGAGTCTGTGGACCACCTCTCTGGGCCAACAAGAGGTATCACGTCTCTTGTTGGACCAGAGAGGGGGTCCTCCGGCTGCGGTGTTGTTACCTTCGTGAGTCCATCTGCAGGGCTCTGCGATTATCAGAGACTCACTCAAAATGAAAAGTGAAGCAAGCCAGTATAACAACAGCCATCTGAAACCATCCAAGCTGACTGATTTAGTGAAAGCTTCCCAGGACACACACACGCACTCCGCTGCAGATGCAAATGGCTCACGCTCCCCATGAGGACGGGATGTGTGTGCTGCTTTGTTTCAGGGAGCTAATCTATTGCTATTCACACCCTGCTCCACTACACGCGTTCCTTTCAATTTGCACTGTTGTTCCCGCAGTCTGTTCCAATCTGCTGTTGTTTTAATTGCCTCACCCTGGCAGAGCCGTCTGCCACTCCTGCCAGAAAAGGCTGCTGTGTCGCTTAATGAAGAAAATAGACAAGATGCAATTGACTGGGACAGAGTGAGGGATGGCAAAACAAAAAAAGAGGAGAGGCAAGGAGAGAGCAGGGGTTAAGTGCAAGCGGTCGTGACACAATGAGATGCAGAGAAGTGGAGCTGACAGAGACACTGAAGGCACTGATTTAAGGTGAGAACGAACAAAGTTTGAATATAGCTTCATAAAGTAAGTTTCAAGCTATTAGACCATATCAAATGTCCTCGGAGGTTTTTTTTTTACTTGTCACAGGCTCATATCGTCCAATCACAGCCACGCGTTCATGACATTTAAAATGTCACATGGACCTGCTTTCACCGATCAGTTGCTTTCTCACATCCGTCTGTGGCTGCACTCTCCTGCAGAGCAACGCGCTTTAATAAAGGCCAAGGCTGGGTCGTGGCAAACTTTTCCTTGACAAACTTGTGCTGACATTGCTTGCAGCGTACAAGCTAAATTAGCTTTCGTCAAACTTTAAAATGCCTCCCTAACGTCGCCACACAGACATCAATCAGGCAGCAACAACAAGCTGAGGGTCTGTGAGATGATAAAGAGCAGAGGAGGTCTCACCTGAGGGCCTCGGGTAGGTGTAGGCTGGAAGACAAATAAGTAGTACTGGTTACCGCTCAGATACGCCCAACCTATAAATTCATCTGTTCTGTACAGAGTGGTACATTGTACACGAAGGATAATGACTTGATATTAAGTTGTTTGAGTAAAATGCTCATTACTGTGTCTTACGTTCTGAGTACTGGATGATTCGACTGACATAGTCCCCGGTGCTGTAGGTGGTGATGGGGGCCAGTCGGACCTCGTAGGATAGAGGGATTCTAAGGTCTGGTATGGTGTAGGACAACAGCACACCCTTCTCTGGCTCCTTACCCTTAAGGTCTATCTGCTTCGACAGCAGGTTCTGCTTGTTCTACAGGTAAAGAAACACACATAGGATAAGGGGAGAAACTGACATGTTAAGATGTGTACTCCAAAATATAATCTGATCTGCAAAGAAGAAAATACATCTGATAATAATACCTGAGACCCTGCCGCTACTAATACCATACACACCCTCCTATGCACATCTTCCGTATTTATTGCCATGCTGTTCCAATTTATTTATCAGTCAGATAAGTGATGGGAGTTCCACGTTAACGACTCACATACAATTCCTTTACTTGAACACTGCTAAAACATTCTGTCATTTTCTATTCGCAGGCAAACGAGTTCAAACACAGGTTTATAGAGCTGCGATTCTTATCATACGTCTCCTTATCTACACACGTTTGCACACCTTTCCATTTATGGTAAATGAAATTAGATGTGGGCATCCGGCCAGCTCTGGGCACGTAGCCAAACAATACACCTCAGGACCTGATAAGAATGAACCTATCTTGAGGTTTTAAATCACTCATCTTTTATCCAAAACAAAGTAAACTAGCTGCCAAAAAAGTCCTTTACCCTCAAATACTTAAACACCTGTCACATCTCGTTATTTATTGTACAATTACATACATATTTCCCCCTTTTTTTTGAATGAGTAAGAGTCTGAAAACAGTTCAATCAGTGTTTAAACATAGTTTACTGCATAGCCTACATTACCTCTTTGTCAAGAACTCAAATATTATAATTGACTATAATTTCAACCAGTATTTAATACTTTGTTGTCACATCTATTATTGTCCACCCACACAAACATACTGTATGCAAACTCTCTCTCTCTCTCTCTCTCTCTCTCTCTCTCTCTCTCACACACACATACACACACACACACACACACACACACACACACACTATTTTATCTATAGCATATCTGAGATTGTTTGTGTTAATAACTGACCCCATTTCATTATACTTTCAATACTCAAGAAATATTTCATTAATGTATTCCATTCCTGAAGCATACAATAGGTGCTCCCTTATTTTTCCAGTTTTCCAATATAAATTTTTTTTATAAAGTAATTGTCATCCAGTTAGAATGATCTGACACGGAGTTGTCAATGTGTTACTCGAGTAAACCGTAAAACATGGTTACACTGTACGTTCGTCCGATTGTTGTGTTCTTATTTTTTAGCACCACTTTTAATAGAGCTGTTGCGGTGTTATTCCACCCACAGAGAGACAAATCCATTAGCTGTGTTTCTGCCTCTGATCCCAGCTACTTAAAGACCTGACACTGAACTCAATCTAATGCATTAGGTCAGCCACTCCACCGTAACACCTTAGTACACCCACGGCAAGCCATTATCAGGTTATGCATGCAGTAGAGGTGAGTGTACTGGGCATGTGTTTTGTGTGCGATGAACTGTACTGTGTTTATGTGTATGTAAAACTCTATGTTACAGAACCACTGGCTGCTGAGCAAAAAGTGCATTAGTGAGCATGCAATACACAGAGACACACAGACAACTGAATGGATCAACATGGCTTCACGTGCTGTTTGGTTTGTTACACTGATTTCATTTCATTGTCTCGTGCTTTCACCAGTCACAAAAGATTCTCTTCCATCTTTCTATAACAGCAGGTATCGTTCAACACATGCTAAATCATCTTTTTCTAAAAATAAAACACTCTTCTTCCCACTGCACAGTGTCCTCTCCTCTAATTCACCTTATAGCAAACCTTTTTATAATGCTGCTGTGAGCACCAAAATAATAGAGGCCATTTAGGGGCCCTTGCACAACAAACTTTGGTTTGCTTAAACTGTAGTGGGAGTGATTTTAAAATTTTAGGTTTATTTCAGTTTTGTTAGCAACATGGATCAATACTTCCTGACATAAGTTAAAGGATTTCAGTAACAGCAGATTTTTTTTTTAAAAAAAGGACTTAGTAGCCAAATGTTATATAACAAGATACTGTCTTTTTCAATGGAAAGGCAGCAAAGTGACCTTTTGGTTTTAGAGACCAACACATCAAAGAAAGGTCACGGGTTTTGACTGTGTCTTGTTAAAGTTTCGTGAGTGATTCTTGCACCACTACCGGCTAATTTAATCTCAGTCCCACTGATCTGGTCACTGCAGAATTACCACAATAGGATCAAATAAGGAACAAATAATAGAGTAATTGTTACTATCAAATAAATAAATAAATAACTGCATATTCTGGAGCCAAATGTCCCATGTGACTGATTAATTATTATGTTATTGTTGTCTTTTATCAGTCTGCTATTAGCAATAAATAAAAGTGTATGAAGCATGTCAGTGTTAGAACAGGAGGAAGCTATTGATATTTGCTTTGTACAGAGTTAGATGGGTTGTTTGGTTACCAGATCGTTCTCTTTGGTGGTGAAAGAAATATCACTACTGCAAGTAACAAGAAACTGAAACTGTCAAGTGTATTATCATACAGTGCATAATATTGTACATGGCAGCATCTACATAGTAAAATGCATTCTGCCCCTTTTAACACCCACTTATTCTCTCACTCATCCATATAAACATTTACACATCCCTCATACAGCATGCACATAATTATGTGGAATATAGCAGGAAGGAAAAGCTGTGCTCATGTTCTATATATAATGTGTGTGTTAGCAGGGAGAGATGAGTTAATAATAATGCTGAAGAGTAAAAACTTAAGAGGAATAAGTGGACAGGGTCTACACACACACACACACACACGCACACACACACACACACATACATACAAACACACTTTGGTCTTTTTTCAAGTGTGTGGATCACAGAAAAACTAAACTAATTGCATGCAAACACACACACACACAGGCCTAAACCTGAGTGCAGACAGTCAATGAGGTGCTGGGGTGTGACTTACACAAATTCAGCTGCTCCTACTGCTGGTAAAGGTCTGCTCCACTCATTAGGTCAGGGGACACACATATACATATTGAACATGTGTGTGTGCGTGTTTTTTTTTTTTTTTCAGAACAATTTTCAGGCCACTCAGGAAAAACAGATGCTTTCAGAGATTTTAGCCAGGCAGTATTTTCATCTGTGTCCATCAGACCCGCCAACAAAGAGGCGTGTGAAAGAGGGTGAGAACGAGGGAGCTGCAAACAGTGCAATCTGAGTTCGAGAGGAAATTTTGATTGACAGCATGAGAGGCGGTTCTTCAAGAAGTGCAAGTTCATTTTTCTATTATCTTATATTAATTGAATTAATTCATCAACGACCCAGCAGCCCCCTGATGTTAAGTATGTGTAAACAAGTCATCATCTGTGCTCCTGTGTGTGTCCCTGTACGTATGAGTGTCATCGCTTGCTGTCTTCTCTTTTCGGCCTGGTGTGTATCTACTTTGTTTATTTGCCTATGTACATACATTATTTATGCATTTGATTTAATGTACAACTATAATGTGTCATGAATATGTTTAATTTCTCATATATATGATAATGGGGATGTGTGTTTGCATGGGTGTGTTTGCGTGACTGGGCCTGACTCAGTGGAGTCTCAGTGGAGAGACAACAGGGGTGTCGCTTTGATCTGAAGCCAGGTCAGCTGCTGGCTACACAACTTCAGTGACACACAAAATGCACAAATTGCAAATGCAGAAGGCAGTGAGATGTAGAGGTGATGTGGAACAACCAAATACATGAGAAATGAAGAGGTGAGGAGAAGGAAACAGGGACGAGACAGTGAGGCTCCTGCTGGATCCTGGATGACAGACCTCACACCCTGAGGTCTGTCATCCAGACTGAGACGGTCTCCTGCTCTTCCTCATACGCGAACCACAAATTCCAGAAGATATCCAGACCCAATTTACTGGAGTTTTTTTCAATGTTCATGTCTGTAAACAGCTTTGGACTGGAAGAAAGGAGAAATTCCCATGACCCAGGGTAAAGAGCGTCAAATTCTATGTTCTGGGGATGTGGGTGAGTCCACAAGATCCAGAACACTGGTTGTTTCCTGTTGAATTTGATCATTTGATTTTAAACAGTTTTTGTCTGTGCTAAACATTCAGTACATGAGCTATGGTCATTCAGGTTAAAGGACATTAAATCCTGCTGTTGTATTTCTTAACAATAAATGCAGATATGTAGATAAAGCAGGGCTGGAAATATTGTTTGAAAATGCTGAATTTCCTTGTAAACTGAAACCTACAGCAGCGAAAAACAGCTCTAAAATTGAGTTAATGTGAATCAAGGGTGAAATATTTTTATGATCATCTCTTAAATGCATATGCATGAGACAGGAGCGCTGCAACAATAAATAAGGCATGACTGGCAACAGGCAATTTAAACTTCCTGGACCAGTGCACTCAAATGAGAGAGGACGGCTGAAATTAGCCCCTGACGGTTACATAAATCTGTTTCTCTTGTTGGAAAAAGAAGAAAGTATCACATTTTAATTATCTCACAAATCAAAGTAGCCATTAAAAACACAGGGGTGGTGATTGTGGCGGCAGGAAAAAAGGACGATGAAACAAGGAGGACCTGTCAACTCTGTCAATTCCTACACAGAGGAACCTCCTGCAGGGGGAGAGCAGCTAAATTAAGACGTGTTAAATCGGGATTTCACAGCCCGGCGATGAGTTAAATGGAGCAGACCATGCAGGCTGCCACACATGCAGGAATGGACATGCACTTTATGTCTTAACAGAGACCAATGCACCTATGTACACATTTATAAGACAACGCCTAACAAACTAAAGTGGAAACACCAACACAACACCAAAATGCAAATTCAGGAAAGGTGTTCACACTTATTGCATATGCGCAAAAGTTAGAAGCACGTTCTCAGATCTCCGCTCTCCATGAACTGCTCGGGTTCCTCCTGAACCCCCCTCTGTGCCCGCGTGTCTCCCCTAAGACCTCCACATCATTTTGCATGTGCTAAAAAGATAGAGTGTCAAGGTGTTAAGAGGCTGAGCTGGAGAAAGTGTTGCGGAAATAGATGGGTTGTGAAATTGAGATGGAATTACATTTGAATGCTCCCATACTCCATTTAATATTGGAGAGGACCTGGGAGATTTGCTGTTTTTCTTTCATTTGCATCTTATTTCTCCCTTTTGCTAATTCTGATTCACTCCCTTACCCTCACTTACCGCTTTCTTTTTCCATCTCGTCCGGTCACTGACTCACGTATAAAAACGTGCAGGTAACATCCTGGAAACTAAATTAAAGTTTATTACCCTTTCAGAAGTCCGAAAACGACCACTTAATGCAACTCATTAGTTCAACACTGTTAGCGCAAATATTTATCAGTGCTGTGTCGGTTGCCGCCGTTTGCCCAACATTAAATGCCCTTAAATCTGCACTTAAAGCGCAGGACTTCAGAGCAGGAGGAATGTGAAGAGAGAGAGAGAAAGAGAGAGAACAGTGGAGAACAGAGACGAGGAAATAAATGCACATGCAAAAGGGATTCCAGCAGAAAGATAGAGGAAAAGAGAAGAAAGAAGAGGCAACGAGAGGGAGGTAGGATAGAGGGAGAGTTTTTATGCGTGCAATCGAATGTGCATGTTAGGAAGGCCAGAGCTCATTTAGAATCTCCCTGAAGAGTCTTTCTTTAATAAGGTAAGCAGCCGAGTCTTTAAAGTAGGAGGGGAATTAGCTATTCATCTGCACAAAACCAAGCTGGCAAACCCTTTATTCCCTTTTATTCTCTCTCTCTCTCTCTCTCTCTCTCTCTCTCTCTCTCTCTCACTATCTCTTTCACACACACACACACACACACACACATGCCATTCCCGGCCAGCTGCGTATAATTCACTGTTATCCAGCGTGTCCTCTGACTCAAGGCCTGTAATATGTGAATAGATGTTTGGAAGCAAACAATCTAAAACAGAGGTTTAAAACAGAGTTTGCTTATTAGTCTTAAGATAAAATCAAAATCAGACCCACTAACTGGTATTATTTATTCAACTGTAATGTGTTTTTTTTTATTATAAATAACATTTATGTGATGTTTACGTTATATAATACTCTATCAAAGTGTGCATGTGCGCAGTAATATGTAGGAGAAAGTCTCCTGCACGTATCTACTTTATATTCTGCTTTAATATCTCCTTAATGGCGTCATAAGAGTTTGTGACTGCAAGAATAATTTAACACCCATCACAGGGTTGTGAAAATGAACTCGCATCACGCATCGTCAATCACTGAGGACAAGCTAATACATGAAAATACCATTAAAATTCTACTCCTTTAACTGTCTCCGGACAAAATGCACATGCTGAGGCACTGAAGACCAAGTCTTGTTAAGACGTGTCGTGACATCACAAGAAACACTGTTTGTGGCCACGTTTAAAAGATGAAAAGATGAACACAAACTGGGCTTGGGCACTCATTTTCACATTTCTGTGGACTGCAAAGGTGGAAATGACTCCTGTGTTGAACAGAAGAGTGATGTGACCTGACAACTGAAGGGGGTAAATGCAGCTGTTCATAGAAACGTGCTACAGAGAAGAGCTGAATTAACAAAAAAAAAGACAAACTACTTGTGTTAATTGTTTTTCTCGTGAAAAATAGCGAGCAGCTGAAAAAATTAGAAGAAAAACACTAAGACTAATTTGTTTGTAACAAATTAGTCTTTTGTTACAAACCATGTAAACCTGTTTAAGTTAATGTTATACCTAACACACATAACTCCAGCTAAGAGAAGAGAGGTCTTTCCCTTTATTACGTGACAGCACAAACGCACAGAGCACAGAGGTCTGCGTTTTGAGATGAAATCTATATTTGTGTAGGAGCACTGTACCTTTCGGACATTTATCCAGTAGCCTATGATACGGTCGGTGGCCTCAGGATCTTTCTGTGTCCACTGCAGATTGTAGGAATAATTGTTTCCTTTTAAAATCCGGACAGGGTTGGGTGTGTCAAAGTAAAATTCCGCATTGTAGGGCCGTGCTAGGACAAAAAAACAGAGAACAGAATATCACTGATGAATGATACCGATAGCTGTAACTATAACATATATACAGTATATATACAGTATATATACAGTATATATATATATATATATATATATATATATATATATATTAAAATACCTAAATAAAATACTAAATTGGAGTTTAAACTGAAACCCAAATAAAAGAAAACTAAAGGAAGATTGGAGTTGTCCCTTTGCGTTCTTCAGACCAGGCTTTTTCAAGTTTGAGCAAGAACTGAGTGAAAAAACTGACATAACTTGACAATAACAAAGACAGGGAAGAATACCGAGGAGTGAATACAGACAATACTGTGTCATATGTTTACACAGAGGACCAGACGATTATGTCAAACACTGATATGCAGCAATCTGGATTACACATTATTAAGAACATGTTTGATGACGACCACACTCTCACTCTATAAGGTCACTAAAAACCTAAAATGAATATCACTTCTGTGGCATTTAGCTTCTCATCTCATCTCATCATATATGTTTTCTGTTTGTTTTGAGTCAGTACTGTCAGCATGTGTATCTGCTGCGGGTTGTCCAGTGGTGGTGTTGTGTCTTTTGACCTGCTGGAACCAGTGTGCAGATACTTCCTGCTGCCACAGCAGCACCATGTGATAAAGCTGAGGGATGGGTGCGGGGTCAAAGGTCACAGTGTAATCCTAGGGACTGATTAGTGTACGGTCACATCCCCTGCTTATGCTCATAGACACATATGCATACTGATGGCTGTCTGACTTTGGCAAACAAGAGGCAAGGGTAAAGGAAAAAAGAAACCAACTGTGGAGCGGTGGTAATAGAAATAGTAAAGAGGGAGGTTGGAGAGGAGGTGCGTTGAGAACTGGTTTAGAATGTGATCCACTGATAAAGGTAGTAGTTCAATCGTGTATACTTGGATTACTTAACTAATTACTTACTAACTTTTTGCTCCTCATAGAGGACTCACCACACCACACTGCAAAGTTTCACAGTCACAAGACCATAATCCACGTAAACACACCATCACTATCTGTCTTATTGAATGCAAAATAGATTCCATCCAGAAACGCAACACTGACCAAGCCAAACATTTACAGTCCACAAGGAGAAAATCAATTTACATGGGACTGAGGGAGGAGGGGGGTGCGAGGGGGGGTGATAGGAAAGAGAAACCTCTCTTAAAGCAGTAGACAATGAGGAAGATGAATGATAGGGAAAGTGTGGTGTGAAAGTGAGAGAAGTCGATGATTGAGTATGGAAGAGGGGGATGAGAATGAGAGGATGCAGGATGCAGAAAGGGAGTGACAAGACGGAGAGAGGTCCCCTCTCATGGCCGGCAGTTAGCTGATTGATGATGATGAGAATGGCAATGGGGAGGAACAGCCACCTCTCCGGGAGGGAGAGTGGGCAAGTAAAGAAAAGAGAGGAGGAAAAAAGAAGACGCCGTGAAGGCAAAAGTGGCACACAAAAGAATTGTGTATCTACTTAATTATAGCTGCCATAAAAAGTGACGGCATCCTCCCGTCGCATCGATCAGCGGCGCTAAATGAAAGGAGGCAAAACAAACCGGATAGAAATTCATTATTTGAGGAAAATGCAGCATAATATAAAAAAAAGAACAGGATGGTGGAAAAAGACAAAGAGCCGTTTCACCAGACTTTTGTTGGCTGTAAATATCTCACATTTCCTGATGTTTCCACCAACCTGTTCCTCTTTCTCCTCACTTTTAACCTTCCAATCAATTCTCTATACCTTTTTCTAGCACATCACCATCGTACCTTCCTCCCTCTTTCCACCACCCCCCTGCCGTCCAGTTTCAAGCCCTCCTAACCCCATTTTCCTCTTCCTCTTGGTCCTGCTCGTGTTCCGGTCTCATCTCTCTGTTTCTCTCACTGTCCAGAGAGGGGTGGCCACCTGGACCATTAATCAGAGACGGCCACTGTGGACAGCAGAGCTCGCAGAGCGGTACCCTTCACGTCCTCCCTGCATTAACACGCTCTGTAAATCCTTCTTGAAGAAAGAAGAGGACAGATCTTTTCATGCTTATCCAAACCTTTTACCGTAAAATGTATCCATTACCTCACAACCACAAATACATCAGGAAAGAGCATCACAGTACAACATCTTTTCCCAGCACTGCCAAAAGTGGACATTTCATGATACAGAAATTGAAAACAAGGAATTAGGGTGGTACGTTGAGTCTTTTCAGCCAAGATGTAACCAGATACAAGTTGTGTTGATCAACAGAGAGTAGTAGTACGAAGCCTTCTGCAATGGCCCCTGATCTTAGAGACACAGCTTTAATGAGTTCAGCTCTTGTGTGGGTTGTCAGTGCACTGAGAGAGATAAGCATGCTGCAGTGTCTGTGCATTACACTCTCATGGATCCATTTGAATCACCTGTGGGTTTGTAAAACCAGCCCAGGGTTGCCCTCCTCTCGCACTGACCTCCGGAGGAGAGACTATCTGTGACTGTCTCCTCAACAAAATCCAAGACACAGCTGCCAGCATTAACTAGGTCAGTCGTTCACCCGTTTGAGGTTTGTTTGATTCTGATTTTTTCCCCGTCAAGCTTGATGTAAACTGAACTTAAAGCATCTGGGTCTTGAATGTTGTCAGGTGATTTGAACAGGAAGGTGAACGCCTCACAGAGTGGGATGCTATAGTTCACAGTGTAAGAGCCACTAATTTGTTGTTTTGCAGCCATGACACACAACTCAATTAAACCACCCTACTCTCCTGTCACCAAGAACCATGCAGAAAGTCCATAACGAATGTGTCAGTGAAAAACCTCCCACACTCAATCAGCAACTCCACACACCATGCAACTCGCACAGGAGAGGATGTTAATTTACATCTGTATTTATCAACCATGTTTAGCTCAGAACTAATGTATGTTTTGAATTGTTTTGTACATATGATTTCCAAAAGTGTATTGTGTTTTGTATAGCCCAGTGATTTAAATATATCCAATCATGACAGCAGGGGCACTAACATGAGGAAATGCAGCGGGGGGTCCAATGTAATCACTGCTGGTATTGACAGTCTTTTATATGCTCAGCTGATCTTGCCCACATGGTGTGCTAATACAAACTGGTATGGTTTTCTTGGACACACACAAACACAATTTCTCTGTGCAAAAGCAATGGGTTTAAGCAGCTATAAAGTGCTATAAACCAGAAACCTGACAAAATGCATCATGCAGCTTTAGTTGACGAGAAATTTTTTGTGGCTAAGTTTAGTACTGGATCCTCCAGGAGTTGTATGATGACACATCACACTGGAGTGTTTACAAAGGGAAATAAAGCCACAGAGGTGTGTTCTCATGTTCTTAAAATTTCCCCTGGATTTCAGGATTTCACTGATCTCTTACAGCACATAACTAAAGCAACAAAGCGAAACTTTGTGCCCTAAAAATTAAAATATATATAAAGGAACTGCAGATTTTTACTTTAATTTTGTTTTATCATAGCAACTCATAAGATCCAGCTTTATACATACTGTATACATGTTAGGGATGTTGTTGGAAGTTGTTGAGCTCCCAGGTAAAAAATCATCTGATCCATACTTACACTGCACATTGAGCTGGACCTGTGCCTCTCTGCGTTTGATGTTAAGCCCGTTGTACGGAGCAGTCTGGCACCGGTACGCCCCCATCATGTCCCGGGTGACATTCCTAAGCCTCAAGCGGCCATCAGGAGTCTCCACCACAGGCTTTCCTGATGGCATGAACAGGTCCTTTTCCGTCCGTGACCATAGTATAGGTGGACGTGGTTTGCCATCTGATATCAAGCACACCAGCTCAGTGTTACCTCCCTCCTGCACGTTGACCACCTGACCCCCTTTTGGAATTGACAGCACTGGAGGAGAGACTGCAATGAAAGGAAGGGAACAGAAGCAGGTAAATGAACAGTGAGAAAAATGATTTCATTTCTGGCTCCCAGTGTTCATTTTGTGTTCAGACTGCATATTGGGGGAACATAACGCATTTCTGTATTATTGTGCAACGAATATAAACAAATACTTGTTATAAGCTAAAATAAAAAGAAAACAAAGTTTTCTGACTGAGGCGGTAAATTTGAAATTGATTTAATCAATGCCTCGGTGCAAATGGAAAGTAGAAAAGAATGGGTATATGTTGCTATATAACAAGTCAAAAGGTGGCTGTGAGTTTAAAATGACAGATGGTGTGAACAGAGACACTGCATAACAGAGACAGATGGGGAATAAAAAGATATGTAAAAAAAAAAAGACATTTACAGGCCAAATTTTATTGGACAACCACAGTTACGCAGTTTCAATGCAACATGGGGACATTAGAAAAGATTACTGCTCAGGATGAAGTAATAACATGGTTAACTACACAAAGAATGCACATGCACTGATGTGATTCTCTAATTCTCTGTGTTGCATCAACGGGGCCAGAGGGTAAAAGGTCAGGCTGCCTTTCAGGCGCAGAGAAAAAAAAAATGCGACAGCCTTATACTGTATACTGTTTCGCCTGGATACATTATGCATGCGGTGTACTATTAAAAGAGAGCCTCACAGCAAGAAAACATAAACGTAAAACAACATGACTCCTGCAATAAAGATCCAGTTATTAAACGCTGAAATAGCTAAAGAAACTTTTTCAGGTCAAGTTTTCCTAGAATAACTTGACACTGACTGTGTGGTCAGGATACTGTATCCAGTTACCTTACATAACAATTATAATAAAATAATAATAATAAACCTTCCACTGCAGTCGCTTTCAGTTCACTAATTAACAGTTAATTGCATGCACTGGTTTAATATTCGCAAAATACCTGAATTTCTTAAGGCTTAAATACAGAAAAAACATATTTTATAAGTCGGAGATATGAAGCAGAACACAAAGGGAAGAACCTACCACTGTTCTGAGAGATGTTGACATCCACGCGCAGCTCTGGGACGCTGCTGCCTGGGAAGTTTGCCACACAGCTGTATGTGGCCAAGTCTCTGAACTTCATGTCCACAATCTCCAAGCTGCTGGTGCCAGGCGCCATGTCCGGGTCACTGCGCAGCAAAATCAGGCTGTCGGAGTTGAACACAGGTGCCCCATTCTTGTACCAGGTGTAGTTGACCTTGTCCTGCGGGGTGGCGTCGACATGGCACGACAGCTTGAGGTCTCGACCCATTTGGATGGTCTCACTGTCCTTGTTGGAGTCTGGTGTAATTTGAAAGGTCAGGTTGCTCATTGCTGTGTGTGGGGTGGTCAGGGGACAAAGAAAAGAGAAACAGAGGGTTAAACAGACAGTGTGAAACAATGAATAGTTAAATAGTACCTGTTAGAAATGACTTTATGAAAACATTTATCATTTAAATAGAAATAAGGAAAACCTAATATCGAAAAACAAATTGTTGTGGAATGATCTACTCATAGACTGTGAATCCACAGAGGATTGTCCTTGTTGAAATGTTAATTGTACACAGAGTAAAGAGTAATCTCCTGTGTGTTTTGCAGCTGTGGCAGAAAATACAGGAAAAATGTCTCGCTATTACTTTAACACAGATGTGGACTTGTTACAACTGAACCAGCAAGTTACAATTTTTTGGTATCATGTTGGGATGATGTTTGTAGACACTGAAGCACCAATGCATACATACCTGGATCATCATATAATAAAAAAGAATAAAAGAATAAAAAAGCAAAAGGGAAAAAAGAGGATGGAGGGAATATGGCTAATACAGAACATCAGATATGTGAGAGAGGCATGGGGAGGCAGCAGGACAATGAGCAACCAAAGGAAACTGAAGAAGAGAGGAGGAAGCAAACTGTGAAGGAGGGAAAGACAAAAGCAGCCAGATACAGAACAAAATAATGGGGGCATAAGGAGGAGGGGGAACAAAATCAAGGACAAAGAGTAGCTCTCGCACTGTCACATTTAATTTTCAGTTTCAAAGGCGAGGTTTCCCCAACAGATTTCCATGTTGAATACAAAACAGCTCCCTATTTCCCCACCGAGGAGAGAGACAGGCAGCGAGCGGGAAGGGAGGGCCTTATTTCAACTTCTTTTGAGCTCCTTATCTGAACCATGGGCGGAGCCATGGATATAAGGAAGTGGCCATATGGTGTATGAAATACAATCATGCAACTTTGCCTGCTTAATGTGGAGAGGATACAGCATGTGTCCTAATGTGTGCTGGGATGTGGGAGGCTGTGGCTGTGTGTATCCAAGTGTATGTACCACTGTGTCACCCACATACCTGCCAACTTCTGTCTCTGTGCGCTCACTGAACAAGAGTGTGTGTGTGTGAGTGTGTGTGTGTGTGTGTGTGTTGCGTCATTCACTGTCTTGCCACCTGTGCTGGTGTGATGATGCGTTCAGGCCCATTAAGCGAACAGGAGAAACCCATCCAGCATACGTTCTCTACAGTGTTAACTAACAGAGGAGGCTGTCGCTAATTGCTTCCACTCCACTCTAACTAATTGGAGTGAATAAAGATGATTAAAGGGGCTAAAAATAGCCAGAGGGGAGGGAGAATGGAGGCTTTTGTTTTAATGGATGGGGAATTAGAAAGAGCGATACTTAACTCGTCTATTCTATACAAATTTCACATCAGCGCTTTGTAATGATGGATGCTTTACACAGACAGTACACAAAATGTATACACACACATACAGTACACATACTGTACACACACACAGAGTCTTTCAGTCAGAGATAGAAGTTAGAGAGGATTGAGAAGTCAAATTTTAGTCTAACATGTTGAGCAGTGGTACATTATTTATTGTGACAAAAAAAAACTGTTGTTTACCGTATCCTTACTTTATAAAATATGAAAGAATAAAACCCTAACATCATGAACACCTATAGTAACAAAAAGCATTGTGTATCCTCATAAGTAAAGAAAACACACACACACACACACACACACACACACACACACACACTGTCTATGCAGATGCTGTCCACTGCAGGAGTTTGCAAATACAGCTTTCTCTGTTGCCAGACACACACAGGAGTTACTTACTCCTGACAGTGAGATTGATGTTCTTGCGTGCTGGGTTGCCCACGTTGTTGACAGCTGTGCAGTTGTAAAACCCTGCGTCGGCCGGTGTGACCGCCCGCAATATCAGTGTTGCCCCACGAACCTGGGCGCTGAGGGGAAGGGGCCCTGGGTAACGTGTCCACGTCACAGTGGGGAGGGGGAAACCTGCAGTCACCTCACAGGTTAGGAGCACATCCTGCCCAGGATCCACCACCACAGTGTCGTTGACTGACAGCCGGATCATTGGGGGAGCTAAAGGGGGAGGACAGGGGAGAGGAGGAAGAGAGAGGAGAGGATTATGAGCACAAACTGCTTCCTCTGTGCTAACACGGAACAAAATTGTTTTTCTGCGACTTTGCAACTGTTGTCCAGGATTGGTAGTTGCAGATGTTAAAGCCTACAGATGCCTGTACAGAGTCTGACAGTGATTATATTAACAGTGTCTTAGCACCTGTCATGTCTCGATGTAATTAGAGGTTCCACAGTCAGGTTGAAGGATGGTTACAGGAGTCTGCATGCAAATGATGACATTATTTAAAAGTGAGAATGAGAGTGTTATGCTAATGTGTGTGTGTGTGTGTGTGCACATGTATGTGTGTGTAAATCAGGGATTTGAAATGTCTTCAAATGTAGTTATATTTATTTACTTGGCATCCAACCTACTCCTTGGCTCAAATTAAAAATCGTGAAGATTCTGGTATTCAACGTTTGACATACACAACTGTAGAATGATACTCTGAAACACTTATAGGTATTTCATGTGAAGGACATCCATTCTATAGAGGAATGCTACTTGACTCTGTAAACCCCAAGACACACAGGCAAGACCTGACCTCCAACCAAATGAGCACACAGCCGCCGTTTATGATTCTGTTCAGACGGCAAATATGATGCAGTGTGCGGATATGTGTAAATATGTGCCCGCGAGTGTGTTTCTCACTGTGTGTTAGCGCTAGTGCGCCATTGTGCATTCATGCAAGGGTGTTTGAATTTCTACTCCATTTTCAGCACACTCGAATCCATAAACCAGAGGTAATTCATATCCCCGTTCCCCTGCTCTCGCATCGCCGCTGTCTTTATCCACGGCGTCCATTTCCGATGACTGACCCAACAGCAAAAGTACACGATGACCCAAAATACAACCACATGGGCAAAAAAAAAAGGCTGTCGCCAGACAGAGATCGATTAGATACAGGCAGTTTCAAAATACAAAAAAAAAAAAGGGAGCAGTGGGAGCATAGTGCACAGAGTACAGTGGTGAAAACAGACAATGAAGGAGAGAATAAAAGACAGGGCTAAAGTGAGGAAGGCAGAAAGGGCAAAAAGAAGAAGGAGGATATTAATCATCTAACAGTAGGTTTGGAGAGAGGGGGGATAAGAAAAGCACTAATAACAACATGGTCTCATCATGTAGTGCCTGCGCAATTAATAAATAATGTGTGTATGTAAAATGCATCGTTTGAGGCTTTGAAGCAGCTATAGAGGAAAGCCTGTGTGATTGTCTGCCTACTGTCTCCAGTCAGGAACTGCCTCTGGTGGCTGTATACCTGCCAGCTGAGATCAGATATGAGGACCGGAGATTATTAAGATCAGTCTTCAGCACAGCTGTGCTTTAACATTCTTAGTTTTAGAATTGACAAATAATAAATAATTTAAATAAACTTGTTAAATGCCATGTAGTGATCACTGTGTGCTCCCTGGATGTGCAAGTAGGCAGATTCCGGGTTTGCAGTTTTGTGTCGTCGTAGACTAATGTCAATTTGCTGTAATTTTGGTTTTTATAATGGTCAAAACAAAGAAAGACAACAGAAAGGAGGCACCGAAACCAATCAATCCAGCATGTGATGTTGACCTACATGGTCAATATGGTTCACATGAAACATTAAGGAGCACTTCCCCGCAGTCTACCTGTTTAACATGGCTCTACTGGCCAATATGAATAAATAATCAGTAAATACATAATACATTTAATTTGTATGCCTCTTGATTAGAAAGCGTATCTCCTCTGACCCAAAAAAAGTAACACACACACACATACACATACACACACACACACACATTGACACAGAGAACTACAGTTGTAAACACTTCAGTCTTCTGGCATTGTGAATGCATTCCTATTCAGTCCAAGACGGATGAAAGAGGCTTGAACTCTCTAATAGCTTTAGTTGCTTGTAAAAAAAATCCAACCCCTCAGTCTGAACTGTATGTACCCTCAGTAACCAGCAAAAAGAAAAAAAACATGATGCAGTCTGTGCTCTCTGCTTCTCTGGCCACTTACCTCTTTCTACCATTACTGGAACTCAAGTAGCCTGCTGCATGGGAATATTCATAAAATGGTCAAAAAGGAGCATAAGTGGTAGGGATGACAGCAGGTCATTTTACAGCTGACTCTACAGGTGGAAGAAGCTGAACAACCACTGCTGCAGTATTCATAATCAAAACATCAACATTTGCCGTTCTACAGGGTTTTTTTTCTAAATGCAACTGCAACATTCAGTGTGATAATTCAGACTTTGTTGTTTGTCTGAGTCAGGAGAGTCCGGGCTTTTATTAACCTGAGAGACAGTTAATCCTTGGTGAGAGAGAGACTGACCACACAGAGTACAGGCAGCAATTCATTGCTCTAATAGACTTCATGCAGCACATCCTCTCATCTCATCTCTTTTTTAACAGATTGCAATTGCCGTGATGATAGAAGAGCGCAGAGGCTCGACAAATTAGTTTACAAATGCATGTTTCTATCAGAGCAAGCATGCACACACACACACACACACATGTGAAGAGGCTTGTTCTCTCCTCAATGGGGGACAAAATTGTGCATGCATGCATGCACACACAAACCTAATATGATGTGTTTAGCTAACCTCACTAGTGACGTCTCTAAAGCTGACAAGAAATCTAGCTGATGTAACTAGTGCAATCAGCACATAAACAGCACTGTCTACTCCAGTTGTATCAAATTACAGCACCAGTAGAGTAACACACTGTAGGTCTGAGGAGTTTTTTTTTTTTTAGTAGTATCACAGTGGATTCTGTGGAAACTGTTTGGTTCAGTAATTTTCCTGTTTGTTAAACTCAGTGAAATTAAGTATCATGGTAATTGGGGGAGAACTGTTGCACAGCTAATGGTGTTCTTTAAAAGTCTGATACATGAAAGTCAATGTTGGTGATGTGATTTTACACTAGTGCAAAATTTTGACACACACAGTCAAAAAGGGTTTGGGTTTAGGTGTTAGTGTGTATCACTTTGTTATATGTTTTTTATGGATCTGTTCAGGGTTCATTTGTCTGATATCATACAGACTATTGGAGGCAAGGAGGCAATTATACAGAGAATATTACTGAGAATTTATAGGGATAGGGATCATTTAGATTTCATTGTATCCATAGGCTACAACTGAGTGATTCACTGAATGATTCTTCCTTAAATCAAGTGTTCAATTTCTTTTTCAGTTCTGTAGATGTACATTTGAAATATAACACAAGCTACTAAGACACATCACACACTGTTTGATGGATGCAGAGGAAGAGATGGTGAGACACTTCAGTCAGAAATAATAAAAACCCCTTAAAGATTCATTGCACTTGAGAAGAATCAAAACATGCAGTAGAGATGTCTTTCTCAGAGGGTCAAGCATATGGGCTGTTGGATCTGATAACTGCACTGGTGTGGCCACTTTCACACACTCCATCAAATGAATGCCCATCACAAACATTTATTTTCATTCTCTATGGATAACTGAAAAACTCTTATATGAATTAAGTAACAAATAAACCACTAAATCAATTATTTGTAATTCCAAGGACAGAATGCAGCAAGTGGAGAATATAGGGAGAAGGTCTGGAAAGAGACACACACACAAAAAAAACCCTAGGAGATAACACATGGGGGGGGGGGGGGGGGGGACAAAGGAGACGGGGGGGGGGGGGGGGGGGGGGGACTAAGGATTCGAGAATTATAGCTTCAATTTCCTGGGGATGCGTGGGTGACTGTAACAGTGGGATCAGCCAGTGCTCTTCCTCAAGTAAAGGGATGTACATGCAGCACAGCAGTTTACAACCAGGTAACAAATGCCCCTCTCCTCCACTCTCATGCTCTCTCAATCCCACTGTCACCTCTGTGTTTCCCAATATCTGCTCTTTTACCTTCACTTCACACCGTCTCTGTACCTGGCTCCCATTCTTCCTACTGCAGCATTTTTGTTCGCTAAGAGAAAATCAGTTGGAAATCTGCACAAATGATGTCCACCACCATAGATCCACCAGTTTGGATCGAAACCAAATATTATTTTCTGAGGTGTTAAGTGTTCTCATTGTGATAAAAAAGTTTGTTTGACTGGATCTGCACCAGAATGTAACAAATCAATTCATCAATCCATCAGGCTTGATGCAAATTAGTTCTGTCAACTTTTGAACAATTGGGCTGTAAAAGAAACATATAAAGAAACATACAGGACTATTTCTCTTTGGCGTTTAAAATAATCTTAACTGTTTTTTTTTTCAAATGTCTGCAGTGTTCTTTCCTCCCAATTACCATTCTCAGATATAGATTATAGCCTTTCATAAAGCGCACAGCACAGCTGCAGCACGCAGGGTTACTGCAGACTGTCCATTGATCCTAAGCTTTTCAAAGGGGGAATTCATACTCAATAGGATTATCTAACCGTTTATATTGCACACTCTACAACTGTCATATTATTGTAAGGGTTTACTGTAGTGGGAATTACAGTAATAACTTCAGGGGAACTGGCTAACTCAGTTTGCTCAAAAGTTGGCAGCAGTTTTACATCTCGATGTTTGTGTGATTCAGCAATTATATATCACAGTTATATAAACAGATCAAAGAAGAAGAAAAAATTATATATATATATATATATATATATATATATATATAATCTCCTATTTTGACACCCACAACTTTAAAAACATACAGTATATATTCAGTAGTATTGTGTAGGGCTTCAAATTGGTTACGGCAAATCCCAAAGTCCGAGCAAGTCAATCTAATTCAATCTATTGTTTTGCTCCATCCCTACACATGTTCCAGTCCTGTTCCATTACCCTGTCCACCCCTGTACTTCAGTGCCTTAAATAACATTTCAATCTCCAGAGCACCGCTCCCATGTTCTTTTTCCTGAGAGGCAGGGGAAGAGGATTTGGCTGCTGTCGGCAGTTACCACAGGACACAAGCACCGTACTCAAATCCCAGGCCGAGATTATGATATAAAAATCAATCAATCCCCCTGCTCTGGCATCAGTGAATCAGTGATGATGGAATGACCTAGTTGGACGAATCTAATCTAAGCGGTGACTGACGCTGCAAGGACAAAAGGAGCTCGGTGAGAGATAACAAAATATACTCGTTAGATAAATATTACAGAGGTGAAAAAAAAAACTGAGCAGAGGCTTACTGTTTGTTTTCCTTTTTTTTTGCAGTTATTTCTATCTCATTTCATCTTTGCCCTCTATGTGTTTATGTCATATGATCATTTCTACCTCTGTCTGTAACTCACAGACTACAGACTACCCTGTCTGTCATTTCAGCCTGATCTCAAAGATCTGACAGTGTCCATGTGAGTTTCTGAGACAACATTAATATGTTAATGAATGTGCTTTTGTTTTGTGTCTGTATTTCTTTAACATTGATTTGTTTACTGTGTAATGTCTCTAAAAAATGTCGAGGTTCACCGCAAATTTAATAAGCTCCTTCTCTCAGAATACACTCGTACTCCTCCAGTAAAAATAATTTGATTTAAAATATTGACAATATTTTAAATCAAATAAGTTGGAGTTCTTGACAGTATTAAGTACAGTTATAGTTACACTGTGGTTACAGTCTTTAAAAAGGGTTAAGATTAGTGTGTGTGTTTTTTTTCAAGTAAGTGTCAAAACAATATGTGAACTCGAACATGTTCAGTGTGGGGACCTAGAGTATGTATAGATGATATTAATATTCCCTTATAGTTAGCGTGTTGCGGGTTAGCTGTCATGAGTGTGTGAAAAGGGTAGATACAAATGAAGATAATTTAATGAGGCACTCATGTTACCTGAACTCTCTAAGCAGCAGGTTAGGAAGTGGAGAGAGAAGTATGCACACCCTCATCTACACAATACACACACAAAGCATTGTATGTTTTCTGTCATTTTGTGAGGCTGTGAGGTCCAGACAGATGGGCTGCTCTGGCAGCTCTCTGATTTCTAATGCCAGTGTGTGTGTGTGTGTGTGTGTGTGTGTGTGTGTGTGTGTGTGTAATTCCACATAAACCACAGCAAACGGATGGAGCCAAACATGAGCACCCTTGCATGATAAACACCACTGTTGAATGCTCCAGACAACTTTTGAGTATTATTTAAAATACACTGGATATATCAGCAGCCTCTCATTTATTTTAATTTATTAATAATGATAAATAATTATTAACACTTATCCCCCATATCCCTCACTCTCTCTCTGTTCAAAGGATTTCTCTTATCATTTATTTATTTATTATGCATCCCTGGTCCTTTGTGGTGTTTGCTCAAAGTTAATAACACGACTGTGACCTACAGAACATTCGCCTAAGTGTTTTCCAGAGCTCATCTTTAAGCTGTGTCCCTGTGTCATTTTCCATCTGATCTATTCTCCTGCTTTCATTTCCTCCCTTTTCTACATCTGAATACGAAAACATCTATTCTTCATGCTCAGTCTTTCACACAGATTCCAAACCCTTATCCCCCCCTCTGGAACCTATGGCTACAAAGTTTGTTATGTGAGTTTTGTTTATCTTCAGCATCTTCAGCTCACTTTGCAACACTTTGGGATACTCTAGATAGATAACATCTCCTTCAGTTCTGTAGGTCTGTAAATAAAAGAATATAAATAAAAAGTCAGGGATACTTGCCACCATTGTCCACCATTATGAAAACACAAAATACACTGTTGGCTCTTCACACATAAATGTTCATGCAATTAAAAAAATATTCCCTATTTATTCTGATGCAACAGTAGAAGTGGGTGGACAATTAACTATCGATGCACGATACTCATACATTCACAGCTTGTTGTGAATGCACTTTTGTTTTAAGGATTAGGAAATGTAATATAATGTGTTAGAGATGTTATCCTGACCAGCTCCAAGTAAAACCGCAAAAATGTAAAGAAAGTATTACAACCAGAGTAGAGATAAAAAGACACAATATAGTTCTCATAAGCCCACTTAATGTACAGCCTCCATTTACTTGAAATAATCCATACAACTTTGCCTCTTCTGTGTTTTCTGTATATATTTTTTCAGGCTGCGAAAAAAAAACGGAATTCACTCAGAGCCCTGGAAAGTCCTCTTATCTTCAAATGGTTTGTGGGCATAAGAAACAAGTGTAGTCCTCTGGCCTTACAGGAAGAATGTTTCAATTGGTTTGACAAAAAGGACCTTTCCACTGAATACACTGGTACTACTGTCCATCCATCCATTTTCTACTGCGTATCCAGGTACACCATGGACAGGTAGCCAGCCTATCACAGCCCTGGTACTACATATAGTATTTAAATATAAGTGACAAAAAGGTTGGAAAAAAATATATATATATAAAGCTAAATTTAATTCCAGCTGGAATTAGAAAATGCAGCAAAAGAAGAGAGAAAGGGAAGTGAAACAAATTCAATAAAAAAAAATTATAACTGCAAAAGGATGGGGTATTCCCTTGTGGCGTGTCAGTCTAAGCGTAACAAACCTGACAGGCTTGTCAAAGGCAACAATGTTGTCGTAAGTAACAGAGCCGCTGAGTGGTGGCGTGGAGATGGACAGAGCGCTGTGGAGTGAATTGGAGATAACAGGGAGTGTGACAAGTGAATTACAGCTGACGGCTCTGGGATGAGCTCTCAGCCACAGAGAAACAAGACAAACAGACACTGTGGCGCAGTGGGGGGGCAGGCAAGCTGCTACAGAGACATACAGCAAATTTGATTGGAAAGTCAAAGGGCAGAAGAAAGACACCCGTGGAAAGAAAGGATGATGACAGGAAAGCGGGATTAAGGAAGTGTGAAAAGGAGAAGGTGAGAGGAGAACGTCGTTTCCCCGAATAAGCAAAGAAATGAGGCAGTTTGAGATTTCCGAGCCGAGAAACTGCAAATCAGTCGAGATGAAAGACAGCGGCACGGAGTGCAAAAGCCAAAGCTAAGGGCGGGGGATGGTAGCGTCCGTGAAGGAATGTGCATGTCTCAGTTTTGGAAAACAACCAAACCACCTACTGGTTGCATTTGTGAGTCTGAATGTGACCGACTTGTCTTCGATGTTGCACACGTTGCGGACGGACACCTGGCAGGTGTAATCAGCAAAGTCCTTGGGTCGGAGGTTTTTCAGCTTCAGCACCTTGGTCTCACCCTATAGGAGACAAAACATACGCACCACAACATGATGCTAACAGACTGCAGTTTTATTTTTTTAAAAATATATATAAATACACACAATAAATATGGATCTGACCGTAACACTAATATCATCACATACACACATTATCTTTAACACTGTCATAAACACACCCAACACATTTTATACATACTCATGTATCAATGATACTGGGTTTTAATATTGAATATACTGCAAGTCGCAGTCCAGGCTAAAGGATAAAGCACAGGGCTACAGAAACACACACACAAACACAATTGCATGAAAATGAAAACACGCATATAGCGCTTGTGGATCTGACATGCTCTGGTTACCAACTGAAGAATCTAAGATCTGCATGTGGATTAATATGAATGATGAACTTCGAATGGCTCTCAAATGAGTTTCAGACTGAGTTTATTGCACGAGGACAAATAAAAAAGCCGGAATCCGTCCATTCTCTCCCCGACTATTCCTGAAACTTCTGTCTGCCGCTCATCTCAATAGCTTCCTCTGCGCGTCACTTCCCTTTCAACACCGCTGATGATTTTTCAGATCAAGACTTTGCCTCTTAATACGACATAACTGTCCGTCTGCTCCAGTTGCTGATGGGCTAATAGTGTCTCAGGCAACCCTGGAAAGAGCTCTGCTGGCTGGCTAATTGAACTCCAGGGGCTCTGCTTTGTGGCTGGCTCTTTGATAAGTGGATAAGGGAGGGGTTGCTTGTGTAAGGGCGACGACTGTGTGTTCAGGCTGGCACAGTGTGTATATAGTTATTTGGTCTACTGCTGGATAACTAACCACATAACAGTCTCAGTGATGGGACGGACTGCTAGAGTCAACTCTTTTCTATGTGCATACGCGATGATGTATTATGTCCATGTGCAATTCTCCTTTCAGCATCCAGTACATGTCAGAGGATTGCTTTAAGTGTAAGTTACTGGCCAGGTGACCATTTACATTACATACCTATAGTCTCACATGGGTCATATAGTGTTTGCATTGATAACAGGAGGGATACGTTTCTGCATATGGACAGTTACTGTTTCAAAAGGGGGTTTGTACATGGTCAGTTAAATTGTATGCCCATGTAGCTTTTCAGTCATAACGATGATCATGTAAACACTGAATGACAAATAGAATTTTAGGAAGGAAGGAGAGACCTAGGGTGACATTTCTTTTTTAGCTAAAACAAAAAAAATAGTGGCACTTTTAGAAGAGAGATACAAAAAGAATGGTGTGATTGCACACCTCTCTGCGCCGTGTAACTGTTCATGTGTACCTGAGTGTACAGCGGCTCATAGATGTCCACTCCGTTGTCCTTGCTCTGTTCGATGAGCATGTTCCCACGTTTCCAGATAAATCGTGCGGGAGGGTTGGAGTTGACGGTGCAGCGCAGGAACACCGTCTTCTCCTGGTAGTAGCTGCCGCGCACATCACTGATGGTCTGGTGCACCGTCAGAATTGGTTTGTCAAGGTCTGCCAAGCACAGCAAAAAAAAAACAAAAAACAAAAACGTGAAGACAAGGAGAAGATAATGCTGCAGGGAGGTATCACTTGTTATTACACTCCAGACGCTTGTTCATTAAGGTTTTAAGTGTTTTTTTCATACATCCAAATTTACACCAAGAAAACACAAAGGTACAGTTTGGTAAATGAACAAATTCCTGCAGAGTTAAAATATTTTTTTTTATTTTTGTTTGCATGATGCTGTTGCCTTTTTCTTAGCAAACCATCGATGATATTATGTGCGGCAGCATTGGGACACAACGGCAAATAAGTGGCGTTTGTACAAAAGTAGTTCTGTGTGATGGCTGAATTGCACACCCACACTCACCAAAGCTATCCTCACACTTGCCTATTCATCACAAGTCTAACGAGCACAAATGTCCAAACAATCAATGCTTTTTGCTGTTTCCCATGTCTAGATTTGACACACACACACAGACACACACACACACACACACACACACACACACACACGCCACATTTATATATTTTTCCTGTTATTTTTGTCTTTTTGCTTAAACTTGTCCCATTTCCCCGTGCTTTTCCTTCATGGGACTGTCATCTCCCATTCCCCCAGTGGATGGGATTTCAGCTGCTGTCATGAGCATGGACGCTGCTCCACTCCAAAACTCACTGCCTCTTTCACTCCTCATCACCGTCCCTGCCTCTCTGTCCCCTCCTCTTCACCCCTCGCCTCTTACAGGGAGGTGTGCGCGCGTGCATGCGTGCATGTGTGTGTAAAATTCTTGGCAGCCTAATTGGAATGTTGCAGACTTCAAACATCATGGAAGCAATTTCTGCCAACAACAATGTAGCCTTTTACTCCCCTCGCTGGCGATTCTATTTTACCTCTCTCTTTACTTCTCACTTCTCCGTGTCTCTTCTCTTCTCCTGCCCCTCATTTATTCTCCCCCCTGTCATCCCATCTCACCTGCCGCACACTCATTGTGCAAGCTACAGAGAAGAGGTAACATGCAAGTGCACTACGCCTCTTGACACCATCAGACGCAGGTGTGGAAAGGCCCATGTGATGTGCTGGTGGAAGGAAGGAAGGTTTTTTGTTTTGATAAGCGTGCTCGATTTTGAGCTTGCTGTTGATAAGGGCACAGCTGTCACAGACACACACATGCGGACAAATTCATGCATGCACGCTCACATCTGGGCCCACATCAAAGCGTGTCCAGCCTCAGCCTTGCACCACAGCACTATAGAGCTCCAGCACATAAACACACAGAGGCAACCTGAACTCATTCAGGTGGCACCAAACATACCAGGCATTGCATGAGATGTTTTCAAATGAAAAGGTAAATCTGCACTAATTCGAGTTTTACCGTTCTCACACATCCTCGTACACGGTGTCTGATATGACTCCTCTGTTTACTGTACGTATGTGTGTATCCATGTCTGAGATATTTTTTGGGACTCACTTCAGTGGACTGCTCAGCTGCGCCCTCATTCATAAAATGACATCCCGCAATTTAATACAAAACGCCCAGCAGGAAATGAGACAGTGAGGTAGCTCCAGTCTCTCTAAAAGCCTCTGCCAGCAGGAGGCCATCAAACCTGGGCACCTATCAAAGACACCATGCACTCAGCTTTGTCATGTGCATGTGTGTGTGTGTGTGTGTGTGTGAGAGCGGCAAAAGAGCAAGCACCTTTGTATGTTTAAAACTGTGTGTGTGTGTGTGGGTGTGTGTGTGTGTGTGTGTGTACGCATGCTGTGGTAGTGAGAATAGATTCTGCCCCCAACGCGATTTTGAAATAAAAACATTGTTCCGTTCATTCATAGCACTCTCACTCCCTGTCATTCTCCTTCATGAGCTTGATGAGCTAAATCATAGCCTTACTGGCCTATGTCAAACTGACATCCCTGAGTCATATGCATTTAAATAAAATGTTAAAAGTCTGATGCGTAGCAGTTTAACTTTTGTTTTTGTCTCTGGTTGTCTTCGCTTGAAGAACTTACTTTAAAGAACTAAGACCGACTCCACCGACCGCCACAACACAGCGACACTCGAGTCCCTCACCGGCGCCAAGGCAGCACCACAAATTTGCTACCTGGTCTGTGGGAAACACTGTAGTGTATTTGTGTGTCCCAGAAGAGGCAGTGAGTGTGACTACCTGCTGACATACTGTCTGTTTCACGACACTGTGGCTGAATGTGGAGACAGTGAAAAGTGACAGGTTCGACATAGAGTGAGGCAGATATAAACAGGTAGGCTGTAAATGTACAAACACGCCGAGGTCACTCAAAGCTCATGCATGTATAATGAGCAATATAATAAGGGGTGGTTACCAGCCAATCACAGGGCAGCATACAGAGACCAATCACACTCACACTGACACCTACATTTAGAGTCTCCACTTAACCCAACCCAAATCTACATAACCCAATCCAAATCTACATACAGTATCTGCATGGAGGAATCCAGAAGACACGAGATAGTCCATCTATTCACACAAGGAACAAAACATTCCCAGTCGAACCAGTACTGGGAAGCTTCTTGCTGTGAGCCACATGTGCTAACCAGTGCACCGGCACGCAACCCTACAGACAGTTCTGCCTGGAGTCAAAGCTTAAAACAGTAACCAGTCGGAAGGTTTTGTTTTTTTAGCCTCTGCCTAGACAAACATACAGTGTTTCAGCTACACTTTCCCATAAACACCACCTTAACTCTGCTGCTGCAGACGTTTCGTCAGTGGTTTTTCCTTCACACCGAAACTCGTCTCTCGCTGCAGTACCCATCAATCTGATTCTCGGCACTAACATCCACTATCTTTCACTCTTTCTGCCCGGTCAACCACCTCCCTGATGTCCCCAATGGTCTCCATGTCTGTGGCCATTCTCACGTCTCTGGCTAGTCTTAATACACACGCTGCCGGTCTAGCAGCCAGGGATAGTGGGCAAAGACACTTCTACATTGGACCTGGTTGCTGACACCCGGCTCACAATCAACCTGATGCTGCCAAATTGTACAGGGATTTGCACCAGAGACCAAGGCTCAGGTGTTTTTACGTCCACACCAAGTCCAGCTCAGACACTTTATTCCTCATTCGACCATCTGTTCATTTTCAGTAATGACTGATCAGCATTTGCATCTGCTGGTGGCTTTTATCCAAGCAACAGGAATAGGCTATATTATGTTTACTGGGCTTGTCCTAAGCCTCTCTCCTGCTTGGCTGACTGGCATGTTGTTGAGCAGATTTTTTTTTTTACATGACAATTGTGTTGTTAAGAGCTAATCCAAACTCCCAAGGTGAGTCTAACTTTACTTGAGTTTGGGCCTAAAGTAAATAGGCACAAGATGAAACTGCAAGTGTACAGGAATACAATATGAAACTTTAATGAAGCTTTTGATTTCCCCACAGTCCTACATTTGCACACAGCTCAGACCAATTGAGCTGTTTTTGTTAGCCACAGCTTTTAATGTACAATCTAAGCTTCCAAATTTTAAGCTGCACTGGGAGGCTGTTGTTGTTTTTTTGCTTAGACACTGAACAGAGGTGCTGACACAAAGACATTTTATTGTTGGTCTCCATTAGAGTGGGGCCCTTAGCTTGGACAAATGCGGGTGGCTGAAGCAAACAATCACATATCTTAGTATAGTTAATACAATTACGTCTGATTCATGTCTGCCCTCAATTAAAAAGCCTTTGCATCTTTGTTATGATTCTACAGTAGAAGTATTTTAGATGCTTTAACCACTGTTGATTTGAAAAACAAATTTGCTTGTATTTAATAATGCAAGATGTTTAAATAGTCCTGATCTAGATTCTTTTAGACCAACTGCCTGTTAATGAATTTCCTTTATCACTGGAATGATATCACTTTAATACAGTTGTTATTTTAATACAAATTTCTCAGCAAACAAAGAAACAGAAAGATCCAAGGAACATGATTACAACATCCAGTGACAATGCTACAAGCAAATATAATATCTAGTGGAGATAATGCCAGGGAATGATAACAGTATTTTGTGTGTGTGTGTGTGTGTGTGTGTGTGTGTGTGTGTGTGTGTGTGTGTGTGTGTGTGTGTGTGTGTGTGTGCGGGTGTGTGTGCGTGTGTGTGTTGACCTCTAGACCCCTTTCACAGGTTTATTGGATTTCGAAATGGTTTTTAAACCCTGTTCCAAGCCCCTTAATCTGATGCAATCTTGAGTGTCAATGTGGTAGCAGTAACCAGTGATTTAATTTCACAGGCAGACCAGTAGTGACAGTAACAGTATACATATCTTTCATAGACTTAAAGTGTGTCTGCAAGACATTATTTCCTAATGATCACATCATTTGATGTCTTGCCAAAAAAAAACAACAGAGCAATCATGGCTACGATGGAAACTGAGATGTGGTCAGAAGCAGTCTATCCTTGTGGTCAGGGCTGACCGGATGTGTTTTTATAACAAGTTGACCTCTGCAGGGTGCTTTCCCCTGCAAGAGCATGCAATAGTCTCCAAATCCGCTTTGATTTCCAATACCGTGTCCTGTACTCTAATAGCTTTCTAAGAACATATGACCATTAGAGGACCAAAGAGAAGAAGACAGGTCCAGTCGAGTGTGAGTCTGTTGTGGAAGAGAAAAAGGTGTGGTGTGGTTCAACACAGATCAAATGGATTAAAGATGAGTTGCTTCAGTACGATAAATTTGAAATATATAATTTCTTCTTAAAATTCACCTTAGTTGTTGCATGCTCCATTTCAGTGTCTGTCACTGGCCTAGCAAATGACAAAATTACCCCACAAAAATAAACAACACTAAAGTAGCAGTAGCAGTTCTGTGTGGTTGTACTCAGGGACAGTGATGGTTTGAGCTGAATGCTAATGTGGGCATGTTAACATGACCACAAAGTAAATACCTCATTGTACTTCTTAAACATGCTGATGTTTAAGAGGCACAGCGCTTGTTCATAATCATAAGGACAGATTATTTATGTTACATACATGTGTGTATGTACATGTACTGCATATTTGCACATACTTTGACTATACACCACTCATCCACTAATTGCTGATATTGATATTTCTGAGGAAATAAGAACATTTGGGCTAATTAACCTGCAACCCACACAGATTTCACTTCCCCTTAAATGGTTTTGTGATCAATCATCAGTAATTGACCGGAAATAATAATGTGAAATATTGATCCACTCAGACAATGTTTCAGAAATCCAGTCCACTTGTATGTTAAATTTGGGAGATATGTAGGATATAGAGCATAAGCAGACAAGTTTTTTTTCTCATAAACATTACTGTGGACAAATCCAGCTTTTGACAAATCAAGGACAAGGATGGCAGTGTTTTCCTGATTGGTCATGTCATTTGACATTTGGATATAATGATAACAAGAATGTAATGGTTCTTGAGAGCTGACCAGGCTGATGAGATTTTACAGTTCACATTGTAATGAAAATATTTGTCCAGTAAAAAAAAAAAACTTTCCATTGACAACAGACTCCAGACATATTTAACATATTTCAGTCTGTTGTAATAAGCCATTATCACACCAAGGGGAGAAAAAATGTTTCTCTCTCCCTGTCTGTCCTACAGGCAACACACACACACACAATGCACATGTGTGCACACAGTCACACGCACACTGAGAAAAGACTGCACATACAGAGAAGCACAAACAGAGGCAGATTCTATGTGTTTGATCCAGCCTCGAGTATCGTCAATTATTCAGCATTCTGCTCGTAGACATCATCATAAAGAGGCATAAAACATGCACAAGCCCCACATTTGGAAATAAAAAAAAAAACGAGAACACTGCCTGTGTTTAAAAGGCAATGTTCAGAGGTAAAGACTGGTTTAGGTTCATTTTCTATGTTCAGTTTTTAAGGATAACAAAAATCACAGTTGTTTTTTTAAACCTCCCTTTGTTCATTAGTGGCTCAGTTTTTAGCTCATGAGAAGAAATGAATTAAAGTAGGAGGACAGATAAAGCCAGAATGGTGATATGTTTCCAGCAGCTGTTGTCTATGATCAAATGAATCCTATGTTCTTGTGGCGATGACGATCAACAGTCTCTCTATCATATGACACAGTGTGAAAGGGAGACAGGTTGATAGATTATTAAATACAAGAGCAATGAGAGGAGGAAATAGAGAAAACACATATATCTAGAGAGGTGATGACATTGCATTCAAAGCAGAGACATAGATAAGACTGAAAAAAACAATACAGAAAATAATACAGAAAAGTGAATGAGGCACCTCCCAGCAGCGCCATATTGATATCATATATCAGCACAATATTCAACATAATATACTAATATAATATAAACATTAATCTTTAATAAACAACACAATGTAATTATTACATAAAAACTCACTTTCTATAATGATGACATTATTTATAGGTCTGGTGAGTATGTCTAACTCCTGTAGACAGAGGTGAGCATCCATGGACACATGGAGCCTGTATGTATATTTGTTATATTTTTAAAAAGTCTTTCTCAAGAATCAGTATAAAGTGACTCTAAAACTATTTTGTGCATGTACATCTTTACTTTTGGCTTCAGTCATCCTTGTGTTACAACGTGCATTCTTAGGTTTAGCACAGAGGCACAGGATAAGCAGAATCACACCAAGGGTCTTCTCCCAAACTACCACTTTGCAATTTGCTAAATATGGAGCACTTTTATTGAGCCAGCATGTTATGTACAAGGCTTAATTACGCCTTTGTCAGCAAAGAGCCTGGGAAATGGTATTAAAATTAATGATGGTGTGATGCCATTATTTTAAGCCATAAAAAGACTCATTTTGGAGTGATTAGTGATCAGTGTGGCAGTGTAGCTGCACAGCAGTGCTGACGGTGACAGTGACAGTGACAGTGACGGTGACGGTGTGATGGGAGGAAGAGGTATAGGCCTCTCACTTAGCTCCAGCATTAATCTGGCCTGGAATATTCCACATTAACATATGCAAATTCACCAACAAATACAAACAAAAAGAGACACATGAACTCAGCTGGGCCAAAATAACACATGGAGCTCAGTTCCTTTGCTGCAACCCCAGAGGGCAGAAAGAAAAAAAGTCCCTCTGTGCCCCTGTAAGTGCCCTCTGAAGTCATCTATGGGATAAAGGACGCCCTTCTTACTCCTTTTGCAGTCATGTGGAGGCCCCGGCCATAGTGTACAGCTGGGCCCGAAGCACTGCTATGTGCATGTGCTTTTTGTTTAAGGAAAAACACAACAAAACACAATTACATCAAAAGCTAAGTATGGCTGTTTCTTAAATCTGACTAAAGAAACACACACTGTGTGCACACAGCCATGCAACAGATGCAATCATTTAGCTTGCTGCATATTTAATTAGCTTTCTGGCATCTGGGGCAGTATGGATCAGAGCACATGGAGAACAGCCACTGCTACTGTTGTGTTGCATTGTATTGTGGGGTATACGCTACACCAGGGGTAATCTGCACAGTGTCTTTATCAGAACACTGGTGCTACTCACTGACAGGAGACAGTGTGTATCATCACAAAATATATGAGCAAATATATAAATAGGAGTGATGAGACTCTCAAGATAAAAACAATAATAATAAAAAATAACATAAAAAATAAAGTTTTTATGTGTCCCAGGATGAAGCTAGTTTTGTTTTTGTCATTTAGTTGGAATAAACAGCACATTATCAAAGCTGATAACCGTTAGTGTTGTCAGTTTTATCACCTTAAAAATATGTCAATATCCATTTCTGCCATCTTCTTACAGTTTGGTCTCTGACAATAGAGCAAGGTGTAATTACCAGGTCATAAATTACAGGTCAAAGGTTCAGGGGCTCTCAGCAGGAGCTAATAACAGATCTTACCAACATAGCCTCAAGTAAGAACCTGAAACTCCACCTGCTTCCTCAATAAATATTTAACAGCTCCATCTTAACACTTTCAATTCTAATTCCATTTTTACCACTTGCAGAAAAAATATTTCCTTTTAATATAAAATATAAAGGCTGCATCAAATGACACAACATACAGTCAAGTCTGGTCCACGTTATGTGATATACATTTTTTTTTTCCCTAAGTCACATTAACCACTGATTTACTTTAAATTAAATTTAACACGGAGCCTTTGTGGGCTGTGAAGGAAGATGAAGGGTCAAAGGTCATTGGGCATTATTCATTGATATTAGTTTCAGAACACAATTCAATTTACTTGACAAATACTTGTGAAAGACTATATATAAATTAGTGCAAGGACAGTTATTGCTGTCAGTGGAAACTAATATAAAATGATAAGAATAAAAGTGAATGAAACATCCATCACACAGCTACATCAGGGCATACACAAATATACAAGAGTAATATTTTCTTGCTCAAATTGCATTGTGCACACTATGATTATTTAATGTCTGCTGTCCAGCATAGTCCCATCTGTTGGTGTCTTTGGAATCGAAACTTTTACAAATGGCCAAATATTGTTACAAACCAGTCAACTGTGTAGCTTGTGCGAGACAGACAGAGAGAAATAACAGGAGGGTGGAGTCCCTCGTCTGCAAGTCAAACTCCACCACCAAGCAAAACCAAAAACACAGCCTTTAAGGCCAACAGTCCTTCAACAGTTACTTTCACAACTGTCCACAGGAAAGCTCTTCTTAGAGCTTATTAGGCGATGCTTTGAAAGAGAATGACCACACCTGCCTGTGGCTGTGATGGTTATTGCCTAGTTTCCCAACTGATTTGTGTGGCACTCACCACCACTAGTTCTGCCTGCACTGAGAAAGTGCTGAGCTGGCCCACTCTTAACAAAATTTAACACCGTGGGTTTGTGGTAGTGCACCCACTGGACAGCCACTCCAGATTTTTGCTGGGTTTATGTTCGGGTTTATTTTCTGCTTCCGTTGAATTTTTTTTTTTTTTTGTTTTATCTGATTTTGTCTCCTCGGTTTTTTTCTGCCCTTGCTGTCCTGCTTTTTCTAATGAGACAGAAACTGTTTCACTTTGCAGACATGTTTTGAACTGATTCCACATTAGGGACTAAAAGTGCTTATTTGGCTGCTGTGATTTATCCTGGACTGAGGTTTTGCACAAAAATATTTTTCTGGAAACGTTTTTATCGTCTGTGCTCTAAATATGAAAAGTTATGTACTGAGGGAGATGATTTGTAATATTCACTACAAAAACATGTCCATTGACGGATTCATCAGAAATGTTACAATACTTAATAAAGAGTATGTGTGTATGTGGATGGTGGTATATAATGTATCAGTGCTTCAGAGTGCAATAAAAAGACCAGTGAGTAGCTCTGTCCCCTCCACAACAATATACTTTGTTTCTCACACATCATTCTCTCTGTTCTTTAGTCTCTTCAAAAATCCCCAAATCCCACATCTCCCTGTTTCAAATACCTCATTCTGTAATACACAAATGTAACACAACTCCAGCTTCAGCAAGTGAAAAATGGACCTTGGGATAAATAATTGCTTCTGCGGCTGAAGATGAAATGTGTTTATTTCGCTAGTAATTGGCTCAATAGTTGTTGACATATCTGGCCATTTTCTTGCTCTTTTTCACCACTTCACTGAGGTTTAGAGTCGATTTTACAGGAGGACCAACAAATTCACTCTAAGAGACACATCTCATACCTGCAATGCATTTCTTTGTCCCTGTAAAGTTTTCTACAATTCTAATCTTGACTCTTCTCTGTGTTGCATAGCAATATAATCCTCTTGTCTCTGCGTCTCTGTCTCCATCCTCATCCTATTTCAATTTTTCTATCTGCCAATACATAGGCTGGGAGCCTGCCCCCAGGCACCTCCCATACTTTATAACACTGCCTTCATTACCCAGCCTGCTGCAGCTGGCCGTAAATGAAAAAAAAAAAAAAAAAAAAACTATCAATGTGTCGGGAGGGAACAGAGGAGAAATGTAAAGAGGGAAGTAAAGGAAAGGAGAAGGAAAACCGACAGAGATAGTCGACTGTGAAAATGATAGTACGCAGACAGCGGTGGTGTGAGGATGAGAGTGAGCTGGAGGGGCAGTACACAGAAGAAGACAGTGTAAAAAGGGGGAAAGGGGGGGATTAAGTGCAAAGCTATAAAAATCTACGTTGGAAGTTATTGGAGTCTAGCTGGATGAAAAATGCCATCACCATAAAATAATATTAGAATGGGTCTGGCCTTATGGCACTGATGAATACAGGTGCTGTCCAGCAGGGGATTGAGCTGTGGGGAGCTGGCTAATTTGAACACTGCCGCTACCTGCTAGGGTGGTAAAAATATATTAAAGGAAATTAAATAAAGGGTTCACTGTCAGTTTATTACCCCACATTTCCATCGCGTAGTCAGTTGAGTTGTCAGTCTGAAGATTACAGACTCGTACGGGGACAGTTAGCTATGGCTGTGCGTGAATTTCCGTTAGTTTGTTGAAATTGATTGACCCACAAATCAGCACACAAATACACCTGCGTCAGTATAAAAATGAAATAATGAAAAATGATGTAACACAAGAATTAAACCCTCTCTTAAGCTCTAATACTGAAATTATAGAGGCTTATATTACTCTCCCCTCATTCCAGCACATTGTCAATAACTGACCCAAGGGGGCCATGAATGCTGACAAATTAATGACAGCTGAGTGCAAAGGGAATCACTGAAATCAGAGCAGCAACATATATTGACTGGTGGTTATTGAAAAGACAGCTGGACGTCTTAATTACAGTGATGTCACTGTAATGGCATTTTATCACATTTGAATTGGGCTTCCAGATGACCATGAGCAAACCATACAGACATTATGATCACAGGGGAAGTGAATTAAATGAACATTTTGAAATGCAAAACGACTTTTCACAAAGACCAATATGACAATCTCAAAAGCACATCACTCGCGCTGTAGAAAGATAAATGCAATCTATAGCATGTAATTGTTGTTTCGTGTTGTTGACATACCAGAGCTGTACTGAAATCCTGCATGTTCAGTGGTACTATTTAAGCTGTCAAATTACAAGTTGATTGCACAACCTACATTTTTATCCTGTGCTCAGAAAGGTTCTCTGCATTAACATATGCTGACCATGATGTAACAGTAACACACTATGGTCTACAATAGATCCTTGAACTGCACATTACTTATACTTAGTAAAATGTGTCCATTGTAATACGTTTTATTGCATGTCAGGTTTTTTTGCCATCTCTCTCTTATGTTGTCAACGCCAGAGGAACCCACCATGAACCACTTGATTTATCCTTCAATACAGTGTAATGGTTATTTTCCCAGAGAAAAATATCAGTATGTGCTACAATGGCCAGTGGTAAGGTCAAAATAATTTCAAGCCTGCGCTGCATTGTATAACCTTTGCTGCGAAGAGAGTCAATAAATAAGGGATGGAAAAACAAAGGGGAAGGGGAAAAAAATACATTTTAGATAAACCTGGCCAAATGATGGGGACAAGTGGAGTGGTCTTATCTTTTTATGGTCTGCAGGACAGCTTATAACCACACTATACTTCACTGTGTGCATGCGTGTGGGTGTGTGTGTGTGTGTGTGTGTGCATGCGTGTGTGTGTGTGTGTGTGTGTGTGCGTGTGCGTGAGAGAGTAACTGCTGTGTTCCTCTGTGTGATCCTGCGTCTAAATGCTACTCACTTCAGTTCAAGATAATTTACTTGGCAAATAAAAGAAAAATATATTTTAAAATTATGAAAAATTAAATCTGAGAGTCTGTTAGATTTCTACCTCTTCCAGCTTGGCTCGCAGTAATAGACAGACAGTCAGGCCTTTTGATCAGTAAAAATGTTTTCTTTTCTCCACTGAGCATTTTGATACAAATGCCTTACTATCACTATTCATGAGAAGTGCTGACATAAAACAATTAAAATTCACACAATGATTTTTTCTAAAATTATCATGTGATGATTGCAACACCAAAATAGCTCACACATTTATTCAAGGCCATTTTGTTATAACACTGTTCATTTTCTTTTTGGGCGGGTTTATCACTTTACATCTTAATGTTACTGAGTTTGCCTTTTGTTTTCTTCTTAACTCCTTCCCTCTCTTCCTCGCTCCTTCAACCCCTGCCCTGCTCTCTCCTTTCACAGTCACTCTTTCAACCTTCCCTTCTTGCTGTTCCACATCTCTCCATACTCCTTTGCTGTTTTTCTTTGTCAAACACACTTTATGTTAGATCAAGCCTCGAAACAGCTCTGCTCTCTAAAGCGTTAACTGTGGTGTAGTACATCAGTGCAGAGGGGTGGGGACATAGATGACCCAAAACTGTCATGGAAACCCACACGTCACATGTGATCAGTGACTCATCACAGTCACCCACCGGGAACCTGGGTCAGGAAACTGTAAGGATATTTACTATGGGAAGCACAGTGTTGTTTGTGCATGCAGGCACTTAAACTCATTCTATCAAAACTTCATTATTTTACACTTTAATTGAGGGATATAAACACATATACACACACAGTATACATACACACACACACACACACACAGTAGACCTACAAGCATACACAAATGCTCAGACATGCTACAGTAGGTCACCCATATATTGTACTCACCAATCAACCATCTTGCCTCTTTTCTAACTCCAAGATAGTACTGCAGCCCCCTGGAGATGTCTCTCTGATATGGACACATCTCCAAGGTATTTCAGACAAAAAAAACTGTGTGACTCTTTACAAAGGGCCTTTTGAGGCTGTAACAAGAAGAGGGATGAAAATAAAGCCTTTGCACAACATAACACTTTACACAAAAGGGAAACCTCAAAATTAAATAGTTTTGCATGTCACTCTTGTCTTGTTGTGTCCAATTAAAGGACCAGTTTTGACAACTTAGACGCATCCAGTGGTGGCGATGCAGATTGCAAACAAATGAATACACCTGCCCTCCACCTTCCCGTCCATGTAGAAGAACCTCTAAGCGACATAAAAACAAGAACGGTCATCTCTCGAGCCAGTGTTTGGTTTGTCTATTCACCGTAACTGTTCAAAACACTAAACTACAAAATGGCAGAGTCCAGGGACAAGGACCTGTTCTCAATGTAAATGGATAAAGCTCATTCCAAGCTAACAAAAACTAATTATTTTTTGCTGATTATACACTAATAAAAGAACATAAAAATAATTAAAATGACATTCAATACCAATAGGGCCCCAGAAGTTCTACACAACGGTCCCTTAAGCAGATATCTGTGGTATTTGTTGTGGTGTAATGAAAGAAAATCCTTGAGACATTTTACTGACTGATACTTTAAATGGTATTAACCTTCCTGTTATGTTCCGGGTCAAATTGACCTGTTTTATAGTTTCAAAATCTAGGAAAAATAGTTAAAAGTATTTTTTTCAGATTGAAACTTCTTCTGCTTGCCTATTTTAGTGTAATCAACATATAAAATAAAAATGGTTCACCTCACATAGTCGCATCCCCTCCCTGCATGTTTATATTACATCCATACTGGGTCAGTTTGACCCTGCAGTCAAAGTGGAGGTTAAAGACAGTCAGAAGTTGAACATGTGTGTTTTATCAAAAACAAGTGGTGAATTATCCTATCAATTCCATCGATATTGCTTTAAATATCGAAGGAATAGGTAGCAATGGGGTCAGTAATTAGATATTAGCAGTGATTATTAGGATTTTTATGATTTCAGACAACTTTTGCATGATTGCTGTTCCTGGAAAACAAACATAACAGCAGGGTTAACAGAGGATGATACAGCAATCAAACCAGTAGTTTAAATCTGGGTCAGTTCAAATCTGCTGTGTAACAAAAAAAAATCTGACACAACTATAGCTGCTGTATGAAATTTGGATAAGCGAGGCTCTCTTTTGACAGTGCAATAGTAACACGTCATATTAAGCATATGTCTGGGAAGTAATGGCAGGCTAATTGCAGTTTGTGCTCATCACGTCCATCTGCTCCTCCATCTGTCTTGACAAATACAGCTGATTTGCAAGCAAACTATGAAACGACAAGTCAAACTAAGTGGGGACCTTTGATCAAAGTCACCTACAGTATTTAATGCTATGACATACTGACCACATTTGCAGTTCTATACCTGCCACAGGCTAAATGTACATCTCGTCACTGTAGCAGTCTGTCTTTTTAAATGCTTCCTTTGCTGATACATGTCATGCTCTATGTCTACATGTCTATGCATTTATAACAGTACAATTATCAATATATATAGATGTATTTCAGTTTAAAAACATTTGTCTCTCCACTGGTGTGCAGCATCCAACTGCTAAGAGATATTATAAACTTCTCCACAGTCTGTGCAAAATACAGGACATAAGGTCAGAGAGGGGAAGCTCCAGGAGCTTCTGCTTGGAACTGCACGGCCATATTTAAGCAACAATTCACCTTCACCAGAACATGTCTGGTAGGGACATACTGTATGCCACCACTCTGCTCTGGACCTCACACAGGGCCAGGTCAAAAACTGAACAGAAGCATTTTCTTACAGCAGGTCTTTTTCCTTACAGCAGCAGCAGGTGCTGGTGACAGTGAACGCCATTATGCTGCACTGCATAACTCTGAAGCCAATGCAAACTGTTCACCTTAACATTCTTAATGGGAGCTGGTGTTACAGTTAACGCTTCATATCACACAGTTTATTGAGGAAATGGCACCAAGCTAATTACAACAGTGACTGACTGACTGTCACCGGCTGTTTTTCAAGCTGTTCACACCCATCCTGTCAGAGGAGGATCAATACAGTCCAATACACACAAGACATGCAAGGCTTTACTTACAATAAAAGGTATCTTACAGCAGTCTCTGTCGATATATATAAATCTGTTCCGGACAGATTTGTGCTGCTTCCCATTCCAGCTGAGAGTATCCTTCAAATTCATTCTCTTCCAACACCTCTACAACTTAAACAATTACTAATGCTTTGTGTAATCCCCCACAGTGCTCTATAAATGAGAAACACACCTCTTGGGACGAGCCATCCCATGTTGATTACTGCTGCAGGCCCTATGTGAAATATAATTGTCCTGCTGAATGGTCCTCCAGGGAGTCCAGATGACCTCTTACAGCACAGAGGATAGGTCCTGAGCAGCAGACAACACATATGTCTTGGAGAATGCACTAAGCAGTGTCCAAAGCAACAGTAGCTGTTGTGACAGCATGCCCAAAGGACTCAAATAAAAGACTCATACAAATAAACTCTGCAGATGTTCTGGTCGAGTGTGAAGTCACCACACTTGAGTGCAGAAAGCATGGTGTAAAACCATACCTCCACACACATAATGGCCTGAAATGAAACTACTACTGTATTTTTAAGAAATCTGACCAACATTTGAACAAACAAGAGCTTGTTTGTTTCACCCATGGTGAATTAAGCCTCAGCTTCCATGAACATGATGTTTCAAATCGCCAAACAGCATTAAAGGTTTGACCTGTAACAGCCCCATTATGTAAATTAGTATAATTTGTAAGCGTAGCTTAATGCGAGTAGCATTATGCAAACCACATTTATACTGTGTATCTGAAAGATTAAAATGATGACCATCTATCTATCTATCTATCTATCTATCTATCTATCTATCTATCTATCTATCTATCTATCTATCTATCATAAAAAGTTGCGTTTGCTGTTTCAAGGAGGTGAGTTTCAGCACTGGGGAACATGGGAAGCGAACAATAAATAAAACAAATGTGAATACAACCACAGAAGTGTTTTGCAAATGCTTGGCTCAAGGGTATGCTGTGCACTGGACCATACTAACACAAGAGGATTAAAATAAAGAAGTAAATAATTAGCTTGCTCATGGAACAGATATGAGAGCGACCTTAAGGCTGAATGATATCAAAAGAACTTTAAACATCCAAAAGATGAACTTAATTTAAAAAGACGTATTCCTGAGGACGAGGACAATAGCTGCCTCACCTTTTCATACCTCTCTGCCTTCCTGTATCTATGAAACATCTTTCCCCTGTTCAGTTAGAAAATATGATGCACCGCGGGTGCAGATGTGGGACTAAATTTAATTTGATAGAAAGAGAGATGTATTATTTTCCTGTGACAATGGTCGGCTTAGCACATACACATTGCATTGACGTTGATGCACTCGCTTACTCACACACACATACTGTAGAGATTCATTTTTCTGAAATACAAAGAGACAAACGGTGTCTTGCACACATAAACACAGACTTGAGAACACATATATACTCGACACATACAGACACACCTTCAGCAGCTTATTAAATCAGGTCCACTCATCTGAAAAACACAGCGTGAATATTTGTGTTTGTGAATGAAATCCACATTAGTATTCCATTAGATTAGTTCTGCAGTGGATCTGACAATGATATGATGTATGATAATAATCATAATCACATTCTTCTGCTTACAAAGATCAAGGGAGAAGTCAGAGTTTACCAAGTTGACTCCATATGGTGCAGGTGCATTGCTTCTTCTTACTGTGAGTAAAATTAGTTAATTTCCATATTTGCCTGGAGGTGTGATAGTGGTAATGAGAATCTTTTGGATGCACAAGAAGAGCAAAGAACATGACTGATAAGCCTGTATATTAACGTGCATATTCGACCAGGTAATATTGAATAAAAAAGCTCTCACCTGAGAGTTGCAACATAAACATTTTAACATCTTATTATTTGCTATCTGGGGTCCAGTTAAGTTGCATTTATGATGACATGACATGACCAAAAACACATTAGCCAACTTATTCTGCACCTTCTGGCCAAAACACAATAGTGTCCCTGCGACAAGTCAAACTAAGTGGGGACCTTTGATCAAAGGCACCGACTGTATTTAATGCTGTGACATACTGACCACATTTGCCATTCTATACCTGCCACAGTCTAAATGTACATCCAAATAGGTCACTGTAGCACTCAGTCTTTTTAAATGCTTTCTTCGCTGATACATGTTTTTGCTCTATGTTTACATGTCTATGCATTTATAATAGTAACATTATAAATATCCTGCGCAGTCAACTACCGACAAACATTTCAGGCACAAACTACGGAAGTCTTTAAAAACGTTTGTCTCTCCACTGGTGTGCATCATCCAACTGCTTAGAGATATGATAAACTTCTCCACAGTCTGTGCAAAATACAGGACATAAGGTCAGAGAGGGGAAGCTCCAGGAGCTTCTGCTTGGAACTGCACGGCCATATTTAAGCAACAATTCACCTTCACCAGAACATGTCTGGTAGGGACATACTGGATGCCACCACTCTGCTCTGGACCTCACACAGGGCAGCAGGTCTTTTTCCTTACAGCAGCAGCAGGTGCTGGTGACAGTGAACGCCATTATGCTGCACTGCATAACTCTGAAGCCAATGCAAACTGTTCACCTTAACATTCTTAATGGGAGCTGGTGTTAATAAATTAAGTTAAAACTTAAGAGCTGTGTGTTCAACAGCATTTTGATCTAAATGTAGAAGTAGAAAATGAACCAGTAATAGTGAAGTACCAAGATTTTTGTATTGCAGATCTGGATCCATCAAGAAACCTCTGAAGACAACGAGGTCATGTGTATGGTGTTTCTCCTCTCCACTTCTCATATGTAACACAATAGTGCACTTCAATCACCATTAGAACAGAAATGAATGGTCTTTCTAAGCCTTTAAATTTCAAGGTCCAACCTTTAGCCATACATTGCATTCGGTTAGAGGCCAAAAGCGAAACTCAAACTGATCTTTCAAAAACGAATTTAAACACTTAAAAGAAAAAAGAATAAACGTGCAAGGCCAACCTGCTTTGACCAGGAACACAAACATCATAAGGTCTTTTAAACTGTCCCTCTTCCATCACTCTTTCCTCATGTCACCTCCATCATATTAAATTATTTTCTTAATTACAGAAGAAGCATATTCAGAATGCAAACACATCCTGCTATACTAACTAAATGTCTAGTTCATCTGATTTGTATTTCTGTGGACAGTCAGTGGGAGGAGGTCTGTATGATCATGGGGAGAACATGTGAACTCCAGCTGGGTTCACATCCACAGCCTTGCTGGTTAACTGTACTTTTACATACAGTACTTCCTCCAACACTGAGGTGTTGACATGGCAATTGTTTAACAGCAATGTTTTGGGAGCTTTACACAGGAGATTTCTGGTTTTGGCCCTGACTTGCACTTAAAGGATCCAGTCTCCACTTTTGTTGCTTCCACCATTACTCAGTAAGTCAGAGCCCTGTCAGCCTGTCACAGCATCAATGCTTCTTCCATTAGGGGAAAATATATATCAGGCTTCCCTCCACTGAATCGCTCAGTGGATCATTCCTTTATGAGGAGAAGTTGCATTTTGCAAGAGTCAAATCAGACCTGTTTGCATATATATATATATATAAAATGTTTTTTACTAACTAAAAATTTAAAATAAAGAAAAGCTTGTAGTAAGAACACAGCAGCTCCTTTCCTGCTCATTGTGCAGCAGCATGTGTGTTAACACTTAATTTCCAGTTCATGGTGGTATGACACTGCTTTCTGTTCCAAGACAGCTTATGAATGTAACAGATTTAAAACAGTCTGGCACTTTTCAAACAAAGGCTTTTCTTTCACTTACAGTATGGGAACCATGACATCAAACACCAAGCTTCAGGATGCTTCTGGTCTAGATCAATATGCCAGTTCACTCAAGCTCCAATTTCCCAGACGCCAGTGGTGATGACACTGCTCTGGGCCAGATTATTATTAGTATTTCCTGGTTTGATAATAAAAGGAT
>JAFBJQ010001317.1:46984-91984 GCA_016785345.1 Trinectes maculatus
CACATTGTGATACATAGCGCTTCAAATGTTTAAGTAGTTGCCAGTACTAATAATTCCCTTGTGAAAGTGGACATTCATTATTTTACAGGTACATTTTTTAATTCCTTAAAAATACAGCATCCTAATTCAACGTACTGCCTGCAGTCTATAGATGATATATTTTCAGTGTATTACTGGTATCCTCCTGTTTTTTTAATGGCACTTTAATGGCATTTTTTATTGTGTATTATAATAAACCCTTTCATTATATCATTTCATTACAATTTTATTTGGCAAAGGCATGAAATTAATAAAAACTGCATGCTGGAACAACGTTTAATTCACAACAGCCTCATATTCCATACAAACTATAAATAGCTGTGAGCCCTTATTTATTATAATTAGTATATTAGTATCGTTTTTGCTTTTGCTCTCATGACATGTTTTAGTGCTCACAATAATCCCTAACAACTTTGACACAAGCAACTTTGGTACATTCCTGTTAAAAACAGAACAGCAAGAGTATTCATCATGTTCTGACACCAAAAAAGTAGCTGAAATTAAAATACTATGGCGGAATACACTATGCAGAAAATAATGCATACGTATTTATTCAACAGGCCAAGGTGAGTGTGTAAATTAACAGGAATTTCCCTCGATCTGATATATTTCTCATGAACGTGTTCTGCGTGCTGCAGATGAAATCAAATCATGGAAGGGAAATAATCAAAAACAAAAAATGAGCAACCACATAAACTATATATCAAAATACACCTCTTTAATATCATTCCTGCATGGAAACAATTACTATTCCTTCAGACAGAGTTGTGAAAAAATGGTGAAATAAACAAAAAAGTTTCAAGACATAAATCCTACAGGGACACGGCTGAGCAACACAGACGAGTAAAGGGAATCATGGACAAGCAGTGACAAACAGAGATGTACACTGGAAGAGTAACCACGAGTAAAAACCAGTATCATACAGTGAGGACCACTGAGTGTCACAGGGAGGAAGATGAATCAAGAAATTTCGGAAGGGAGAAAGAAAGATGAAGAGATGTGAAGGAGTGCAGTGCAGCTCGGTGGCCCAGTGATTCACCCTGAGACTTCAGCCGAGATCACAATGAAAGGTCAGAGATTTTTTTAACTACCTGTTACCATGGCTCACTTACTCTGCTCTGCCTGGTCCACAGTTAATTGCTTTCTGAGAGTCAAAGTGTGTGTCTGCAGCCTGTATTGAATATGTAAATGTGTGTGTGTGTCCGTGTGTGCATGTGTGTGTGTGTGTGTTTCCATTTAGTGCCACTGTCCATTCCTTCTGCTCCAGCCAGGAGCCTGTGTTGTGACAGAAGACTCTGGGCCAACAGGGACAGACTAAATGCCACCTTGTCTGCTGTTTATGGGTGTGAAAGTGTGTGTGTGTGTGTGTGTTTTCGTTGTGTGTCACAAACAACAATACAAGAGCGCTATGACTGCACTGGGACTATTGCGAAAGTCGCAGAGCTGGAATAATAGATTACACGGCCCTCTGTTGGCTCCTGTCGCCAGCAACAGTTAGGGTGATACCTGCCAAAGCTGTGAAAGGGCTTTTGGACATCTGGACATGTACGCTCTTATACTCTACACTGACTTACATTGTCATTGCTGACAATTCTACAAGATAAATGCAAGTTTCTTTGGAAAAAATCAGCGTGTCTAAAAACCGCTGAAGCGTTGGTATATTTTTATCTTCTAGAGTTGCTTTGACCCGTTAAATTATGGCTTCCATATCTAACTCAATTCAATTAACTCAAATTCTCTTGAAACACAAACACAAACAATGACTACACCTGGAAAAAAATGACCGCTTTAAAGCTTTAGCATTGTGATTATCAACATTTTCATCCAAACATTGCCAGCAACATGAATACAGTCAGAATCAATATCATCACCATTATTACCCCAACACTTTTCCACTTACCTTGTTGTTGTTGTGTCCTGCAGAGAGTGGTGAATCCACAGAAACAAAATCTGAACTGTTTTTTGTTCTTTAATATTTATCTATCTTTTCTAACCGTTACTCAAGAGTCTTTGGCTGGGGTTCTGAACCAAGTCCATCCCATCAGTAGAGGTTAGTAAAAGTTAAACCCCGCCTGCTCACTGCCCCACTGCCTCGGTGGTTAGATTGCCAGGTCAATGGTCAGCTGGATGATGGTGACACGGCCATGTGAGGGAGATCTAACATGGGTGGATGTGATGCTGATGAGTGGAACATAGTGGCTGTAGATTGATGGTATGGTTAATGTGCTTTTTAAGTTATGGAACTGGAAATTAGAAAGAGACTGACACCTGGAAAACATGGTTTCACCTTTGTGCATTCAGTGCATCTATGTCATGTACATGTATGACATTGTATTTATGTACATATACAGCATATATGGCTCAACTGATCTCATCTTGCAGGTAGATTTAAACTGAAAAAACAAGCTGGTAAGCATCAATCAAACTGATCCTCTGGTAAATAAGCAAATTGATGCTGAAGTAAGATGAAAGATGATTCTCAGGCTAGATGCACAGATTTAAAAAAAAAGTTGAATATGAATAATAGTAAAAAAAAGAAAGGCATGTGTCTGAGAGAGAAAGAACTAACAGTGAGACAAAAAACTAATGGAAGAAATGCTTGGATGCAGGTAGAGAGAACAAAATGAAAAAAGGGAGTGGATGAGTGAGGAAGAGACAGGGTGTCAGCCACAGAGACATATGAGTGACTCGCTGTATGTGCCTATGATTCAAAGCAGAATATTAAATGTGCCTTCGCTCCAATCCAGAAATTCTCCACTCATTTTTTCTATTCTTTTTGTTTTCAGTTTCTGTCTGTCACTCACTCTCTCTCTCTCTCTCTCCTCCTGATCCTTTTCCACTGTTTCCATTTCCAGACACACACATACACCCACACACACACACACACATAGACACATACTTGAAGGGACAGTGTGTGTTTCTTTTAAATCCATCTGAGTATACGTGCTTTGTTGATAGTGTATCCATATTACTATTTGCATCATCATGTATGTATAGTGAGTGTATGTGTGTGTGTGTGTGTGTGTGTGTGTGTGTGTTTGTGGGGGGGGTGCATTTGTGTTTGCATGTGTGCACGCTTGCTTGCGTTCACGTGATGAAACCAAATTTAAAGCTGCATGCAGGGCCGACGACCCAAAGCCAGAGACTACTTTGCTTTGTTGAGCCTCACGGCTGGAAACACAAAGATGCCAGCTGACTCACTTACTACACAGACACACAAACATGCAACATCCCTGGACACTGGTGCAGAGAGAAAGGCAGGCAGGGAGGAGAGACAGACAGAGGAGTGAAAAAAACATGGAAGATGAGGCCTCAACATGAAAAAAACAATACATCAGGGATGGAGGTGAATACAAAGAGTGAGGGTCTTGGTGATTTCTGGCTAAAAAAGCAGACACTGTCTTGTGTGATTGAGAAAAGGGGAAGTAGAGAAAGAACTGAAACTTTGTGCAAGTAACAGCATGTTCTGCCCTCTGATCCAATAACTGCTGCACTGGATACATCCAAATTGAAAAGCATATGAGCTTCTACCGTATTATGTTCATCTCTCTGCCTCTATCTTTCCTATCTATCTCATTTTGAAAATCTATGGAGCTGCATTGAATTACTCATTCTGTATTATCTCAGCGTTTCCCTGCAATCGCTGCTCAAGTTTTCCTTCAAGGTGGGAGCTACAATGGGGCACGCTTGTGTAATAGGTCAGCATTCACATGTATGTTCAATAAGATTACAGGTCAAGTGCTGTCTTTTTTTTCAGTGTTCTTTTCCACAGCAGATGATGAGGAACGTATCACAAATAAAAGCTTTTCCTGTAATTGTTTAATTGACTTTAATGCACATGATAAACCTTTTATCTAATTTCAGAAAGATATAATTTAGTGTGGGGGGGGGGGGGGGGTCCAGGGGGGGGGGGGGGGGTTCATAATGAATTCCAGCTATTTCAGTTCCTCTTCCCTTACCCTCCCATCTCTTTCACCCCCATCCTTTTCTTTTTCCCCCCACATCTAACATGGGCTAATTGTTACATCCCTCTGACACCAAAGTCAACCTGTGTAGGCAGCGGAGCCGTCTAACACAGCATGGGGGGGTAGAGAACTGAACAAGCATTAGCCATCAGAGCCGGTTAGCTTCACAAAGCTCCTGTCACAACTGCACGCACAATGCAACCTGTTTACTACCCAGGACCCCCTGCAATTACTGGCTCCCCAGCGGGGGCCAAGACAGTGCCTGGGGAGAAGTAACACTATTAGCAGAGAGGGAGTTGGAAGGAGGAGGAGGGGAGGGTCAGCACCATGAAGAGGCAGAGGCAGTGTGGTGGGTAAGAGACAAAGGACAAACATGGGGCAAACTCGTTATTTGCTGAATTTTCTGTTCTTTCTGTCTGTGCAGTTGTTACATTTAATACTATGTAATAGACTGTTATAGAGTCTAAGCTGATGTAAGCGTTTTCAACTCTCAGAACAGACTCTGTGCATAACAGGCACTTGGCACATGATCATTACTGTTACTGTTCTTCACACTGCTTCCATTGTTTACGTTTGTGGTTATGAAAATGTACCAAGTTAGGTTCATAGCTGATAATATGCTGGATGTAGCACTTATATTCAACAGTCTGTGCTGAGATCAGCCCCACAACATCTGTCAACATCTGTCTACACTTTGTCTTTCACTGTAAACCTAGTGTGTTTTATTTAACATAAATCAGCTTTTACTTTCTTTTCCGCAGTGAATACAGGTCTGGGGAATTATCATTGATGAGGTCTTGTCAGTGTTATTGAATCTGACTTCACCAAGATACATTCTCACATCAAAAAATAAAAAAATAAAAACTGTTATCTAACTCATCAACTTTTCAAATGCTGGACTAAAACTTTCAGAAAAAATAAGTGTGCATTTGTGAAGCCAACTTATTTTATTTGCGAGAGAGAGAAAGAGAGGTGCGTGTGTGTGTGTGTGTGCGTGTGCATGCATGGTTGTGAGTGTATGGTTTGGTGTGAGAGATGTGATGCGGAGGGACTAGTGGCAGTCTATAGATTTGTACTGTACACAAAGCCGAACAAAAGAAGAGATGAATTTGGCAAATGAGACGGAGGTAATAGATGTAGTGTTTATTGGACTCTTGGAAAATCAGCCTTTTTCTATTAGTCTATAAACCAGCCATTAAAATGATTGGATCAATGAGGGAAGGGACTATCTGTGCAATAAATGGATGTAATGGATGGACATGGATTTCAGGGTGAGGAGAATAAAATGAAAGTGTATAATGGTATTGATGTGCTGAGCATTTAGTTGCATGTGAATCTACCTGTCGCCATGACCTGGCCCCTGACTCACAGGGACAGTGGGGCAGTGTAACAAGCAGCAGCACGGGGCCCCTACAACATAACACTAATTCTCAACTGGCACATGTTGCACAACGAAGGGTCCAGTCATGAACACGATGACCGGAGAACCGGGGCTAGAATTTAATGTGAATAAGTAAAGGTTTGAGAAGCTTTTCATGATGTTAACCAAAATGACACCTACAGAAGCGATAACCACCCCTGACTGGACATGAATAGATTCTGAAAGCATTCTTGTTAATAAGAATTTGTGATGGTGCACGGACCAAGGACACCAAACTCCATCTTCTCTCCACATATTCAGCCGGTTTAATCAATTACTGCGGCTGCACAATTAACATTGACGGAGCAGTTCTGGCATTACAGAGCATAACAGCCTTGCACTTCACTTTTTGTCTCGTTAATCCGCTTCCAGTGACAGTTGACACCACTTTTAATTTGATTCCTGCGGATTCGAAAAGAGTTGTGTGTTTCTCCACAGCACCACAGTGTCGCATGACGACACTGCTTCAGGTTTAAAGCTTCGGTGTGGAGTGTCACTTGCCTGACAGTTGCTGCATGGTGTTGAGGATAAAGGGGGTCTCAGAGTAGAAGTTTGGACTGTTTGGTGCCAGACTACAAGGACCATTCTAATGATCCATAGCAAGAGGAGATGTAATCATCACACAGCAAGATCCACTGTGGATGCCTTTGTCTTAACTGCTACCAGTCTCATTTCAGTAGCTTTATTTTGACAGTAGAGGGCACATGGCTTAGTTGAGAAAGAGTGGGTTAGGGAGCCCGTGCTACCTGGACTAACTGTTGTAAAACTCGGAATATAGCCCACAGACTTCACGTCTTTCCAGGAGTATCTGACAGCACAGGTTTGTTTTTCTCTAATGTACTACCACTGGTGACGTACACACACACACACCTGGATTCTTCATGCACCGGACAACTGGTATTCTGCAAATATAAAGTGCATTGGAATTGAGATGTTAGTTTTTAATGCGTTGCATCGCCCTTATCTATACCCTTCCCTAATACGGCAATTCTATTTGATCTATCATCTTTCTCCCTAATCCCCCAACGATGCTTTTCATCATCTCCACCGTAAATCATCAGATACTCCTGGAAGCCATTCCCACCTGAAATCCCATCATTAATCCAATCTGTCTTTCATCTTTCCTCCTCCAATCTTTCCATTTCTTCCCAACTTGCACGTCTCTAAAGTGGGAATGGCTGGAGTGAAAGTCAGACGTGGTCCAGGAGTGGAAGGAGTTTTTTTTCCCCTCTTTCTTCCAACCCACTTACATTGCACATCTACGCGGATGGACTTGATGGCAGCCACCCCCACCCCGTTGTCGGCCTTGCAGTAGTAGCGACCCCCCTGCACCCTCTGGATGCCCTCGATTCGCAGCGTCTCATTGTAGATGGATGTTTCCTGGAATTTTTCTGAAGCACTGCCTGCCGTCTTCGTCCACCGTACCTGAGGAAAGGGAGCGAGAGGGGAGAAAATGTTGAATTGACAAAGACGCTGTCAGTGGAGGCGAGGTGTACTGAAGGACGGAATCAGTCAAAGTGTAACGCAGGAAAGTTGAGACAGCCGCTCTCAAGAAAGGCACTTTGACAACTTTGATTTTAACACAACACCTCGCTAAAAAAAAAAGACCACCCAGCAAAAAAAAAACACCCACTCTTAACATTTCACTGCTCAGACCAGTGTTTTTACATATTGCACATACTTACATTCAGAACTATGACACTATGTAATCATGACAATGTAACGTGGGGGGAAAGTGAGTGGCTGCTCTTCAGTTCAGACAGTTTATAACACCAGGTTGAAAAGCCATGTGTCCCTCTGGTCACAAATTCACAAATTCCCCATCTGTTTGTTTGTTTTTTTACTTTTGTATCTGAAACCAGACTGATCACTTATGTCACACAATCTTTCAAGAAAAAAAAAGAAAAGATGCCTTCATGTTATTGTTCAACATCAGCTTGTTAATAAAGGCTTTTGTGCGAACATATGTGTTTTCTGACAAAACATATGACAGACTGCCAAAATGCAACTTAAAAACAGATTCTGTAAATAAATGTCAAATGCATAACCTATAAAGTTAAAGTCAACATATGAGTCTTCCTAAAGTGACTTTGTTGTTGAGTTGTTTTCATGTCTTAACAAAACAAATTAAGTAAACAAAAGTGCATTGGAAAGACAGATAGCATCTTATTGTCTATGGGTATGTCATTAAATAGTCTGTGATTAAAATTATAAATGCACTTATTGTTTTTATTTTATTTTATCCCATTGATAAAATAACTGTCTGCTCCACACGATGGAAACTGATGACATTCAGCTGCTTGTTGTGTCCATAATGCTAAACTCATAGCATTAAGAGTTAAGAGACAGACTCTCTATGGCTTTTTCATGCTTCAATTATTCCATTTAGCTGTGCTAACACTGTGCAGCAGACAGCTACATGATACGTTCCTTCAATTAATTAAATGCACAAACATACACACACGCACACACACTTCAGAGATGCATCAAAGCCTGCAAACCCATCAGCACTGCGATATTTTTCTTGTATTTGTGTGTGTGTTTGTGTGTGTGTGTGCAGCTATGTGAGTACAGTCCATTAATCCCTGTTAACTATTTTGCCTGTTATGAACCTATTACTATCAACCATGTTCTCATGAGGAGGTCAAAAAAGATAATGGGCAAAAGTCAGTAACACAGAGTGTGTATGTGTGTATTTGTGCATGCAAATGCTTGTGTGTAGAAGTGTGTTATGCACACTTGTCTGCAAGTGTCCCTGGATGCAGACACAGTATCAATGTCCATATACACTGCTGCTTGCATATACGTGTACACATGTGCATAAAAGTGAGTCTGCAGGAATATGAGTGTGCATGTGTGTGTCTGTGAGTAGGTTAGAAAGCAGGTTGTATGGATTAGTGGATTATCGGGGGCCTGTGTAAACGCTCCGTGTCTGTTTATTCAGCTCTGTTTGTGGGAGGGATTTAGAGAAGGCGGGCTGCTATTGATCAAACCAGCCAAGGTGAGCAATGAACCGAACCCTGTCTCTCCACGGTTTAGTGACTCCAGTTTGTGTGTGTATGTGTTCTGTGTGTGTTTGTGTGTGTGCGCACATTTGCATATGTGTGTAGACCTTTGTGGGAGAGAGCACAGAACTTGCAAGTGAGCATCAAGTGTGCGTCTGTGTTCCTTTGCCTTTATCCTGTCTATTATAGGATTAAAAGATGAGTAGGAGAATTCTTAAAAGAATTACAGGCTTTTGCTGCCATTTGGAAAAGGAAACATGTTGTGTTATTCATAGGATTATAGTTATAGGAACATTAAGTTCAAGTTTAGGCACATTTTAAATGCCAGATTACGTGAGGGGGACTTTGGAAAAAGGGGAAGTCAAATAATAATGTAGGCTATTGCAGAAAAGCATTATCTGTATGTTCACTGGTCTCTCCCTCTGTTGTGTGTATATGATGGAATATTATGAAAAACAGATTTGAGCATGAAACCAGGATGATGCATTGTACGCAAAGGATTACAGAAAGTCAATGGGTCTGTAAGCAGCATCTGAGCTTAGAATAATACTGCAAACTATTGTTGGATAAGGACAATTAGAAGCCAAATGCATGTAAAGACACAGAGACAAAGTGTGTGAGGAAAGAATAACAGCAAGACTTGGTGGGAATTACAGCAGCTAAGGACAAGATATGCATGTGGGGGAAAAAGACTGCATGTGTAAGGGAGATAAAGTTATTTTTTTCAGTGATTGGAAGCAAGTGAGAGAGCGAGAATGGGAGAGAATGATATATAAAGTATGGCTGGCAGCGGTGTGATGGCAGGAGAAAAAGTGCTTCACACTGGGAGATGCTCCACCGGGGGAGGCAGATGAAGCGAAATGGAGAGAGGTGATATTGCGAATAAAGGGGATATTGTGTGCAATGCAGATGACAGCCAGGAGGCAGAGGAGCCTTTATCTGCCTGTGCCACCAGCAGCTTAAAACCATCACCTGTGCTCTCTCTCTCTGACCTCTCCCCCCACCACATCTCTTTCTTTCCACCCGCTTCAATAGGCACGTGACGCTGCTCCTTCTTTCACCCACCCCGGTCCTGACGGAGCGCCACTCTTCTTCTTCTTATCTCTCCCTGGGTGTTTTTCTCTTCTCCTTTCTTTAGTTCCTCTTTATTTCTTAGCACGGGAAAACCACACTCTTCAGAATTCACATCCATTTACACACATAAGAAAATCACACACATTTCCGCTGACTTCCCCCCACCACCACCACCACCACACAGTTGCATTTGTCGAGTCAGAGCCTTTTATAATAACAGCTTTTACATTAGCGTAGAAATGTAATGCAGGGAGAAGGCTCGGCTTCCCCCAGGACTGAGCTGGAGGTGAAATGCAGCAGGTTCTGTTTGCTGATTGTGTATTCAGCTGGAGAGCTGCACGCTGTCGAGGACACAGTTGTTTCAACAGGAGAAGAGAAGCAGTGCAGGGAGAAGAACGGCCCTGTCAAAGTATTGCAGGGGAAGTTAGGGGCCACTTTGTGTTTTTATGGGAGAGTGTGTGGATGGTGCCATTAGCCCGTATTCAAATTGTGGGTATTGGAGAATGCACTAAAATACTGAGCAGAGACAAGTGGCCCAGTAAATTTTCCATTAGTGGTCATATGTTGTGTGATCATTACTTGCGATAATTCCCTCTTGCACAGCATTTGCTCCTTATCGGCGCGTTATGCTTTATGCAGTTAAACTCATGACGGTATCTCACAGCTTTGTCCACATCAATAAGAAATGAGCCCAGTGAAGATATTAGAGTATTTGTGGTGTTCAGAGGAAATGGGGTTTATTTTAACAGCCTATGTGAATGGTTCATACAATATGGTGCAAGTGCAGTCGGGGCGTATCCAAACCCACTTTTGTTTTAACATGGAAAAAAAGTTTTCTCTTTGCCAAGTACCTGGTTCCAAAAGGTTGTGGTCAGTCTTCTTTAGTACTCTTTGTGTGTTTTGGTTGTAACAAAGCACACAAACTTCCATTTCCTTTAAAAGTCAGGTGCACTTGTACGTATATGTTCACCTCCCTCAACATAGCATCACACCTACATGACCACAGCTTATGTTAAGACTAGCACGCACATCAGCGCCTCGATCTGTGCAGCTGCTGTTCAAACAACCAGATGAGTGCCAGATGTGAAAATGACTGCTGTCTATAGAGTGAATCCTCATAGCTCAGTATACACTCAGTTTGGAGTGTATACTAAGTCTTATATATACTGTTGCCCATAAAGTTGGAATAAACCCTATGGAGCATGCTGCCTAGGCCAAGTCCTTAATGAGAGGGACAATATTCCTCTGAGTCAACAGGAAGTAGTCTGTGATCTAACCATAGAGTGGGACGTCCTGCCCACTGGCAGCATCAGCAAGCTTGTGGACAGTATGTCACAATGGCTTGACACATCAATCCATGTTAACTGAACGACCGTGTGTATTAGGAGCTTCATGAAGGCAGGATTTATCTCAGACCTCTTGTACTGGTTTGCTGTGGAGCTGCAGTGAAGTGTTAAATAGGTGGGTGGTTGAAAGTTGTCTCAATTTCTTACCGTTCTTCTCATCTCTCTATCCCGCTGCCTCTTCTGTCTCTAAGCTTTCGATTGTTTTTAACATCGTTCTCCACACACTCCCACACGCCACACAACCACACACGCACAAAACACACACACACACACGGTTTCCCTCTCTCCTGATCTGTCTCTGAGCATCTTCAGAGTGACAACACAATCCGCAAGATACATCTAATGGCTGTCGGACCCTTTTGCCCTCCTGTCTTTAGTGGAAACTGCCAAAACAACACAACAACACACGAGAAACCTTAATTCTGAATGAGCATGTAGCATCTCTGCCACAAACACACACACACACATACAGAGTCACAGTCGGACCTGCCATCTGCAGCATCAGGAGAAATCCAGCCTCTTGTCTCTTGTCGGCCAAATGCACTGTCAAAACATCCAAAAACGTTGTTACTACCCTCAGCAGACAGGCACACAGCTCCCTGCTTCAGCTGAGCCTGAAGCACACGCAGTCACACAGGTGCCCAGGAGACCAGCAATCACAGTAATTAACCCTCATTAATGATCTAATGAAGTCATGAAACGCGCTCTCGGTTTTGGCCTGAGGGGCAGTGGTTGACCACATCTCCACCAGCATCATCAAAATCCATACCTAGATCACGCTGCTCATACATAACCCCAACCCGACCTGTAGTTATTATGCAGGTAATTAACATCACTTTGGATCACACACAAACATCTGAATCCAGCTGATCAGGGAATAACTACATCTCTACTGCTTAGTTTAAGCGGTTGTCAACATTGAGATAAACACCAAGCATAACCACTAAATAAAACGCTTCCATGAAAAGATAAACCCCTCTTTGTTCGGCGGCGCTGTAAGCGATGCTTTTCTTGCTGGGCGACCTCGTCTCTGTGCCGTGGCTGCTTCCCGCCGCATTAGACTTTGAATCCTTCAGATTCCCTCTCGCTAACTCACTCAGAGATTGCCAGGCCTGCCTTCAAGAATTTCTTCAAGAACACATTTCTTGATGTAACTCCAACAGAGTTGACAACGCAGTGCTTTATCCATCCAACTGGCTCACTTACCGAGAATAGGCTTAAGATGGTAATCCTGTTATCGGGGAATACGACTTGGCACAGATGTGAACCCAAACACACACACAGACACTGAGACAAACGCGGAGAGAGGAAGAGACATCTGAGCAAGACAGTGCCGCAGAGAAGGAGAGAAAAAGGGCAGAACTGTCAAAATGACGGCGACAAAAGAAGGAGCAGTGCGTGTTGATAATCAATGTGAAATGGTGAACAGAGGCAGCGGAGAAAGTGCAGTCGCAGTTAAACAGAAGCACGAATGAATTGAAAGACTGGAAGTGACAAGTTGTGTACAGTATATAAGACTAAAGCAACTTTTCCATTGAAATATCTGTTTTAATTATGTGTCAGAGGCAGGAGAAGTGATCGGTATAATGAAACAGCTGGGAAAAGAGAGAAGAGAGATGCATGGATGCTACTTTGCTGATTCGTGCCATCAGTGTATCGAAAGTTGAGGTAGAAGGGAGTGATGAAAGAGATATGTGTGAGGGAAAAGGTGAGCAGAAGAAAGGCAGAAGAAAGATCAGAGACTTTTTTTTATTTTTCTCCATAATTTGGATAAAAATATGGGAGAATAAAACTGATACAAGGGGAGAAAGTCATAGTGAAAAGGGCAAAGGAGAGGAGAGTAGAGAAATAAGTGTTGAACAGTGAGTAAAAATAGGTGGAAACATAAGAGATTATTTCTATATAACTTTAAAGGGCTTTTTCATCATTTTATCGTTGCGTATTAACGTTTGACCTTTTGCATACACAAATAATGACCTCTACATTGACATTAAGCAAGCAGTGAACTATAGTGTCAAAACAAACATGGCCGATCTCATATTTACGACATCATGAGTCAGTGTTCCTGCTTTACTCTGAACACAGTGAGCACCAGTTGCCGTCACTCGTTTTTTTTTTTTTATACATCAGCATGAAACACCTTCCACCCCTCTTTGCCAAGATCACACCACAAATGTTCAATAAAACTGACTCGGTGATATTGAATCCCTGACTCCATCCTTGTCATACAATACGAATGCCTTTATTCTTCGTTCCACCTCTGTTATTTGATCCCAGTGCTGCGATGAAATTACAGGAAGCTGAGGAATCATCAGCATTAAGGATACCCCCCCTCCCCCCGATCTTTAAAACGTGTATCTAATATCTTTGTTCATGAGGTCACTAATGGCGGCGTGGGGATGTGAGTTTTGTCTGCTGGTAAACATGGACTACAGCTACAAGGACACTAAGCCTCGAAATACAACAGTTAGTTTTTTTTTAAAGCAAGAAAATCACGTTAATACCTTTATGCACTGTATTATATCTAAGAGACATTTGGTGGACACAAGTCAAGAGCTTGTTCAACACCGACACTATCAGCTCTTTCCTGCTGACAGCCATCGTCTGCCCGTGTCAGCAGCCACATTACACGCTCCGCCCATGTTGGATCACTGAGTTGTAATGGACAGTGGTTCATTAGCATGGTGCGGAGAAATCCGAGCTGAGGAGGGTGATGTCACTGCTGAGTCGAGATGAAGATGCCAGGCTGCTGACAGTTAAAGACAAGCCTGACAGATCCATCCATCCATCCATCCATCCACCAATCCATCCATCCATCTCCACAATTCTATAAATGTTGTACCTCATTTTTACCTTATCTACCAAGTACCAGGACCTTACCTTTTTTATTTTTAGCCTCACAGAGAGGCTGTTAGGCGCACAGCACCTAATAGACGTGTTACCACGGCAGCAGACACTCCAGAGATTCTTAAACACACAGACAAGCTATAGAGGAGCCCTGTACAGCGACAGTTACCACACACTCCTCAAAAGCAATAATGTTTTTTTGTTTTTGCTTCAAAATCTAATTATATATTGTCTTTGTTCTCATACAGTGTCAGCTAGTCAAGGACACTGATGCAGAGACACACTCAAACACTCTCAGACACTTGTGAAGTAGTTTTGTGCAGCAGTGTTGTTGGTTTCCTGTTGACATACCGAGTAGAAACGCTGCAGGAAGACAAGTTGTTTTTCAACTTGTCGTCACCGGGAGATAAAAACGCTGATCACAAACCCGGGCTTATTCATGTGCTTCTCCGAGCCACATGTGAGTAGCTATTCAACCTCCTATAAGTCCTATAAAGAGAAAATATAACTGACGACTCAGCATAATTTTCCAAAGAACTAATTTCCAAACAGAAACATACACTAACAGAAACATACACTAACATACACTAAACACTGTCTACTGGTTTTATGGTTGTGCCAGACCAGTGATTATCTGTTCATTCTGATTCATGAGAAATTAGATTTGTAGTTTTTACTTTATCCCCATGGCTTCATTGGCAAAGTAAAAGAATAATGTGACACAACAACATAAAACTAGTTGACAATTTTGGTCAGAGTCAGAGCTTTTCAGTGCCTGCTACATGTATTAGATGTATTCGATGAATTAGATTGTTATTTCAAGCATTAATGGAAAACCCGTGTAGGTAAACTTTCATAGATACTTAGGTACATATGTCCGTTTTTCTCATCTTCATGTCTTGATACTGTTTGTCTCTTGTATTAGTGGTCAGCATGTCCTTTGCACAGCCCTGTACACATCGTCCTTCTTCACCAGTCTATTTTTATTTTCATTCTGTGTCATCACTTTTATATTATATTCTTGAACACCCATATAGCATATGCAACCATTTATATGGCTGTGATGGTAACAGCTGTTAATGAAAACATCTTAGACTGAACAACAGTAGTAATGCCCCATCCAGTTAGGGGTCATGCGTTGACCTTGTTTGTGTCGAGGTTGTGTTCCTACTGAGTGCCTGTGCAGCCTCGTGCTGCCACCTGATCAGCCCTGCTTTCAGCCTCACTATCGATCGCCCTCCCCTCACCCCTCAAGGACGGAAATCCAAACCCACATTCCAAACCGCAGCCCCCGTCTCCCTCCCTCCCTCCATCACCACTTCTTTCTGCCTCTCCACTTTTCTTCCTATGGCACTCCACCTCCTCTCTTATAGGATTCATCGCACATGCACACACACACACACGCACACACACGCACACACAAACAAGGTCTCAAGGTTGCAATGACCAGCAGACCCATGAATAAATAATAAGAGGGTAGGACTCATTTTCAGAAAAACCATTTACTCTCCTATTGTGTACTTGAAGAAGCTGTGTGTGTGTGTGTGTGTGTGTGTGTGTGTGTGTGTGTGTGTGTGTGTGTGTGTGTGTGTGTGTGTGTGTGTGTGTGTGGAACAAGAAAAGCTTTGTGAGCGCATCTACAGTGCTTTGTTAACTAAAAGGTCTGCTGTCGCTGTTATGCTACAGGCACCTTCTGGATGACCTCTAACAAGACAGTTTCTTTCTTTCTTTCTTTCCTTCTTTCTTTCTTTCTTTCTTTCTTTCTTTCTTTCTTTCTTTCTTTCTTTCTTTCTTTCTTTCTTTCGCTTCCTCCCATCCTTCCCTGTAGTCCGGGGTATAATTTGAGTTGAGTATGAGTTTGGCAGGACAACAGTTTTGGAGGAAATCATTGTATATCGCTGCCTCTCTCTGTTTTAAAAGTGAGTACTGAAAAACATCAACATTATCTAAAATGCTCGTTTGTAAAAAAATAAAAACTCAGCTTGAACAAGCTGTTTTATTTTTCTAATACAGTTGCACCATCTGGTGAACTAACTGTTCACCTAGCGTACATCTAGAGGCGTAAGTGTAGAGAAGTTAGAGGAGAGACAAAGCTGAAAGGACAAAGGAGATGGGATGCAGAAATAAGTATGGGTGTCCCGATAACTCTTTGTTTCCAGCGAGAGCACGAGTATTTTAGTTTGGGTACTTCCAAATACTGAGTACCGATAGCAAGAATACCAAGGGCAATGTCCTTGTGCTTGAGACTGGTGCCAGTAACGAGACATCCCTAGATATCAGTCTTAACTTAAAGTATCACAAAGAAAGAAAGAAAGAAAGAAAGAAAGAAAGAAAGAAAGAAAGAAAGAAAGAAAGAAAGAAAGAAAGAAAGAAAGAAAGAAAGAAAGAAAGAAAGAAATGGAAGTATTTTCCACTAAGGTATCTAGACTGACAATGAAAAAAAAATTCTAAACTAATACGTCATATCCCTATGATCTTAAATAGACCCATCAAATGTGGGACACATACACATATCTCTCTCCCAAAGCTAGAAACCAGATTCAGATAAGATTCTCAACAGCTCATACAGCTCTAATATTTCTCAAGACTCACTGTGGTCCATTCTGAGGTGCTTATCAGTAAAACATATAATAATCCTGTCTGCCCAAACTTGTAAGCATATTGTTTTTCTGAAGGGTGAGTACAGGCGGCGTCTTGAGGACGTCTGCACTCGTGCAGCACAAATACAATAACAAGAAGACTGGAGCTTCCTGCCAAAACAGACAGGCCGACACCTACCTCTCAATGAAAACAAAAGCGGAGGACATGGCTCACATTCACTTGCTTTTTGACAGTGTTCCTGTTTTCAACTTCAGAGAGTGATTTGTGATTTGAGGTCAGTGGCCAACCTGCATACCTTGGATACACTGAATACATCTGCTGCATATGGCTGATAAATAGAGAATACTAAATAAATAAATAAATGACATATTTGTCGATGATCACTCATAGTGATCGACAAGTGTCAAGACCTCATTTGCAAAACGTCAAATGAGCGACCATGTTGCCATATAATGGCCAAAGAGGGTCATAAACCAACCTGCGTCCAACAGCAGAGCACGAGTTTAAGCAGAGACAGAAGTGTATAAAGAGGAGGTATGGTAAGTTGTAAGGATGGATGAAGGAGAGTTGGGTTGACAGGGATCAGATTATCAATACAGCCAATGGAGCGCAGTGGAAACTCTGTACGCCCAATGGGACCAAATGCAGAACGCTGCAGTGTTACTCCAGCAGGATGCCCTGCCAGAGAGGTCAGCACACACAGCTCACATCTGGTTTATTCTGCACTCACAGCCAAGATAGACTGTGGACGCTTTCTGCTTATTGTAGATAATTTTTGTTTTTGTACTTGTGTTTCTTAGATTTGGACAAGTTGTTCCTTTTTAAGATTTTTTTGCCAAAATCCAAATTGCCAAATGAGATATAACATATGTGTTGTTGCTCAGGTCAATAAACCCTCACCATTAGTTTTCAAAAGCCTCTAACGTGTACCGTTTTTATTCAGCCAAAATAAGCATGGCCCCACACACATGAATACACACGGAGAGATCTGCACACATGATTATCTTGACTTTGAATCGTTCTTTCCCTTCACAATCACAATAACCATCACCATTCTCCTCTTATCTCTTATCACTGCATCTCTCTTTGTTTCTCCAGTGTCACTTTAGCCTATCTCTGTTTTATTGTCCTTTCACCATTTGATCCTGTCATCATTACCTCCTGACTGTGTCTGCCACTCTCTCCTCTTACACGCCAACATTTGACAGTGTTGGATGAAGCTGGTGGTTTAATGTGCTGCATCAAAGATTAACATCAACATAGATTAACTATATGATTTGCATGGATGACGCAAGTCATTTAGTCACGTGCATCTGTTAGTGTTTCTTTGGCAAACATAGTTTCCCATGTATTCAACACTTGCATGATTTTATACTTGAGGCATTGTGGTTGTAGGAAACAAAGGGGGTGTATAGTAATTGAACCTTCATTTGTATATTTTTGAAACACATACTGATCCAAAGCTCAGGATAAGGGTTCTATTAAAAAACTCTACCTTGACTCCTGAGATTTTATTACATTTTCTACTTCTTTTAAGCTATTAAAATGTGATGGGAAATATATTTTTGAGCACATTTTATTTTTCATTACTTTTTAAATTTTAAAGGCTTTGTTCCTAACATAAATACTTTTGCCTTTTTACGATGATTTGTCAATGACTGAATCAAGAAACGCTTTCTCCTGGAACTGAAACACTGTTAGCCGCCCTTTGTTTGTTAGTTTGTGTCCATGTGTATATTCCATACACATTCACTCAACGAACGTCTCTTTGCCAGAGGCAGGGTAAGATTTGCCTGTGCACACACACTATATACATTTTACATTCTGACTGTGACCAATGTGATCATTATTCAAAATATGCTTCCACCTCCGACCCAGAGAACAAGCAATCACTGACACACTTTCCTACATCTTACTGCTCCAGGGAAATGAATCTGTGTAGTGTGCTTCTTCCCAGATCATTTTGTATAATTATTATTCCAGCGATGCTGAAAATAAAAGTTTTGCTCAAAGTTGGCCTGTATTTGTTTTTGGTCACGTGGGCTGTTCGTGTGTGTGTGTGTGTGTGTGTGTGTGTGTGTGAGAGAGAGAGCGAGAAGATGGATGGTTCAAATGAGAGCGAAGTGACAGCCACAGTTAATATGGGCAGGTTAGGTCAACCCTGTGTGTGTAATTAGATATTGCAGTTACACAGTGATAATTAGTTTGCATCAACAGCCACACAAGCAAACTGGCTCTTACATACAAACACACAGAGACACAGAGACACACTGAGCACTGTTTTATTCATGTTGATGTGATGCCAGTGGACATGCACCCGCGGGAGCACAGCTTTTTTCACCTCACACAGTCCGACACAAATACACACAAAACACACAACCCCTTCACAGTCACCTCAGATTATTTTACATCGAGGTCTGCAACAGCTCTCTCACTCTCTCACTCGCTCTCTCACTCACATACACACACACACAGATATGAAACTACTGTTCGTTTTAAACCAGCTGATTGGCTACACCTGACATGCCACTGTGCGTCTCACTCTGAACTGTTGTACGTTGGCATTTCCGTCAGATGACAAGACAGAATAACAACAAGACAATAACAAGACACACTGACGTGCAAAATCTGAATGTTTGCATTGGACAGCGAGTGTCTTCAGCATCCACACCAGAGCACTGGAGCAGGAAATGGTTTTGGTCGGTCCCACAGTAACGGGGCGTAAAAGAGGGGATTGTATGACTCGGCATACACAGACGCACACTGACACTATAAATCTGAATAATGTGTCATGGACACGTCTCATGAATCATAGTGGCCAGGTCAGGGCATGTTTTCAAAGTAATCACGGTATGTGCCCAAACGGCCTGACATTATTCTTTTGAGTAAAATGTGATTGTTATATTTGTATTGTATGTTATTTCATAAAATCACATACCATAAATCTTTTTTTTCAAAAAACTTTAGTTTCACAAAGCCATCAATCTCTTTATAGATGCTTATATACTAAATATATAGAGTATGGTATGTTGGGCTGATAACAGGCTGTGTTATAGTATATGCAATATTACATACAGGAAACAGCATCATTACACGTGTGGAAAAAGTACATCAACACTCGTGCAGGTGGTTTGGGTGCTTACCTGTGGTCGCGGGTGTCCTTTAACTATACACTGAAGCACAAGAGTGTCTCCTTCTTTGATTGTGTAGATTCTCTCGCTGATGTTATCGTCCTTGACGTTACATGCTGCGCCTGAGTGCACGATCTGGGCATTGGCTGGAGCTGTGGGTGAACACACACATTAACACGCACACACACACATACACACACACAAACAAACAGGGAGAGAAAGCACATGACACAGTTAGTAACGTCTTTAGAGCAGGGGAAAAAGGTCACTGTCATCTGGGTGTGTGTGAGTCAGATAAATAATTGCATCACCGCAATCCTGCATCTGCATCCAATGTCAAATTTGCTGTAATTTAAATGTATGTTCTTTTAGATGCAGTATGCTTCATTTGTGCTGAAGTTTTATCTCATTTAATTGGCTGGTTTTTAGTCTTTGCAAAAATCACTGTGTGGGAACACTCACAACCATGGATCTTTACCATGTGCATTTCCTCAAACTCAAAACCTCCTCAACCACATAATAGTCACATCACAAATGTGACAACAATCCCAGGATGTTTGTCAGTCATTTTAGAGCACTGACATGAATAGAAAACAACAATCATGACATTAACCAAAGCAAGACACAAACGTCTCAAGTATTCATGCTGATCTTAACCATATTGCCTCGTCCCACACTCCAGTTGACTTTACAATCCAGAAGGAACAGCTGCAGATATAACAGATGACAGATGCATGATTGGAGCGGTCTGCAATGGCGACAACGACAATGACAATATCAGAGTCCGCACAGTGCTGGCTGGCGTGTGGCGTGGCAAGTAACCTCAGTTGGCTTCATCTCCCTTATGATGGAGGGAGACGGGAGGGAGGAGGGGAGGAACGGAGACAGAGCAGGGGACGCAGCGGGTGAGGAGGAAAAGGCCAGAGAGACGTGTGAAACCCCAGAGAGAGATGTGGGGGACAGGCCAGCACAATGATGTGATTATCATTGATTCACAGGGAGAGCAAATCTTCACTGCTCTCTACAGCTGTTATCACTGAGCAGACAGGAGGGAAGTGGGCAGGCAGTTCCCCTTAAACTTCTACTCGATCAGACATAACAACACAGGACGCCATCTGGGGCCAGAAATCACGTCCGGAGCGAGAGAAGGCTCTGAATGTGTCTCTGTGTATTGTCGTTTATGGAACATGCTGGAGTCCTTAATGGCTTAAGGTGCTGAGACAAAGCGAGCGCGCCTGTCCACTTATATTTGTACCTTCTCCAGAAACTGCAGGAGAAAGAGAGACAAAGGAGGAGACTGTAGGGCAGATTCAGTTCTGGCTGCGACCGTGTGGTTCTAATCAATATAGTGCTGTGGTCTCTTTGCACTGCACCGGTCAGGTAAAGGTATGAACACAAACAGCCACATTGACCCTCTGAGCTTAACACAGCCGTTTCTGCTCAGCCAGGCGTACATGCAAATGCATGCACGCACACATGCACTGTTAATGTTATACCACATGTATTTTGTAGCGGATCTCTACATTTACACCAATGAAAACACCCAAACACAATCAAACGCAGTAATTATATGTTTAATTTGAGGTGGTCGTTTCTGATGTATGCTGCTGCTGATATAAATACTGAACAATTATCTCCTTACAACTTATTAAGTCCTAAGTTCGCTGGTAAGTTTGAGAGAGGTCAGGCTACTCCGTCTGCTCTGACCTCCAGCAGTTTGGCTGCTTTGACTCTCTGATCAACGAGAGAAAGGGGGACTGGGGGGGGGGGGGGGGGGAGAAAGGAAGAGTGAATGAGCAAATTCTGGAAGAGGTGAGAGGAGGTCTGAATCAGAGAACGAAGCAGCAAAGCAGAGTAACAAGGTAAAGACTGAAAGGAAATGGAGGTGGAAATAGAGGTGGAAATACAACATAACGTTGAAGGAGATAAATGATGAAGATGAGAGTCAGCGGAGCCTGAGAAACGGAGGCATCAACAGCGATGTAATCATGTAACCAGGGATTTGATAAGGCAAGTGAAATCAGATGAATGGAGAGAAGGGGTGGAAAAAAACATATAGAGAAAAAAGCAGAGGGTAATAACAACAATATGTAGAAGTAGGTTAGTGTTGTCAGCTGAAGGAGAGAGACTGACAGCTGGAGGCCTGAGGGAGGAGAGGGTGATGGGGATTGAGGCTCTTCGATGAGGCAAGGCAGATAAAAGCCAAACAAAGTGATGCAAACAAAGCAAGAGAGCATGATCGGTTAACAACGCAGAGACACCGACTCTCTCTCCTCTCAGGCATACAAACAGGGATCATGTAAAAAAAAAACAACTGCTAAGTCTACAACTAGAGCTGTGGGAAATATTTACTCAAAGTAATTTTGTAACTTGCAAATATTCACAGATGCACCATGTGAGACCATGTTTTCTGGCTAAACAGAGGTGCTGCAGTACATCACCACACATATGCATAATCTCTCTCTCTCTCTCTCTCTGTGTGTGTGTGTGTGTGTGTGTGTGTGTGTGTGTGTGTGTGTATACTGATACTAATATATTAATGTAGTTTCGATGATCTGAAAAAAAAAGAATGCAAATGAGTACATGACTCATTTGAGTCATGCACTCAACTGAGTCTGTACTGAGTCTGACTGTAAAGTCAAAGACCCTTTCGCGCAGGAAATGGAATGAGACGAAGCTCTTAAAACAAACCCTGGCACGGTGCTGTATCCTGCTCAGAGGGGCTTCAATTCAGTTAGTGGGGACGACGATCATCCGTCAGAGAAAGCTGCTGTTTTGACAGCAATCTATCTGACTGATTATTCATCGATCAAAACTGTTGCAGGGGGACACTGATTGGAAGTGTTGCCCGTGCATTATTGGAAACTTTCTGAGACATTCAATGCACATTAGCTGAAAGTGAGGCATAACTATCGGCAAATGCCTCATCTGATTAATTGATTTGTCGCCACCTGCCATGTTTGTTTTTGTTTAGGGGACGGGACATCTCTCACTGAAACTAATGATGAGACAGGAGAGCTGGTGTCAGGCCACAGTGACAGCTTGACGGAGTGCTGAGCAGTGTGTGTGTGTGACCGTGGTTAAAAGAGTGAATGAGCGTGGGTGTGCGCCAGTGAAAAGTGAGCCTCCGTAACCACATGCATGTGTGTCTGCGTGTGTGCGTGTGTGTCTGTGTAAATTGTACTGTAGCTTGTCGGTGGAATCCCACAGAAGGTCATTAAACATGGAGTCACGCTCAGGATGATTGATATGCGGAGTTACTTTATGGCGGCTGCTCATGCATGACAATGAGCTCTGTCTCGAGTCACTTCATTCACAAGACACTGGCGTTAAAATGGAAGACAGCAAGAGTAGAACAGAATAGGTGTCAACGATAAAAGTCATTAAGCTGGAATAGAGTACTGTTCATATCACCCAAAGAAACTGCCTAAAGAAACACTAATTACACACACACACCCACACAGTCACACACACACACACACACACACACACGCATACACACCAGCCTAATGACCAAAAGTCTGAGTGACTCATGTTGCCTTGGCACTTTATCAGTGTTCTTGACTGTGGTCAGGATGGAGGAAGATCAAATGGTTGGTGTCATGACCCCTCCCTTTTCATTTTGGCTCGACTGGAAGTCCAGATATCAAAATGTGTCTGGAACATTGATTTCACTTTTGACCCGACTGTTAAATGGCGGTTGTAAATGAAATGACCAACCCTCAGTAGCCTCTTTGGCGCTTTCAATCGACTGTAAATCGCTGTTTCCCTGCTGACACCGTTACACAAACACACACGCTCGCAACAAAAGAATGAATAGACATATACACATATTCTTTTTGCAAAATCAGCCCCGTGTATTTTTCTGAAATCACCAAAATGCCTTCCAGTATCACTAAATATTTAAGATGTTCCTTAAGCTCGGGCTGTTTCTCCCATAAATACATGCATTTCATTAGTGTTGATTTTAATGGCACGTTTCCAAACCCAGATTGTGTTTGGATAAACACCGTCAAGCTGCCTTTCTCTTCACTGCCTTGTTGTGTCTTTTCATTTCTAGCCGTGGAGTTATCTACTTCTAAAGATAATTTACTTTAGCATCTTTTTAGACAAACTCCAAGGTTAAAGGAGTAAAGCTGATATGTATATGTATGTGTATGCACATATAATACCGAAGCCCAGACATTCAACTTTACCATAAATGGAAACAGCTATTCAAACATTTTGCATGACTATACTTATTGTCAGCTATTACAGAGTTTGATGAATATGGAAATATATGAGGGGGGGGGGAAATAATATATCAGGCCTTTTGTCTATGAAAAAAAATGTTAGAATTTGTATTGTGTAAAAAAAAGTCCTATAAGCTCCTGGTGCGACTGATACTGAGTGAATCACAACGAGGAAGTGGGGGACAGCGATTGAAGAATTAAATAGACATTAACACAAACGTCCACATGCCCACCCATCATCACAGATCTTTTTAACGCATAGATCAAAATTCAGACCAAAAAAAAAAATCTGTGACAGAAATGTTAATAGACGACTCAGACAAGAACGATGAAGAGCAAGAGAAAGCCACTGAGTAAATTAAATACTAAATCACTGTCTATTAATGCAAAACGCGGCTGCTCTGTTCCTCTGGTTTGATTTATATTTTGTCTTTGCATGTTTGTTGCGTGTGTTAATCGACATGAATATGGGAGCTCATGCGTCCCTGCATTTATTAGAATGTCTCAGAAGATGCATGAACTGTTTCTATTAAAATGTGGCGAAGCTGCTTGTGTGATTTCTGCCGCTGCTTCACTTGCACACTATGTTAAGTAGAAGAGGAAAACCTTACCTGTGAAAAGGGATGAAACATAGTATAGCACATTCTATGGTTTCACTGTGGTTTATGATGTGGATGCATGACTGATTGTGCTGACAGCACTGAGCACTGTACATACAGCGCAAAGCAACGGCTTTTCTGGGATCATGAAATTAGCATGTTAGCGTGGGTCTGACAGTGTGTGATACGTGCTATAATACCTTGGATACGTGTGTGTGTGTGTGTACAAGTGTTTGTCAGCAAGTGTCTCATTTTCATCACAGTCGGTACAAGAGGACAAGAGATTGTGCAATCAACAAAAATGTCAGACATCAGCAGAAGCTAATAAATAAAAGAGGATCGTTGGAGAGCAGAGGATAAATTGGGAGAATCAAAAAGAAAAAAGTCATGAAAAAGAGAAACGGGAGACTCGACAGTTTTGTGGAAGCTCTTCAGGCTTCACATCAGAGGAAAGTGAGCCATTCAAATATTGTTCAGTACAGATTATTGGCAGGCAGAGATCACGCAACCATACAGGAGAGGGAAGATGAAAATTCAAAAGAGCACCATGTTATCTGGGTGGTTTCTTCTCCAGATAACTGAACATTTTTCTTTTCCATCAACGTTTTCAGCTGCTGAGAATTAGCCTCTGCAGTGACCCCCGGGCTCCTCTCAGGGCTTGATGTGGAACTAATCTGTATGACTGTCTGCTCTGCAGGCGGTGGATTAGTCTGACCTGTGACACCTGTAGCGATTACTGTATTCTGTGTTATATAAGGCATGGCTGAAAACCTAACCGCTGCCTATCTCTTTGCTCCTCTCCACAGGCTTCCCACATCCTGGGCCTTTGTCACACCAGACTATCTCCACTCCAGCTCCGTCAGAGTGTGTAACTGTTGTCGTCACACTGGCTGAATGAAGCATCCTTATCAATGGTGCAGGGTGTAAATTCAGGTCGCTCCACAGTAAAGCTTAACCCCGGCTTCTTTAGTAAATTCAACTTGCCATGTCAGTAGTTTAGCTTTGGTGCAGACTCGCTGATGTTGACTGATCAGAGTTTTGTACCGCATGGTCACACATGGCTCATAGTCCACCACAGGAGTTTGTCATGTGAGTTTTCCGGGGATGAAAAGATAAAGTGAGAGAGGCACACACGGACAGAAGGGGAGTTTAGAGGAAAGAGGGAGGATGGGGAAGGGGATAAAGTAAAGAGAAATGTGTAACCAGCATCTCTGTGAGAGCTTCACTACTAACATCTGATGTATCCAGAGAGAGACTGAAACCGAGACAGAGGAGGAGACAGTCTATTTACTACTAGCTAACAGTCTTACTAGGTTACTGATTATGTTCATATTTACCCGCTGTGCACACAAAATGACTTACAGTATCTGCTAATCTTCACTTGACCAAATGGAGCTTAGAATCTCAATTGCACAGTTAGAATCAGAGTGTGGATATACTGTATGTACAGTATGGATTCCAGCAACCTACTGCCCCATGATCCTGCTCAAGACGAATAATCAAGAATAATAATAATCATCATCATCATCATCATAATAATAATAATAATAACAACAACAACAACAACAACTACTACTACTACTACTACTACAACAACAACAATAATAATAATAATAATAACATTGACATTCACTGACCACAAACTTATGCCAGCTATGCCTCTATGCTGTGAAAAAGGAAATTAATCTGCCACTGGTTCACGAGTCACACCTCCCAGACATGTAGAGTAAGTCATGTTTGTGATTTGCACTTCACACTTTCCTACATCATCATTCCCACCGGCCCCTGGGTCTTTTAAGGCAACGCAAGCATCTGCTGAGACCAATAATAACAGACAAAAGACTGCAACAGCTGGCGAGGCTTCGAAATTGCAGCAAAGGTTTTGCTTCTTCCATCGTTTTGTGTGTGTGTGTGTGTGTGTGTGTGTGTGTGTGTTTATGCAGCATATGCCACACAAATCACCTTAGGTATAAACATATGGTTACAGCCAATATAGTTTTCTGGAAAAGGATGGGCATGATAAAGAGAAAGGGTGGCGACAGTGTGGTGCGGGGGGTCATATGCCTTACATCATCTGTCTGCCTGACTGTCAACCTGACCTTATTCTATTCAGCCATAATGCTCCAGCTCACTCTGATGACACACACAAAGACACAAGTGCACATTCACACATGGACCAGCAGCAGCAGATAACATAACATGAGGCAGACTTGACTTGACACACAGTGGCAGGATACAAAAAAAGAATCCTCATGTGTGTCTGTATGTGTCCGCATCCAAAGGAACTGCAGCAGAGCAGCCGACAATGCCCACGAGTCAGGTCAGGCCAAGTGAGTGGAGGCAAAGAAGCACGAAGAAAGGATGAGAGCAGGAAAAAAGGAGGGGAGTGAGAAGAAATGCTTGAATTAAAGGTCATAGTATAAAAGCTGGAGGTACAGATGGAGGCAGGTGTGTGTGTGTGTGTGTGTGTGTGTGTGTGTGTGTGTGTGTGTGTGTGTGTGTGTGTGTGCGTGTCCTCACAAGTCGAGCGCGGACAAGATGTAGAAAGGAGGAAAGATATGATGTATTCTCTCTGTCATGCCAATAAAATGACTGAAATTGGAAATCTGAAAATGACAAAAGAAAATAGGGGACAGACACAGTCACAGTGGAGAAATGCTGAAACAGACTTAGAGAGAATGAGAGAGAGAGAGAGAGAGAGAGAGAGAGAGAGAGAGAGAGAGAGAGAGAAAGGGTTTACATGGGTGAAATGTGTAAGGTTCAGACTTGAAACCAAAGGAAAGTAAGAGACTTTACTCTGCTCACATTGCTTCACATCTAAAACCAACTTGCTCATGAGCCTGTGACAACAGCCACAGTGTTGGACATATATGTATTAATTTGTTGCCATGTTAATAAACAATACCTCATACTTGTGTCACTATTCATTTCACAGGCCTTTTACAGCTGCTGTAAGAATCAATGGCGCGCTGGCTCACAGTAACGGCGAGTTACTGCAGACAACGTCTGGTTGATCAAGGTGATGATTGGATGTTTGGACCACTGCTGTTAGGTTTAAGAAAAACGTACTTTGGAAAGATTATAGTTTAGTTCATCCTCATGATTTCAGAGTAAGAAAATATGATTGTGTCAAACGGCCATATGTAAGAGGCGACGGTAAAGCAACACTTTAGCAACACAGTGCTAAAACGTTACTGCTGAAGTCAAGACTGTGATTATCTCGACTGGAAGAATCGTTTGCAAAGGATGCTCCTCACTGGGGGTTTAGATGATAGTGCAGAGGGAGGAGGCCTGTCCCTTTGTCCAGGACGCCCATGGAAGATTAGATAGAAAATGAACTGACTGTGAGGGTGACAACCCATGATCCACATTATTTTTCTGTCACCTGTCAGTATCAGCTGTGTGTAGTTACAAAAGACTTACACCTCTGAGCTTTATTTTAAATTCTCCTTGATGAAATACGCGTACCAAAATCTGGAGTTCGGAAATGGACAGATTTTAAGAACTCACATGCTCTATTTACTGAACTACTGTAACATATGTGTACATTATGTAAATATACATTATACGATATCAACAAGTTACAGAATGTAAAAAACACATTCTTACATTTGGCATTTTAAAAAAAGACACGATTGGAAGATTGGCATGTAACACTGTTTGGCTTTGCTAAGCCGTTAACTGTTTGTCATTCAGAGTAAGGGAGCTGTGGAGGACTGTTGTAGTGTGCAGGAGCTGGTGCCTTTGGCGAAGACTGTTAGTGAAGGTGTGTGTGTAGAGGAGAGGAAAATGAAAGACTAAAAAAAAAAGAGACACTGCATGTTAGCAGCTGTTTTGTGAAAATGTGAATGTGCCACATTGGAAGACGGCCCAGCTTGATAGCACGCTCACAATAACTCTGCTCTTACCACAAGCTGCAGGGTTTGCGAAGCACAACTGCCACATGGCAGGGTGTTTTTATAATGCACAGCGAACACAAACACAAAGTAAATCGGGGGTTTTTTCATCTTCATTTGCAGGGCGTTGTCTTGATGTCCTGTCCCTCCTCGTTGAAGGACAGAAACAGAGACATGGGGAGGCAGGAAAAAGACAAGGAGACGAGGAAGGAGGAAAGATTTCAATGATGACTACAAGTGGGAGACTTCTGCACACAGAGGTATGAAAGTGTGAGTTTGAATTCACTTTACTGTGCCTGCAATACATTTTATCAAGATGGCGAATAAGACGAGAGGATGAGTTTGAACGATTACTGAGCGCGCTGGTCACACATTATGTTGTTACTTCTGTCTGCAGGTTCTACTTTCTGTTTTAATACACTTTAAAATCGAGATTATTCAGTTTCCAGTTAGAAAACTGAATTAGTGAGAAGTTAAACTCACTGTGTGTGTGTATGTGTGTGTGCGTGCATGTGTGCGTATCCACCCCAGTACCATCAGCTATGATGAATTATCAGCTATAGGCCTGCCCTGGATGAGTCCTCAGATGAAATTGGAGCAGCGAGCTGTGGTGTAACCCTGACAGGGATAACTTGCAGAGGATAACCTTGATGTGGCTGTTTGACTTGAAAGCCAACGATGGGTCAAAAGAAACGGGAAGGTGGGGTCTGCAGGTTAACCTGTATCATGAAATGATGTTTTTAACTTGAGATGTAATGTTTGTGTGTTTATACCTGTATAAAATACACTCTGATGGGCCATGTCTCTACACGTTTCTTCTCTACAAACAAAGTAGTCCACTGCTATGTGAGCTCTCTGGTGTGTTGTGTGGAGGGCGATCCCTCTGTGGTGCGTAGTTCATAGGTACATATGAGTTCACAGTGCAGCCAGTTGGAATTCAAATGCATGATTAAAGAGCAAAGTACATTATCCTGCATAGATTCACTGGGGACTGGGGATTACCTCAGCATACAGTGAGCGAGAGGCAGAGCACACACACTCAGCAGGTCATCAGTCTATCACAGAAGTCTAACAGGAACAAACACACTCACATTCACACAGAGAGTATGTAGAATTTACAATTAGTCTCATTGTAATTATAATCATTATTACTACAATTTAACCATTGTGACTGGGTGACAAGCATCCCACTGAGTACAAATGTCTATATACAGTAGAATTCCTTCCACATCTTTGTTTTCTTTCATTTTTACAAATGACCGAAGGATGCCCAACCCCTCTGTGCGTGTGTGTGTGTGTGTGTGTGTGTGTGTGTGTGTGCGTGTGTGTGTGTGTGTGTGTGTGTGTGTGTGTGCGCGCGCTTCTGTGGATCCGATTATTACTGAACGCCTCAGGAGGAATAATTGTTATGGGGACTAAAAGCCATAGTACTTTCTTAAATAGTCATTTCTCTTCATTTGAAAGACTTGCGAATATGATTTAAATTTATGATAATAAACAACAATTCAAAGAAAAACATGTGCCGTTGCAGCGGCACAATGGCCTTATAAAACACCGAGCAAGAAATGAATGGCAATGAATTCAGGTTCAGATATTTGATTAGATATTAAACTGTATTGAAAAGAGGAAAGAGAAAAGAGCCTGAATAGAAGGACGACTGAGGAAGAGCCTTCACTGAAAGTTTTACTTTGTTGGGAGGTATTCATGTCAGTCTCTCCGTCTGCTGTGGGTATATTAGATCTCTTTCAGTATGATAATACCTTTGTCCTCTATGACATATTCAATATACGTGTATGCAAGGATAATATATATCAGCTATATTACAATCCTATGCAGAGAGAGGAACACGGAGAACAGAAGAAACCCCAGCGGATTATTTGCCGACTGACAAAGCATCAGATATCAGCTGACAGGAATGGATGGTAAGCCGCAGGGCTCAGTGCCAGAGCAAGGCACGTTCAGCCACGGGCTTAGAAACAAAAAATAAGCAGCCAATTGAAACGCAAAGTAAAAATGGACATCTGTGCTTATTAACTGATAGCCGTGCTGTCAGTGAGCGCACACTCTCCATCTCAATCTGTGCCATGTTTGTGTTTTGTTGCTGTCCAAAGTCACATGGGAATTACGTCCTACTCACAAATGCTGTGATGTAACAATCACATATTTCTATTTACTTTTAGTTTGACTTCTATCTGTCAATTCATCTTTGCAAACATCAACGTATCAAGAACACAGACTCCATTTAAGAACAAGGCACGAGAGTCTAAGCAAATATTGTAGGAGTACTAGTGGTTTATCGTAGTATATTGTTATAGTAGTTTTACTGTATTTTTAAAACTATGGTTTGGGAGTCTTTCCAGGGTTGGTAAATAGTGCTTGGAGGGTGCCACTGATTTGACAGGGCTGCTGACATGTTTTGCTGAGGCGGATTTTTTTTTTTACAGGATGAAAGACAATATTTCTCAGATTTGCAAAATATGCCAAGGAGAAAACAACTAATGTTTTCTGCGACTAAACACTTTTGAAAGACAGCAACTTGCCAACAATGTGTTAGTGAACAGCAAATTAAATATTAACAATGAGGGACTGACAAAGAGAGCGAGGAGAGAGGAAATGATAACGGGAGGCTGATAAAGGACAAATGGTAAAAAAAAAGTATGAGTCTGCAATGAACACCACCTGATGTGCTGTGCTATTTGCTACTGCATTTGGCTAAACACCAAATACTGTTCATTTATGTATGATTACGAGTTGAATTGGCTACAACTACACAATTATAAGAAAAAGCACACAAAGTGTAATAACTTACCAAAGAGGAAAACAGGCACAGAACATGTTTCTTTAAAGGGAAAGCCTTGCACTGAGTGCACTCACCGATACATCAAATCAGTAGTAGTGAATTAAAAAACATTGCGAGCGTGGTGATGGGTGAACAAAAGTAGGAATTAATTGACACATTTCACAAAAATAGCCCAGTGTTTCAATAATATTTAAAAAAAAATGAATGTTAAGGCATTTGATGCAGATACATAGAGGAAGACTTTTGCATGTTGCATAACGTGCACATTAAGACTGAATGAGCACTGCGTCATTCTATGTGCATACTGTAAATGCCAATACACAAACACCATTAACCACTCTTCCAGTTTTCTTTTTTTAATGCAAACGCACACACACACGCGCACACACACGCACACACACACACACACACACACACAGCATCAGGCCCTTTGAGCTCTCTCTGTTGTCATCACAGCACCTCTGTAGTTTCACTCTGGGCTTCAGAGGGAGAGAAGTGAGGAAAAAAACAAGACAACAGTGGCTTTTGAAGTCTCCTCTCCTCTGTTTTGTCAGAGAACTTTGACAAGAGTGGAGGAGGAGCGTTGACGAGAGCAAGGAGAGACGGCTCCTAATTGGCTGCATGAAGAAGAGGGGGACAAGGCCAAGCAGGCGTTCTGATTAATCTTCGAAATCTGACTGGCAGCAAGTGTGTGTGTGTGTGTGTGTGTGTGAATGCAAACAACACACAGCCAACAACGTCCCTGAAGTCCTGCGCTGAAGCATTTCAAATGTTGACATCTGATGCTGAACTCTGACCTGTATAGTTGCACCGCTGTCGTTGCACAGGGAGCAAAACGTACAGTTAGCGATATATACGGTATAAGGTATACAAGCTACTGCACCATGCTGTCGTCTAATACGATTTAGATCGATGTTTGCTTAAGTGGCATAATGAAACTACTGAGGGCACATTTTGATTGCGCGGTTGCTTGTAGTTGACAGATGTATGGAGACTTGCCACATGACGAGCAACAGTTACATAATCTTTAAAACAAGCCGCAATTTAGCTACTTGGTGCCATGGTGCCTGACAAATAGTTAGATAAACATCTGTTTGTCTGTTCGACATCTGAGATTGAGCACAGACCAGTTAAGATCAGATCTTAATTAGTAATGAACGACAGATTGAGAATAGGAGAGGGATGGGAGATGTTTATTTCTCACACTGTGAGGAGAACGTACAGTCAAACGCTTTAAAACATCCTTCATCTTCTCTCATCGACTGCATTTACAGCACCCAGAGAGACGCATTACTTTGTATACTCTGTCAAATTGCATATTCTGCCACATGTTACAAACTGCACTACAATATGGGTCATTGTGAGAGAAAAGGAGAAAAAAATGTCACAGTAAAATGATGAGACACTACATAATGTACACTGTCTCACATACACACACGCCCACAACAGCTTGTTGATGAAATTCCCAGCTGCTTTTTGATTCGCACAACCAACCTTTCGACACAACCGCTGGAAGCCGAGAAGAGAAAAACCGAACCGGAGAAATGGAAAAGTAAATTAGAAAAATCCAGTGTGTGAGGAAGCAGAGGGAGAGAGGTGAGAAAATAAAGTCATAGCCAAGCGGGGGAGGATGGACGTCCTTAAAAACAAGGACCAGGAATGAAAGAAAGCCGGAAGAGGAAAGAGAGTGGAGAACATGAAATGCACTGTTCGAGTGAAATGCCACCCAGTCTGTCACATATGTCTACAATATTAATTACACCGTGCCACACTTCTAAATAATGGAACAGGCCTATTTAACCAAACTGAATTATTTAGCAGCTGCTTGGCCTAGTGTATATAACAGGATCGATAAGCAGCGAGCACAGGTAATGAAATTCCAGAGGGTCCTCAAGGAGGAAAGTTGAGTTCACCTGAACTCAGACTGAGAGCCCATCCAGAGGACCTGAGAGAGAGTGCAAATTCTCTCCTGTTTGTTTACGGCTGCATTACAGTGCACTTAAGAAAGGTGTCCCTCAAGGGCATTTTACATGCACACTGTTTAAATAGAGTTACATAAGTATATTATTCAACAGTACACAGATTGATATGCTTATTAATTCATTAAAAACCTATTATTAGATCTGAAGCTAAGCTATCAAACATCCAGTGAAAGTATCTTATTCTGATAAAGTTCTGCAGCAGGTGAATGTAAACAGTGAACTTCTCATCAGCAGTGTGGTAGATTTTATTGGTGTTGGACTATAGAGGGTCACTGTTGTCTTAAAAAGTAAATTAGTTTTTGTGCGCGACAAGTGACACGTTGAAAAGTCTGTCTTCGGCGAACAGGGCCAGGCTTTAGATGTGGCTCTTTGCTACAAAGGGATGAAAACACTACAGGCCATACAATGCACCTTGGGAATCAAAAATCAATCAATCCAAGAGGGGCAGAAATCCTATCAACCAAAACATTTTTTTTCCCCCTAAAGATGAATGTGTTATGTTGAGAGGAGCGAGCATATGGTGAGAGGGCACTACAGTGACACAAGCAGTTGTGACGGAGATGATCCATACAGTACAGATGGAGCAGCTCCCAGGAGAGAAAAGTCTTCTCTATATCTGCATATGTCTCTTCTGTAATAAAGCCCTCTGGTTCATGCACATGTGAGTGACTATGCAAACGTGTGTGCAGGTGTGTGTGTGTGTGTGTGTGTGTGCGGGTGCTTGGGCCATGGTGTCGGCTGGGCACAGGAGCTCTCTTCACAATTAATCAGCCCTGCCATCCTCTCCCTCCCCCGGAAATGGATGTAAGCAAAAAGTTAAAAGACTTAATTCACAAATAAATCACCCAGTAAATAATAGGTGTTTGTGTTGCCTGTGACAGTAGACAAGGCTGAGGGGGAAGATTTACTCCTGTATGGCGCACATGCTGGATGAGGCAAGACTGCTGAAGATAATAAATATGCACTGCTGGTAGCAGGGAGAGAATACAACAGGTACCATCAGGGAAGAACAGGGCGGAATGGAGGAGAAATAAAATAGTCAACAAGGTAAAAGGGGGTGGGAAGCGAGATCTATTGTTTAAAAGCTTGAAATAGTAGATTTTGAAATAGCATGTAGCTGCATAAAATACCCACACTCTTTTTACACTAACTTGTACTGCCTGACATCACGTTGACCCATTTAACACACAGGAGCCGGCGCGGCGTGGTGATAAACTGCAGTGGACAGGATCTGCTTACTTTAATATTCACTGCTGTGATAACAGATGTACAGGACTGTGAGGTGGTGTGGGGGTTTTTTTTTCTTTCTTTTCGTTTGCGTGCTATTGGTGTTTAAACACAAGCGGCGGCGCACGCACCACTGTCACTGCTTTATTTCTTAAACACACGTCTTCACAACGCATGTTTAACCCAGAATGAGATGATCAAATATTCACATGCAAAGATGAAAGGTGGGGGGGAGGGGGGGTCACATGAAACACAATCTACTTACTCAAGCATATATTTTCCAGTGTGCTATGAATCCTTGCAGGCACTGAGCCATAGCCTATGGCGTTATTATACCTCCACAGTCTCTGACTTCCTCTCCCTCTCTCTCTCGCTCTCTCTCTCTCTCTCCCATTATCAGCTCGTTTTGTGCCTCTGTTTCTCTCCCAGCTCATCTGGAAAACATGGTCATCACTGAGATTATCGTCTCTCGATAAATGGTCATTACTGCTGCGATAAAACGCACTTCTGACTTCATCACCCACAGCCATTTTCTACTTCAGTCATTTGACTGTTTACTGTAGAATTCAAATACAAAGGCATGAATAAATCACATCTATCAGTAGTTAGCTACATGCTGCACACTATTTATGACCGACAATTTCTTTTCCGATCACTACTTAGATGAATGGCATAAATACGCCATAAAGAGGCTTGATGTAAATGCAACAAATGACACTGCACAGTGAAATAAAGGAATGAAATACAACGTTGCAGTTTTACATCTTTACGTAAGATGAAGAGGAATAAATGCATTCATTACTGCTCCTTAGATTTTTTATTGTCCACTAGGAATGAGGGAGGTGTCATGTTCTCGTTCATCTGGACCAACTGTTGGGTCACGTTCCAGTCTCAGTGGATGCATCATTCTATGAGGAGAATACGTGCTCCCTCATTTGCCAACAGAATCCATGGTCCAACAAGCAGTGATAGTCTTCACTAAGTTTCCTCTACACAGATGATTTGCTTTTTCTTGTTTATTTTTTTTCCATTTGTGGCCGGAGTTTCTACACTTCCTCTTGCTGAGAAATTTTTATTTTAGATTCTCTCTATCACTCTCTCTCACACACACACACACACACACACACACACACACACACACACACTTGGCATCTGATTAAGTCCCATTTGGAGTGTAAAATAGCTTAGCTGCTCTGCTCCGGGTGTCTATGCGCTGAATAAGGTCAAGACAACAATGACAAAACCATCAGGTTTCTTCAGGAGCAGAAGTTCAGTCTTCAGCCACAAAGACTGAAGTATTGTTACACTGATTCAGTAATACAGAAGTTCATAGAAAGTCATTTGGTTTTCAAACAGCAAAAGATGCAGGGAAATAATTTATACTCATTTTTAGGGTCATATAATTAATTCTGGTTAATATTTAGATTAATGGGCAAAATGCCCTAACATTCATCAGCTTCACATAGTGCACAAAAACCTATTTAACACACTGGATGAAAGGGAAGAACTAAAAATCATCAAGCATCATATTGTGCTTGATTTTCCTCCTTAACAAAGAAGGTACAGAAGATATTATCAGATTTCTCACAATACTGCAGCCTCTCGAAAACCATCTTTTTTCATCTGTTGATGCGTCAGGTACTTTTTTGCATAAATAAAATTTTTTGAAAGCACGTTGGGGTTATGAGCAATAAAAAAAAGTTTATAAAATAAACTAATTTTATTTACTTACGTAAGGAAATTTAATTAATTTTTATTAATTAATTTTTTGATGCAGTATCATGTAACAAACATTGTTCAACTCTACATTCACCTTGAAAACCCTTTAACTGTATAAACAAAACTTTCTTTGATAATATGTTTTACAATTCTGCAAACGTTATTCTCCAAACTGTCAAAAGCATGTAAAGTACATTTCGACATTCTGGGGTCTTGACAAAGAGCAAGTACCAATAACATAGATCATTACATTTGTGATGGGCTTGAGGCTCAGGTTAAGGTAAAGTGGTCAGGTAAGGGTGAGGCAGTGGTTGCGGTTGGGAGAAGTTTGTGGTAAATAATGAAGTCAGTAGAATGCCCTTTTGAAGCAGTGGAAACACAGCTCTTACAGTTGTGTTTTTGTGTGCATGTGCATGTGCATGTGCATGTGCATGTGCGTGTGCGTGTGCGTGTGCGCGTGCGTATAATAGGTTCCAGTATTACTCCTTTTGGCTTTGCCGGGTGTTTAAGCGGAGCACACCAGTGACTAATGAGGCTATTACTACCACAGCAGGCCAGCACACCGCCTGTTCTCATTCAATAATGTGTGTACAGTGAGCCCGTGTGTTGTAAGTGTGTGATCCTCTTAGTCAATATGCCTGATGGACCGCCGCTCTATATTTCCTTCTTATGGAACGCTCCAGCTGAAGCATCACAGGTAATTTAATATTCCGTTTATTAAATGAGTCTTGTGTTGAAACGAGTGAGTGAGTGAGTGAGTGAGTGAGTGAGTGAGTGAGTGAGTGAGTGAGTGAGAGTCTTTGTATGACATTTAAAAAACTACATTCACATTAGGGCATTTTATTGACCTTCTTTCATTCTAAAACCTCTATACTTAAAATAAGCCCACAGAAACCCCCCACACACCCACAGCCTATTGAAACCTCAGCTCATAACATAAAACATCTCCTGCCCTCTGGAGGACCAGTAACAACAGCCACGTCTGTGAATATGCCCAGGCCTAACGTAAATGGTGATAGCAATATACTGCTGTGCTCCAGAGTGCAGGTGAATCAGCAGTTGCCCCTGTGATTCCCTCATCAGGGTCACGGCAAAAGCAGCAAGGACACAGTGGCAGCCATCTAACAAAGTGATCCGATCTTTAATGTTTCTAAAAATAAACATTATATTATTCTAGTAATTATATGACAGAATAATAATTGATACAGTTTGCAGATAATTGTCTTTGAGCTTTTAAGACAGGAAAGAAGACAGCACATCTGTAACTGACCCTGTCATCTCATGCAGCTTCTGATAATGGCTGCTCTGTGATCAGTTCCCCCGTGTAAAGACATATTTGCACCTCCCTCGTGCTTGGCACACCTGCCTCACTTCAGCTGCGAGTCAGAGAAAAGAGAAACTCCTCAGCTGGAGACTGAGTGTTAGAGATGAGCTCTGCTGCTGGACATGTTTCTTTGTCTCCTGTCCTCTGCTACAGTAGGTTTATGACTGCTCATTATTTCAAACTGCCGCCGCTGCAGTGATATATGCAAAGTGTGTTGTGTGACCTCTGTAATTAAAATGTGATGTTAAAGCTTCCACAACAGTCACACTGTTTCCTCTCACTCAGGCACAGTGCAGAGGAATTCAGGTGGTGACTTCAGCTGTGTTCACATCCTCTGTTTCCAGATACTTTGGCACCAGATGAATTTGGCTTTTTGTGCACAATAACATCCGAGAAACAGCTTTTGACTTAAGACATTAACCAATGATGCAGCGTATCCACACACGGGTTATGGCTCAGATGTTGTTATGGTAATAACAGCCAGAAACTGTGAGACAAAAAAAAACTGCATAGGTGAGATGACAGAGTGGGCGAGCAAGGTGTGACGTAAACACCCACATGGATACACAACAGTGTGCCTGATTTGTCTTTCTCAATTGACCTCTCTTACAGATGTCCACCCACACATGCACATTGGTGCGATAGAGTGAGAAGAATTATGGAAACATATTTCAAATGCAGCAACAAGCAGGTAAAGGTCCCAAGCGCATCTATGATTAGTGTCATACAGTCAAACATGTTGATCACGTTCTGTTTGTCTGTGACAAGTGATGAGAACGAGCTGCACACTGATGCACATTAACTGATCCACTTTTCCTCCATCAGAAGATTTCTTTTTTTCTTTTATCCATGGATGCTCCAAAACATCTAAAGGGATACTGTCTGATATAAATCGAGCAAAGCACTCTGGCGGGGAGCCAGTGCTGTGATGAGGCACGTTTATTTTGCATTTGGTATCATACCACATTAACTGCTCAGACCACGTCCACGCTAAATGTGCTAGTTCTAATTAGTGTACTAAGTATGGTTATTAATATGGAGCTCTAAATACAAAAATGGCTATAATTTATCCGTGTTGTACACCAAAATATTACACCTACACTCTATTGTCTATGCAAGATACGTTTATAAATCCCTTCATACTGTAAGTGCATGTACTGGGATGGATGGCTGGATGGATGGATGGATGGATGGATGGATGGATGGATGGATGGATGGATGGATGGATGGATGGATGGATGGATGGATGGATGGATGGATGGATGGATGGATGGATGGATGGATGGATGGATGGATGGATGGATGGATGGATGGATGAGACCACGTCCACGCTAAATGTGCTAGTTCTAATTAGTGTAGTAAGTATGGTTATTAATACAGAGCTCTAAATACTAAAATGGCTATAATTTATCCGTGTTGTACACCAAAATATTACACCTACACACCACACTATTGTCTATGCAAGTTACGTTTATAAATCCCTTCATACTGTAAGTGCATGTACTGGGATGGATGGATGGATGGATGGATGGATGGATGGATGGATGGATGGATGGATGGATGGATGGATGGATGGATGGATGGATGGATAGATAGATAGATAGATAGATAGATAGATAGATAGATAGATAGATAGATAGATAGATAGAGAGATAGAGAGATAGATAGATAGAGATGGGGTGGGGTGGCAAATGCAGAGGATTACGGCCACTGTGTCTTCACTGTAATGCTCCAGCACTGAAATCTAATAAAGTGCATTGTGTAATCAGGCTGAAATGTGGAGTAAATTCACCATAATGAATTTCAATGTTAGAATACATCACAATGTGGTTGTTTCTTTTTCACTTCCTTACTTGTGATGTGACTAACGATCTTTGTCCCACAACATAGACTGGAACTTGTCATATCTAACATATCCGTTCTTCATCCTGTATAAAGGAGCCTCAGGCCTACATATCCTCACATTATTGTCTTGTTTTTCATGGCAGGCTAAATACAAGTTGTCGTACCTATTTGGTCAAGGATGCTCCCTGGTGCGTTCGTCACCTTTTCAGTGTTTTGTATTCAAACATTTTTAATTACAAGATATTCCATCATCTCTATCAAGTAAACCAAAATCATTATTTACATTCTGTTTGTCAAAGCTGCAGTTTGCTATCAATAGAAATAGTCTGTCTGACAGAAACACAGAATGTCCCATATTGACAGGAATTTTAAAAAGGAATAAAAGAAAGATTAAGAGACTTGTGCAGAACAGGGAACGATATAGAGGACAAAGAAGCCATAGGGAAAGAAAGAAAGTCTGAAGCTGTTTAATGTGTAATGACGTCTAGTCCGGGATCCTGTCTTTTCAAGTTTCCAGAAACACTGTATATGTGTTGGACCATATGACGTCCAGCTTTTCCTTTCCCTAAAGAAATGATCAATGCCCAACATAATGCTCGGCCCAACAGTTATTACTTCACTGCTCTAAACACTGGTCCACATGGAGTAGAGACGGTGTAAACAAAATTACATTTCTCTGCATCTTTGCACCCTACACCCCTCCTGCCTGTTTTTTTTTTCTGCAAATCTTTCCTCTCCATTTCTTTCATCCACCCTCATTCCTCCCTCCGTTGCCTTCCTTCCTTCCTCTGCAGCCAACTTCGGCACACAGGGAATGGCAGCAGTGGCTTCAATAATTCACTTCCCCTCAGAACAGGTTGTGTTTGCATTGCAGGGTGCTGCAGGCGAGAATAGAGAGGGCAAGGAAGAAAGATTAAAAACAAGGAAGCATGAGGAATGAACTCGGAATGGATGAAGACTTTGAGTAGATGGGAGGAAAGTTTCAGCAGAGGAGAAGAACGGTTGTGCGTAACAACAACCTCACCTGTGCTCCTGCAGCCTCTTGTCTCTTGTGAATGTCTTTTAAGATGAGTAAGATAATGGATGAGAACAAATGAACATCATCTTATCAGGTGAGGACGGTCAAGCCACTGAAACCTGCTGCATCCTGGGACTTTCAGCATTAAACCAACATACTGTGATATCAGGAAAAACTATTACTACTAATACTACTGCTACTACTACTACTACTACTACTACTACTAAGTACTGCGACTACTATCACTACTAAGTCAAAAATTGCTGTGTAATGCCACTGTTATGTTTACTTATCTTTTTTTGTGTAACTCCTTATCATGGACAAGCTAACGTACAAATCAAAAATGAATAAAAACATGCGTCAAATCAATAAACATGGATACGATTGTGAGTCCCCACCAAAGCTACAGGAAATGAAACTGAACTTATAAAGTTGACAAAGTGTCTAAAATAACCGGGCAAAAATGTTTTGTGTGCGCTGCGAGAGGTTGTTTTTAATGTATTTGCAACCAGCAATGTGGTTCACAATAAAGTCAACTTGCCAGATAGGATTTGGGCTAAAGCAAAGCTTGCATTCACATTCCCATTTCCTCCTCTTCTGCTGACTTGTTCCCTTCGCTTGTTTTTTCCCGAGTCCTCTGTCAGTCCAGCTAAGAGAGCGCCTCTTTGAGCGGCTCTGTTTTTGACACTGTCCTTTTTCAATGTCACGCTCACTGTCGCACTGACTCTTTCCCTGCTGTGTTCCTTTACTCCTCTGCATCAAAGTCATTTTACTAAAGGTCGAAATTCAATTGGATGTTATCACCTTCACGTCACGATGTATTAATGCCTGAAGTAAAAAGGTTATGAGTTATGTTTAGTTTTACATACATAAAATTATGTATCTCAAATTTCATTGTGAATCACTTCAAACCCAAACCGATGTCACCGTTGTGTCAGAAACTCTCAGTTGCGACTACCTGTATTATGGCCAAGTGATTTTTTTTTCCTTTGGATGAGTGTAAAAATTCCATTATCCTGCTTAACAACCTTCTTTTCATAGGAAAGATGTCTGGAGAGCTTATCTCTTTCGGAGTAATAACATCCTCACTCAGTCAAAGGCATATTGTGATCAATGTGAAATAACTTTCCCATACATGCATCTGCAAATAGCAGGTCTTATTTGCACAGGACGACGAACAGTGTTGTTGTCCTGGTATTGTCACTGTCTGCAGTGACTACAGATCAACTACAGCGGTGATTCACTAACAGGCTTGTTGAAGGAATAAGCAGCACAGGTTGTAGGTTATATGGTAAAAGTCTTCACATTTTTATCTACGTTATATTGGCCACTGACTCACAGCCAAGTAGTTTTCACGAAGTTGACCTTTGAACTTTTGAATTTAAAATGTTACTTCATCATGTAAAACCTTGAGATAGATTTTGTAATAATTAGCATATATGATCTTGAGTTCTGGCAAAAAAACATGTTTTGTAGTCACGGTGACCTTTGACCTTTCACCACTAAATAATAAATCAGTTTATCCTTGAGCATATATGGATGTGAGGTGTAACTGCTACACTTAATTATATTATTTCATTATATTTTATTGACACAGACATATGGAAAAGTCAGGATGGAAACTACAGTCAACAGGATGCTAACAGCTCTATGACGCCGTTCAAATAAGAAACGTAAATACTGAAAGGTGGCACTAAAAGAGATGTCAGGGATCAATTCATTCTGCATTATACAGTACTGTACATCCACTGGGCCCCATGGATGTACTGTATGTATCATGTTTTATTAAAATCCATGACATTGCTGCTGAGGTAAATCACTCTGGACCAAAGTGGTGGACCGAGCAACAAACAAACAAACAAACACACATTGGTGTAAAAATATATGCACATATTTTTGTTTAGGAGGATAATGAGCACAAAAACATGACTCTAGCCGCCTGCATAGGGAGATGCTCAACACCATGAGTCACTTATAACACCACCGGCTGAGACACAGTGCATGAAAGCTAGCAGCTCTGAGTCAAAGTACATAATCTTTGCAACTCCAAAGCCATGTGTTAAATAATGTTACATAAATACATCCATGTATCCATTTGATAAATATGCTACAGTAGCATACACACTCACTCGGCAGCATGTCACCAATAGAGTCATTTTATTTGTATTATTCTGTGATAAATAAAGTCGTGCTACTTTAGATCTGCATTTGTATTCAAAATGGAAGTTGTGAGCCTCTTCGTTTTACCGACTCTAACCGCCAGCACATCATTGTTTCTCATGATGCATCTTTCCCTCTGGCCTCGTTTCATGAGGTTGCTGCAGGTCCAAGCTACATCTTCATGCTCTGCAAAGCCCCGCTTTCCAAAGCCTGCCTGCAGTTTTTAATGACAGTGGCAAACGCTATGTCCTACATATGCAGTAAGTGGAGAGGTGGGCGGATGCTTGCCACGGAATCCGCGGGTTTGATAGCAAGAGGATGACAGGGCTTTGGAGGAGAAACAGCTGGATAGTGAAAAACAGGTATGGTGGAGGAAAGAGAGGGATGGTAAACATTGATTAAAAGTGAGTTAAAGGAGTAGGTTAGCAGTAATGTAAAGACGTATGGTAAAAAGACGACGTAAAATAAAGTATAGGTACTTTCTCTTTGACGTCTTTAGGAGCTGATCTGTTGTCAGCTGGAAACGAAAAGGGTTTCGGTGATATATGACAGAAGAAGGGGGAAGAGGAAGATGACAGGGACGTCTTTTTCTGGCAGGTAAAAGTTTTGTAGATGGGCAAAGACACCATGAGGGAGGAGGAAGAGGAGGATGAGGAGGAAGAGGAGGGTGAGGATCAGGAAATGGGAGCAGGTAAATTGCCACACTGACAACATGGGGACTTTGCAACATATACTATAGATTACACCCTGTGTCCTGTGAGCCAGCGGGGCTGCATGGAGAACGATGGGAATGACTGAGAGCAACTAGATGAATTTTCAAATATTAAAAGTGCGAGAATGGTTTACTAAAACCGTAATGAGTGTCTGTGTGTGTGTGCGTGTGTGTGTGTGTGTGTGTGTGTGTGTGTGTGTGTGTAGGTGTGTTGGTGTGTGTGTGTGTGTGTGTGCGCGCGTATGTGTGTGCGAGCACAGAGTTGAAGCGAGGGAGAGGTTGAGCTCTCCAAGCAGCACGCGTCGCTGAATTATTGAGGACAGACGTGTGTTCGGAGCAGAAGATAGATTTCCGGTGTTGATCCCTTTCTGCTGTCAGAAAGTTTAGTTGGACCTGACCAACTCCACGAGCTGCGGTTGTTCTGTTGTTGTTTGAGGGTTTCGCAGCACGCACCGCGGGGAAAGGCTCAATGTGCTTTTAGGGGCATGTACGCATCCTGCAACTATTTAAATCCCAGCATCTCTGTATGATCTGGATTTCCCAGGGAGTCAGGAGGTTTTTTATGAAGTGTCACATCAATATGTGTCTACAGCCGAAGGCAGGGAGAGGCAGCGGGATCGGCCTCCCGTACGTCTAGCACTTTGCACACTCAGTTAAACACAACCATTTGCTCGGTGTGAGTCAACAATAATACAAATATTTCAAAGCTCCCTGAGGAGATTGACGCCTGAGCCCTGGCAAAGTGTGTCGATGCAAAAAGGCAAAAAAGGTTCTCAAGCAGCTTTCAACTGTCTAACTACCTTTTTTTTTTTAGTTTTATACAGGCATCAACTAATACTGTCATCAACTTAACAATCATCATAATCAGCAGACTTCCCATCATTCAGAAACTTTCCACATTTTTCCCTGTCACGCAGGATGGAAAACTTGATGTGTATCTTAAATACCGAAACTTGGTTGCTTCTTCCTTTTTTTTTAAAACACATTTTATATCGTTGCTTCTTTTAATGACTTGTTTTCTCACATTCAGAAAACTCAGCTTGTTTTGTATTTTCAAAGCCCTTACGCACGCGGTTAAGGAGAAGGGTACCAGGGGTATACTAGACTGAAGACAACAGCCAAGTTTAAGGTCTCTCTTCACCTACATGTGTTTTGTTTCTTACTTCAGATAACGCAACCTTTTTTTTTTAACCCTGCAGTCGTTTTGATGGGACACAGGCTTATAATAAGAAAAAGACAGATGTGTCTGTCATTGTCACAGTGCTGCAGCGAGGTCTGGAACAATGTGCAGGAACATATTTGACATCATTTGTCAGAGTTAAAGTTGACTATAATAATACGCCACCTCATAGTCTCAGTTTGGGCACTGTGGCAGAGCCAGTGTGAAAACAGACGAGCAGCTAGCAGACCAGCTTTTACTCATTGGAGAGCTAAATGCTGTTTGGTTATATTTGTGTCAGCAGATTAATTAATCATTGTCTGTCTCTCTTAAAATCATGCTAGTGCCTGCCATCTTGTATGACATTCCATTTTCTTATGTCTCATTGTCCGCGGGAAGGCTCACACCACGATTTGTATTGATAATAGTGATAACATGAGATATACCGACCACCTGCCTGGAGACCCCCACTCGACCCAAGAGCAATTCCCACATTGTGAGATGAAGCGACTTTGGTTATGCATCCAGGCAAATGCAAGTAAAATTATGCATTTGCTGAGACAGCACAAATGCTGTTTAACAAGTACGTTCAATCAGACTTTAAAGCCCCTGTATGTATCATTATCAATACCCCCACTGATTAAAGACGCTTGCCTGAAGGAAATTTAATAAAAAACAACAACATATAACCAGTCACCTGTTTTGAACGGAGCTGTCTAATCTTTCTAACGCCATCCTTATTGTTTGATAGATGCTGATCACATGAAAATTTACTAAAATATGTCCCTGCAGCTTTAAATGATTGGTTTGAAAAAGAGAATGAAGCCTTAAGAAGCAATGAGTGCTGCAGACAGAGGAGGGGAGGCTGGGACAGAAGGAAGTGATGGAGGGGATGAGAG
>JAFBJQ010001317.1:94484-196699 GCA_016785345.1 Trinectes maculatus
AAAGAGAGAAAGGTCACTTTACAATCACTGACATTACTGATCACATTAACGTGGTGAGGATGTGTATGTGTGCCTGCCTGTGTGCGGGTGCGTGTGTGTGCGCGCGCGCGTGTGTAGGTATTGCTCATGTTGTGGGGACCTTAATCTGTTTACACAGCCACATAATGGGGACTGGAGTTCCTTACAGGCAAAAGAAGCGAGTCCCCATAATGAGGTAGGGAGTAGGAGGAGGTGTCAGAATGTGGGAGGTAAAAGGTTATTATTATCTCCAGTCTAATGCTTTAGTCTCTTCCCATTGCTGCCTCTTCTTTTCTTCTCCTCCATTCCCTCACAGCCAACAATAAATTATGGATGCTTATTAGAAAAGGGCAATATTCAGCATTCAAAATAAACTCAGCAGCAAGACACATAAAAGAGACAAACCAATAAAAAAGTGCTGACATGAGGGGGGGCAGAAAAAGGGCGGAGGGGGGGAGGGGGCAAAGTCATCGGGGAGGCCAGTGGCCTGGCCAGTGAAACCTGGAGTTATCTCTTTCTAGGTCACCGCCTTTCAACACACGTGCTGTAGCGGGGCTCACACACTGCAGCAAACAGATCCCAGGCTTTTCATTCTTCCCCGGGCAACATCTACAAAGTGTTGTTAAATCCTCCTGCTATTTCGCCACGTTATTTCTTTTTCTTTTTCTGCATCTATTGTGTTGCTTTGTTCTATGGCCAGTGGCAAGGCCCAAATCTAAATGCTCCGAAAAGCAAGAACTGTGAAGACAAATCATTGCTTTAACTTCATTAAAGCCCCCGTTAACAAGCACATAATGAAGCATCGTATTGCAGGCTAATGCAGCTTGGATTCCATCTACAGCCCCGGCTAATGGTTTTGTGTGACTGTGTCAGCCAATCAATCATTGCGGTGTCCCTGTGAACTCGGGGTGTGATGTGACGCATCAACGCAAAGTTGGAGGGACACTGGTTCTTCTCAGATGATGACTCACATCCTGTGAGAATGTCAGGAGGTCTTCTGAACGTGCCGTAATCCCTCAGTGTGTTAAGAGTCAGTGCACAGGAATGCCATGCCAGGATTGTAATGTTTAGGATTACGGTACATCCAGATACTTGGGAATCTCTACATATATAGTCAGGGATGTTTTTGATCCTTTTGTGGAGATGCCTGTAAAAAGCTTATTCCACGATGACAGCGGTGTAGGAGAAGAGCGGACTCTAATAAACAACAAAGCCTCCTGTGCCAGAAACCTGTGATGTGCAGCTTTTTTTTGCTTTTTCCTGAGGAGAAAAGCGCTGCCGTTCCTTGGAGCACTTCTCTGTCCAATTGTTGTTTGAAGGACAGGTGTTACAAGCTTTTTGACAGCCTATCAAAATTCACACAAGCACAATCAATGCTACACTGCTTTAAGAGCGACAGTGACTGATCCACAAGTCCCTGCTGATCCAGCAAACTGTTGCAGCGGGAAGAGCAGTGTCGGCGCCACACAAACATGTAGCATTCATGCATGCGGGCGTGCACGCACACACACACACACAAACACACACACACTGACATCCCCGTTTTTATTTTTACTGCAGTTGGCACATGAACTCACACTTTAAACACAAGAACTCAAACACCTGCACGGACAGACTCACAGGCGTGAGCTGACAGAAACGCACACACACACACACACACCCCAGAGAAGGCTACAGTAAATGAACCTCACAGCCATCCAAAGCGTTGACATCAATCAGGCACGCTTTCACCGTTCGGCTCCCGGCGGACAGTGAGTCGCATCTGTCTGCTCCAGCAAGTGCTAAACAATTCCAAAGTGAGGAGAAACCATTTTATGCATATCTGCATACACGGGGAGCGAGCGTCCTCAGCTTACTGCCTCTCTCTCCCTGATCTTCCTTACCCTTGTTTTGTTTTGTTTTTTTTAAACACAGTTGTGCAAATTGCGAAACAATTTGTTCTTCCTGAACGACTCATTGGCTCGGCATGATTAAATAGATAAAACAGTTATTACACAGGTAGGCACAGCTGAGCTCCACCACCACACAGTCCACCTGGGAATGTGGGGCCTGAGAATACTTGGCAGGATGATTCCCACAAAGCTTTGGGAAGTTTACTCCCTCAGCAGAGATGGGAAGGCTGCTGTTGCACATAAGACAAACAGCACTGTGGGAGAAATATGCTTTTTTTTGTAGTCTCCAGGACTGAAGCTGACACATATTTACTGATATTTATTTACTCATATTTACTGCATCTGCTTCACCCCACTGGATATTTGTGACAGTTCCCATGACGCACCGGTGCAGTGTTTGGTAATCAGTGTGTCATCCTTTAGAGAACCCAAACTGTTTATTATGAAACAATAAGTGGGGAGAAGAAAGCTCAAGGGTAAACTGGAGATGTGAGCCTTCTGCTGGACAGTGCAACTCGATCAGAGAGCTCAGAACTAAGCAAAAAAATCCAAACACACACATTACCCCTGGTATTAAAAGCAGACTGTTATCGTTCAGAAATAAAAAACAATATGCCGGATATATGAGCAAAGATTTGGAGTAGTAGCAGTAAGACTGATTAGTTAGCAGCGAACTGAACACACGTCTACTGTAGGTGCTTCAGCAAATGACAAGACAGTCAGCCTCTCTGCTGTGATGGCAGCCTGTGCAACTGCATATGACAACAGCACTCTGTGCCGCTCTGACTAAACAGACCTTGTTTTCAATGGCTGCCCCCGTGCCTTCAAACGTCAGAATCACATGTATCAAAGCTGACAGCTCGGTCTTGTGTGTTTGCTTTGCCCGGAGGGACAGGAGGATGCATATCTGGCCAAGGCGCCTGTGGCTGAAGAAACCGAGCCTTTGTAGTACAGTGAGACAGCCTCAAGAGGAGACAAATCCCCGCTCTGTCCTCGAAAGCCACAGTGCGAGTGTCCTGCTCAACCTCTCCCCAGACCTGCCATGCTCCAGAGAGCAGTCTCTGCCCGCCTTATCCTCCATCCAGTTACAACCATTAAAAGTTTGACCACACTCGGTGTGATAAAGCACCGACCTGCAGGGAACCTCTAATGAGAACCTCACCGTACAGAGTCATATCAGCGTAAAAGTGGAATGAAGCTGGATTGACTTTGGCAGGGTTTCCCCTCCACTTCACAGCTGGATGTCTCCCCAGCTGCCTCCTGTGGCATCTAAGTAATATCTTCCTTTCAAGTTGATTTGCTGCTCATCTCCCTGAAGCTACTCCCGCAGTTCTTAAAACGCCAGTTATCACACTGCCCCCTCATAGAGCGCCACACTGAACGCCGCAGAGGATGTGCGCACAGTGGACAAGCCCCTAATTAAGGTTAGGGGGCTAATAACTGATCTGATTAACATGGTTGCTGCCATGTTAGCCTGCATTAATAAAGTATGCACTGATGTGTTAATAGGAATGCACTCATAAACACCAGGCTCTTACCGTAAACTCCTTGGCTCCAGGTGAGAGTGGCGACACTAGAAAATAACAAAATCCAGAAAAGCCCCATGATGTTTAGCTCCGCTCCGTCATAACCTGTGGCAGAGGAGGGGGGTGGGGTGTGGGGGGGAGACAGAGGCACAGTGGTGAACAGGCACAGCAGATTAATGTCACAAACAAGAGGCGACAGCTGAGTGACTGTTCCCAAAGAGGAAGAGGCGCTTTCAATTGTGTTTTCATGTTCAGCCGCGTCTCCTCCAAACCCCTTTAAGCCGTGAAGATATGGTTACAGAGAGATTCAGTCTGCAGACACACACACACATACACAGCCCTTACACTCAGCTGACAGGGCAGGGAATTCAATCCCAAATCATGGATCATAAGGAGCGTACACGAATAGTATAGTGTGTTGGAGAACTGGATGATGACAGGGCTGTCTGCAGGAGGAGAGGACTGGATACAAGTGGGGTCATGCACTTTGGACTAAACACACACACTCCCCTCAGGTCCGTACATGTTTTCCTGCAGCGGTTACTGGCTGATAGGTTCACTCCTTTTATAAATATACACTTTTTGTTGTGCCGGTATTTGTTGCATAATGTCTGTTGTTGATCCGGGATCAGGCGTCGGTGTGGTGTGTCAGCGCCGAGGAGAACCTGAGAGAGCGCGCGTGAGGATGGAGATCAGCTGGAGTCAGGGGCTGATGGAGTCAGTCGTCTGAGCGGACTGGAGCATCTCCTCCGACATCTGGCCTTCGCGCGCGCGCGCGCGTGTGTGTGTGTGTGTGTGTGTGTAACGGCTCTGAGTCGACTGATCAAAGTTTCATGATATAGGATGTCAGTTAATAGGAGGTTTGCTTAACGCGTAACCTGATGTGTATTGTCCGCAGAAAAACAGACTGGTCGTGGTGGTCGTGGTCTGTTTGTGGTGACCTAAGTCTAAGGTGGTGAGACAGTGACTGTAATTAAAGTAAAAATGCATTAACTTTAATTTTTTAAGAGTTAAAAGAAATACTAATTACTGATTTTCCTCAAATAGACATTAAATGATAAAACAAATGGCGCGGTGTGAAGTAAACACATGTATGATTTAAGGTTGATAGAATTAAAGGCGCAGTCTGTGTGATCCTCGGCGGCTCTATACCTTCTCTCCGCGTAGCCGTGCTGGTTGTCGCTCCGCTGCCCGGCGCTGTGCGCGCTCCTCCCGGCTCCGCGAGGACGACTCCTCCGCTCCCCGGAACCAACCGACCCAGTCAAGTGTCAGCCCGGACTCTCCTCAGAACCAGTTTCCAAAAGTTAGATATCCTCGTCCAGTGCGCGTCCGGCGCGAGCGTCTCAGATCCCGGCGGCACAGAGTGGAGTTTGTCCGGTGAATCTGCGCGCTGCGTTAAACTTTTATTTCAGACGCAGAGACGCAGCCGGCGGAGTCGATCCTCTCTCTCTCTCTCTCTCTCTCTCTCTCTCTGTGTGTGTGTGTGTGTCTGTGTCTCTCTCTCTGTGTGTCGCCACCAAACACATGAGAATAAAACCACTTCCCCCTCAGAGAAATAAAAAAATAAAAAAGTCAAACGGGGCTTTGAGGGCAAAATCCCACATCTCCTGTGAACAGGCGTGTTTAAAGGTGTTGAAGCAGAGGCGTGGTTGGAGTGGGGGGGGGTCACTCAGTCTGACAGTCTGCTGGAGCCGCTCGCACGCGCTCAGTCATGCGCTCCTCTGACAATGAGCCCGCTCAATCAGCGCTGTGTCTGTGGTCTCCAAGTGATGTGATGTGCTGCTGGCCAAGTGGAGTGTGTGCGCAGACTGAGAACGACCGCCCCTGTCTGAGCGGGGGGGGGGGGGGGGTGATGGAGAGGGTTGGAGAGAGGAATGGAGAGAGGGAGGAGAGGCAGGACAGAGGATCCTACACATAGACGCGCTCCAGCCTCACAGCTCCGCACTGAACAGGTTGTCAAACGACCAACACCCCCCCCCCACCCCTCTCTCTCCCCCACTCAGTGGGAAGCGGGGCGTCACAGGGTGACTTTTGAGAGCCGGACAGGAAGCGGTGAGACCGGGGCTCATGTCTGGTGTCGTCCCTCTGATGGAGCGAGTTTGCCAGCTACGGTGCCACCTCCACCCGACACGCGCAGGGAAAGTTTCTGGCCTAATGGTGATGCACCACCACCACCACCCCACACACACACCCTCACCCCCACCACACACACCCCTCACCGGACCAATTATTTATGACAGTCAGCTCAACACACAACACCGTCCTCCCTCTCTGTGCCTGTCTTTATCTCTCTCTCTCTCTCACACACACACACACACACACACACACACGTGGTCTCCAAGTGATGTGATGTGCTGCTGGCCAAGTGGAGTGTGTGCGCAGACTGAGAACGACCGCCCCTGTCTGAGCGGGGGGGGTGGGGGGGTGATGGAGAGGGTTGGAGAGAGGGAGGAGAGGCAGGACAGAGGATCCTACACATAGACGCGCTCCAGCCTCACAGCTCCGCACTGAACAGGTTGTCAAACGACCAACACCCCCCCCTCCCCCGCCCCCCACCCCTACTCCCCTCTCTCTCCCCCACTCAGTGGGAAGCGGGGCGTCACAGGGTGACTTTTGAGAGCCGGACAGGAAGCGGTGAGACCGGGGCTCATGTCTGGTGTCGTCCCTCTGATGGAGCGAGTTTGCCAGCTGCGGTGCCACCTCCAGCCGACACGCGCAGGGAAAGTTTCTGGCCTAATGGTGATGCACCACCACCACCACCCCACACACACACCCTCACCCCCACCACACACACCCCTCACCGGACCAATTATTTATGACAGTCAGCTCAACACACAACACCGTCCTCCCTCTCTGTGCCTGTCTTTATCTCTCTCTCTCTCTCACACACACACACACACACACACACACACACACGTGTCGTGTCTACATACTGTTACACTGGCTCGCTCTTTTTTTTCCACCAGGTGCCACATTTTCACTTTCCATTGTGACCACATGGGGGCGTGTTGCAAGCTCAACGCCTCCGCGTGTGTCAGTGAGTGTGTGTGTGTGTGTGTGTGTGTGTGTGTGTATGTGCGCGTGCGGTGATGGGGGTATGAAATCAGAGTCGTGTGTGAAGGGCCCTTGTGTCGGTGGCCTCTCCAGCAGAGATGCTGCTTGATGACGGAGCAGTGACTGTGTGTGCAGCTGGAGAGAAGGAAACAGACACTACACGCATCAAGCACCCTGTCCATCCGAGAGAAGGAAGAGTCTCCTCATTCACTCCCGTCCTCTGTCTCACAGTGTCTCACAGTATGTCCATTCTCTACATGCAAAAGACCAAACTCTTATTTACATCCAACTATGAAGTGAAGCATTACGAGCTGTTTCTCACTGAAAAACTACTTTGACTTGAAATAATTAGAGCTCGTGTTTTTAAAGAGAGTGGATGCAGGTCAGCTAGTTTCTTTTGTTTTGTTTTGTTAACATTATAACACTGCTGATGGAGTGAACCGTAAGAACAAAATGAAGAAAAGAAAAAGGTACAGTAAGTGACTAAAAGAAATCATTAATACAAATGCAGGCGCGCGCACTCACACACACACAGCAGTCAGTGTCGTCAGGAGGCTTAGAAATGTAAATGTAATGTAACCGCATTAAGCGATAGAGACCGAGGAAACAGAGATATTAAAGAGTTCAATTAAAATTTTTTCTGCTCATTTATTGCATGACTAGTTTTCTTTAACGGTATTTCTGGGTGACAAGGAATTAAATCCATATTTTAACCTTGAGGATTAATTACAGATGAATATCTGGTGAATGTTTGCTTTGGTTTGCTTGAAGCTTCAAGAGTGATGATTTTACAGTTTTAGTATAGTGTGTGTGTGTGTGTGTGTTAAAAAAAATAGTTTCTATTGCATATCATGCAATGCAACATGAATGCCCCACAGATCTTTTATCTGCTATTATGTGAATTTAAAGCAGTGTGGAATAGACCATAAGTATGTTTCCTCACTCTTTGCTTTGTATTATAGAGATGTTTTTACCATAATTGTTTCTATAGTGATTCCTGACAGTTTCATCATTTGCTTCTAATTTGATGACCGTTTCTCATGTTCAGCACTAATCCTCATTTTCTGTGCTCAGTATCTGTTTCACCTTATCTCCAACTCTCCAACTAATTCATTTTCTGGAAACTAATTACAAAGTATGACTAAGTTCACACTTAGCACACACACTGTGAACATTAGTGTTAGTTGAGCTAGGTTCTGTCCACTGCTCAAAGACGCCTCAGTAGCTGAGGATTTCTCACTTTAAGATGCCAACATGACTGGAAATGTTGAGGATTAGAACTACCAACCCTCCAGTCAAATGTATCTGGTTGTAACCGTCAAAGCCGTCTGTACTGCTGTAGTGTGTTTTATATTATGTCAACTCATCTCACATGTTTACTTCAACTCAAATATCTTAAAGTATTTCTGTTGTATGACTACACCAAACACCAATAACTGTTGCTTCTTAATATGGATAATGTTTTTATTTACTTGATTTATTCAGCTCTATCAAAATAATCACGATCCGTGGGAGGAAAGTTTGAGGTGCACACGTGTAACTGTTTGTAACATTTCTAGGCCAAACACTCTGTAATTAACTACCACTCTCAGTACACATAAAGAATTTATTCAGAGTGAACTAAAACCATTGGGATCTGGCTCTATTGCTTTCTTTCCCCTCTGCCCCTCATCTTTGGCAACAGCCTGCAGTCTTGGCATGTCTTTGCACATCATCGCTACTTAAGGCAGTGAATCTCAAATGGCAACATGTTGTCGGAACAACCTTGGGTGGCAGCCACACACACACACACACACCTTACAAATTGAAACCATGGTTTTCCAAAGAATTGCAAATTGCAAATGGCTTGTGAGGACACAGTTGCAGTATGTGAAGTGTGCAAGTGAAGAAGTGAGCACAGACAACGAGATAATACAACACTTGCCAAACTGTGTCATACAGTAATGCCAGTAAGACATTGCTTCCTCTTGTAGTGTATTTAAATGTAAGCCTAACAGAAAGTTACAAATCACACACACAGCATCTCCTGTCAGAGCCTCTTACCTTTGCCAAGGAGGTTATGTTTTTACCCTTGGTTGCTTTTTTCGCTTTCTCAGGAAAAGTATATGGAACCTGTACTAAAATTTATTTAGGATTGTTTGGCCTTGGAGGACGTGTACCAATTCCAATTCCAGTTGAAAGTGTAGTGTTAGTAATTTATTATTTTTTGGTAACTGCTCTATTCTCTCAGCAGTTTTAGGCACGCCACAAACTCAAAATTACACAAGTGACTTCCATATTTAAAAATATAAAACGATGGAAATTACTCCAACCTAAATGTATTTGATGTCAAACTATTTGTACACATTCATCCACGAAATCATTTTGTCTGGAAGAAAAACACAACTTAGGAAAACGCCATTGTACTGAAAAGAAACTTATGCTCAGACATCAGACAATCAGTCTGTCTCGGCTTCTACACGACAAGAATACAGTCACTGTTAAGTCGTCTTTAAGACTTAACCTCATCACAGAGCATAATATTCACTGCGTAAAAGCACTCTCGTCCCTCTGACAAGTCATCCGATTTGTTACAGAACACCAACAGTGTTAGACACTGAGGAAACTTGAGATGCATTACTTGAGTGCATCTATAGATAACCAGGCAATACAATACATCTGCACTGCCAAATATATAACGTGATAACATAACAAAGTAACCTAATTGCTATTGTCTAAAACAAAAATAGAGGTGATAGATATTACAGAGCTCAAATTGCAGTATAACTGCACTGCAGGCAAATAATAAAAAACTTTTCTTCATTTCAACAGATACTGTATAAATACAGTACAGAAACAGTTGCCAAAGACAAACGCCTTGTATAATTAACTGTCTCCCTGTTGTGTGCAGCTGGGAGGCAGGTTTTTTGATCATTTGAAAATTTCAGCAAACAGAGTGAGAGACATCAGCGTTACGGAAATTACACTGCAAAAGTTGCTGTACTTATAAAACTATGCAATTTTTATGCTAACAACCAACAGAAGACTATGGAAATGAAGAAATGTATGAAAAACAAAAATATTATGTTATTATGTTATTTTCCATTTTGACTTATAGTTTATAATGACCATAATTACATCATGAGGTAAATGAAAATCTCTGTTGTTCTCTCAGAATGGACGGACCAGTCTGCCTGAGCACTGCAGACTGCAACATGATCTGATGCGCTTAGTTTAAATGTTTTTCTGGTCCTATGTTCTGTAATTGGTGTTCCGATCAGTGTAATTCAATCACAGCTCAAAATGCTGTATATCAGCACCAAGCACTTCCCCACATAGAAACAACTAAATGGACAGAAAATATACACTTGAGACGGGCGATAATTTAATTTGTGTGTGTATATGTGTGTGCGTGCGTGCATGTGTGTGTGTGTGTGTGTCAGAAACACTAGACAAAATAAATGCAACTTAACTTTGTTAACAGTGATAAAAAGCATCTCCACTTAACAGCTCTACACATTTGTCCACAGACGAGAAAGGAAAGTGGACAGAGGGGGAAAATGGAGGCCCCTGAAAGCCTGAGAGAGATTAAAAGACATCTGATGTTTAAAAGATGAACATTGTCCAATAGCTGAGTGTGATCCTTTTTTTCCCCCCAAATACTTACTTAGAATGATCATTCACAAAGATTTTTGCCAATCCAAATCAGGTGAGCTCAATGACTGCATACAAATATGGGCAAGGTGACAGCTCCCTAAAAGTCAAACCAAAACATCTTGATCTCCCCCTGGTGGCGGACTGCAGCACAGGTCATAACCCTCAACACCAACCTCCAACACTGGACGGGGGACATGATAGAAATGTAGGTAATCCTAATCACTGATTGGTGTCATTTCTGAGATTCTTGGTTTTAATTGGCTATTTGACACTATATGAAGGGGGGGAAAGACACGGTCATGATTGACAACTGAGATTGGCGAATGAATTGACCAAGACTAAAACTACAAAATATGTTTAAAATCATATTCTTGATGGTTCAGAATTAACTATGTTCAAGTGTTATTTAGCTATATACAGCAGGTGCATTCCTATTGAAGGAGGATTTGAGTACAAGAGATGTGAGGAGTAACAAGGCGATGAAGTTAGAGGAGCTGCACATTGAAATGGAAAACTGAGCCAAACAGGGCATAAAGTGTGGGAGATTGTTACTGTACGTGCATGATGGTCCATGTCAGGGACAAGGGACACTGTAACAGTTTACAGCTTCATTCACCCGATCAAATATATTTTATGCCGAAACAGTGAGAGTCTGTACAGCTCTCTGTGAATCGAGATCCAAAATCAGACATGGAGCCACATGGATGAGCAGTTAAATACTGAAATGACTCATTCACAAAAGACACAAAAGAGCGTCTGTGTGGCCAGACAGTGAGTACGAGTCAGGGCCACTGCAGAAGTTCAGCGTGGCAGCATGTTCCCGTGCAGCAAACACATGGAGAACAGATCGGAATCTCGCAGACTGGGGCCTGAGGAGGCGCCCGCAGCTTTACAGTGGGTGAAATTGACTCCACGCCCTTACTTCACTAGTCGAAATCAAAAGCGCACTCGTTCTGTCACTCGTATTGTTTGTGCGAGTTTGAAATGAATTATTGCTCAGTAGTCCACAGTGGCAGGCGTTTTTCATTAGCAGCTGAAGAGAAACTACTTTCAGTGTCTTTCTCTCAAAGATAAAACATCTAAGCGCATGAGCAGAAAGTGTTGACAGACTGGTTTCACACACTGTTTCATAAAGGACTGTTGACAGATGTCTGAAAGCTGTGTTGGCTGATGGATTCTTTCTTGCACATATAAACTCAGTAAACACAGAGTGGCCACAGCTGAATCAGTCCGAGTGTACAGCTGAGTGTCACATGTCAGTGTGAAGCTCCTCAGAGATTCATTTCTATTTAACTATGCTTTTTTTCAGACCAATAATATCGGAAAAATTCTCATGGTTTTGGTCAGTAGAAGTTGGATGATGGTCTCAAGAAGCAATCAGAGAGAGCAGGAATTACAAGGGGATTCATTTCAATAAAGACCAGCATCCACTACAGAGGCCATATAGACAACTATGGCAGTAATCAGTTGAATGACTTTTCAAGCCCACTTTCCTATGTACAAAGAAAACACATGGATATGCTGTAATACAGGAGCCTATGTGCTTCCCAGAAGCCCTGATCCCTCAGAGGGTTCAATGCATTTAGAATCTGTGGTTGTAAAACTGGTGATTTTGTGGTAATAATAAAATAAGTGGGTGCAGAATGGTCCACAAGGTCTGCAGGGCGATTTAGGAAATGACACTCGACAACGGCTAAGCTACATCAGAGCTTATATCCATATCACAAAGACAAGATGATTGTTTCTATAGCTACGCCGCACAACTGCCTGAAGCAGCATCATTGTCTTGCTGTTTACTAAAAATTGTTTGAAAAAAATATTGATGCCTGGGACAACATTCATTCATGCTAGTAAAGGCAGTTTTTTGATTTTCATTTCCACTGTGGATTCTCTTTTATGACAATTATCAGGCCTAACATTACTGAAGCCCAAACGTTTTTCTTATTTTACTCCAGACTTACTAAAACAAACTTAAGCCACATTCCAATGTTCTGTTTTAACCAGTATAAAGTATAGAGGCCCACTCTCAGCTGGATCTGAGCCTGCTCTGTAAAACCAGCCCTTTGTGAAACCAGATAAAAAGAGATATCCTGGGTTTGCTGAACTCGCGTCTTACTACAGACCTCAGCTGGCCCATGTCAAACTCTCCACCCACTCCGCACACACACACACATCTGCGCACACACACACACACACACACACTTATGTGCAAGAAAGGGTCATTTTTCACTGGGTAATTGGCGGCGAGGCACATTGCCCTTGGGATTCGATAATTCATAACCTCCTCCCATCCGATATTGGATAGTGAGTAGAAATGGGCTGAGGCAAGAGGTGGTGTGCACAGAAAAAAAGAGGGGGGTGGGCGGGGGGGGGGGGGGGCATCATTAGAGAGGAGAGAGGTAATGGCTCTTATTGATTCTGCCCCGCCGGGCCTTCTCACCATTTCATGTTTAAAACAACACTGATCCTCATTACCCAGGCAGCCACTACTACCACTCTAATAAGGAAGAGGGGAACCGAGGGAGAGAGAGAGAGAGGGAGAAGGTGAGGAGGGTGAGAAGAGGAGAGGAATGGGAGTGTAAGGGGAGAGGGGAGGACGGGGTGCAGATACTTGGGAGGGAGGGAGGGAGTGAGGGGCCCAGACAGACAGAGACACAAAGTGAAAAGGAGGAAACAGCGGAGGGGGAAAAGAAAATAAGGAAAGTGTTTTACTGACTAATGCCTGCGTCTGAGTGGGATAAGTAATTACTGTCACAGTGTAATGCAGTATTACTCGTTTAAATCCCTCTCCCTCCTCCCCCGTCCCCTCCCACCACCCGCGGTGTGTAATAAGACTAAAGAAGCGACTCAAACACAGACTGCAAGGATCCGTCTAATAATTCTCCACACTATTATCCTGTCTCTGCCGCTAACACACAGCGCTCTGTGTGTTTGGCCACAGGCAAACACTATCATTAATGCAGCAGCAGTATAAGACTGGCTCTAATGTCTCTCTCCCTCCCTCTCTCTCTCTCTCTCTCTCTCTCTCTCTCTCTCTCCTTACTCTCTCCTTGACTCCAAATTTGAGTATTAGGAGGAGGTAATTTGCCAGCTCAATTTGCTACAAACTCACAGCCGGGGATCATAGATTTCATTCCTTTCCAATCAGGTTTGCTGGTATTAAATGATTAATTTTGTTGTTTGCCTTGTTTTCTTAGGCACCCCCCACCCCACCCCACCCCTTTCTCTGTCCTCTCAGCTGTTGACCAGTTCATCTGTAAATCCATCAGCCAGATGCCTCCTGGATGGAATCTGTGTGTGTGAGATGCGTATGATAACAATCAAACATATATAAATCATGATATATATATATATATATATATGCTCTTCGCTGAACATTGACTATTATTGTAAATATTGTACATTCCTCTGCACAGCTACTTAACCTTGACCTTGTGTAATGTCTGTTGTGACCTTGTCAGAACAGACATTACACTAATTAAAATCAACCATACTGTAAAGAAATTGTGTTTTGATCATTGATACACAAAGTTGTGTATTTTCAAGCCACTCATAAGATAAAAGCTTATGTGCATTTTCCTTTAATGCCTAAGCAGATGTATGGATTTGTATTCATAACAGACATGTGATATCCTGAGTAAGTGTAACCTACACTGTCTCATTTCTATATGCCCAATTTTGAGAGACCCACAACTCCAAAAAATCAGACGACCGTGCTGAAGCCCCTGAAACTTTCATCTCCTGCAGTTCATTTGCCTCACGTCTCTCCCAGCTCCCTGTAACTTTCTCCACATGCTCAAGAACACGCTGCTGCTTCACTCATTGTGCGGATGGGGCCGGCCTGCTCTTATCTCCCACCTGTGCCATCAGCCGTGCACAGCGGCGCTTTCTCTTCATTTGCCTTTACAAACAGACCCAGACGGAGACTGAAAGCAAAAATTCGTCCTGAATAAGGGTCATCATTCTTTTTCAATCGCGACCTCAACGAAATGTTGTTTGTGGCAACAACGCACACCACGCATTAACAATCATAAATAACGACATGTGACAGCAGCCTTCATGCATATAAATCATCTTCCTGTTTAACATGTCAGTCTCGCTGATGCTCTGCAGTGTTTTTCCAAGCTTAAATTAAAAAAAGAGAATCGATCATTTAATGTTGTAAGATTGATGCATGTTCCAAAATCTGTACCGGGATCACAAGTGTTTTTCTTACATTATTGGAACTCAGCAGGCGCTGTCTGTCTGCGTTGTTGTTAAACACAGTGTCATTTCCAGTGGCAGATACAGAGTGAACTGAACCAATCCAATCACATCGTCTTTGCAGTGGCATCTCTATTGAGTGCAGTTATTTATTTTGCTGTACAAGGGCCACTCGCACAACTGAATCATATCTGTTTTATCCTGGGTAAAAGATTTTTCTTGGAGCAAACCACCAATTCTGTTCCTCAAATCACTGTTGTGTTGTGTTGTGTCTCCCCACTCTGACAGGAGCAGAGTAAGTGTTACCGAAACCATCACTTTGCTGCCTCTACACCGCCCTCAATCCTGCCGTCTCTCTGATGCCCCGACAACAAACAAGCAGTCGACACTTCACTCCCTTTCAGTTACGGGTTCATTCGGATGCTCGCCATCCCCACACAGGCCTGTTAGCGCTCAGAGGAGGAGAAGGAGAGACGGCGGTAGATTGGAGAGGGTGACCCCTGAGGGATAATCCTGCTCTGTGCCATGCTGAGGCTCCGCTCTTTGCATCTCGCAAAGTAACAAGTGCAGCACGAGGAAGAGCGAGAGGAGAGACTGATTACTCTGATTAGCTGTGCATTCTTTCATTTATGTAACCCAGTGACACACACACACACACACACATATCGCCTGCCTAACCAGTCACCCAGAAGATCCTGACTAACGACAACTAACGGCCAGTGTCCACTGCACATTGGAAGACATCAGCAGAGAGACATATCAGTCCTCGTCTTTTGACCCCGCAGATAAACCACCAGCTGTGTGAACTGAGTCACGGCCTGAAAGGCTGCCATGGCCTCAGAGCCGCCCAGCCACTTCTATATCAGATGCTGAGTGTGGATCCGACTCTTACGTTAATAAAAAACGACCCACCAGCACCCTTTCTATGTGCAGATGCAGGCGTGTGTGGTTGCTAGTGGAGACATACATGAGCGAAAAGAACGCCCCGGTTGACGGTAGTCAAGTCAATGACATTCATGCAATTGTCATCCCAACAGTCAATTACCTGAGAGAACAGCAGGTTATCTGCCTGACAGTCTGAGCTCCAGCTGGCAGATTGCCCAGAGTGTCTGTTAGACACAAACGTCTTCCTTGGAAAACACCTCTTTTTTAGGGAAAATCACAAGGCATTTAGATAGTGAGCCTGTCTGTAAGTGACACTGGTGTGAAGGCTGAGGTCAACAGAGAACAGTTTTTTCTATGTTTGTAAGGAACACATCAAACGGTTTCATACAGCTCTGTGTTTCCGGGATGAAAAAAGGAAACAGGGCTTACGTTAGTGAGGCAGTGCAGGGTCAAGCAGCAAGGAGGTCCAACACAGACGAACGACTGGCCAGTGGTCAGAAGTCAAAATCCAAAATCCAGGCAAGAGGGATCAAGATCCATGTAGTAAAAGAACAGAAAACTGCAAACACAACACAATTACACAACATCCCGTTGAGGGAGAGGGAGAAACGTACACTGGAAACTATCAAACTAATGGGAAACAGGTGGGACAGGAAACCAAAGACAGGAAACAAACCAAAAAAGTCTCATTTGGAAAGTGATTACAAAATAAAACAGGAAACACAAAATCTAAATCTGGAATGTTGACAAGTTCTTTACTAGAATTATGTTTATATTAGTAATTATTGCCATTTTCACAGTGCCACAGGAACATGCTGAATGTTCAGCAGACGTACACAAGACATCATATTTTAGTCCCCACACCTTTACTTTCTGATCATTGCAAATGAAACAATCAGTTTCCACCCTGATACATTTATAAAATACAGTGTCCTGTTGTTTGGTTTCTAATCTGCATTTAAATCCATAAATCTGTTCCTCCACCCAGACACTATAGATCATAGCTTCCTGTCTCACCACTGCATAAAACAATATGCCCTCAGCCCCCTCTGTTGTTCTAACACAGGTTGCCTGGCAGTAGATTCTATCAGTTGACTTGCAGCGTAAATCATTTCTATTGGACATTTTGATGCTCTCAGCTTTCTGTCCTGACTTTTAATTAAGTGAGCAACAACTGGACCAGGTGCTGGTACAACATCCTCTGCTGTCATTCAGTGTGGCTGAGTGACAGCAGCCCAGCAGGGGAGACAATCTGCAGCGAGCCAGGAGCTGAGCTACGACCGGGACAGATGTTTGCGTTCTCTGTGTGAAAATCCAGTGTTTTCACATCGCACGTGACGAACATCCACCATCCATCTATTATCCACCACTTATCCTTCGAGGCGCTGGAGCCAACCCCTGCTGACCCTGGTGGAGAGGCAGGGTCTCCAGCCTGTCAGAGGACCAACATATAGAGACAAACAACCATTCACACTCATATCCACACCTACAGTCAGTGTAGAGTCACCAGTTGACCCAGCCCCCAATCCACGTTTCTTCAAACTGTGAAGGGAAGCAGGAGCAGGTGGGGAAAAACACACACACACACACACACACACACACAGAGGGACGAAATGCAAAGCTTTCCACAAAAAAGACCACTGGCTTATCTGGGATTCAAACCTGTGAACAAAAACACTGCACTGTGGGCCTTGTAAGTGAAGTATTTATAGGTCATCTGCTCAGCAGGTGAGCTGAATGGACTCAGCACGCTTATGCATGGAAGTAAACACTGTAGTATACTGAAGTGACAAAAGATAAGAATGAAAAAAAATGTGATGAAGGTAAATAAATGTTCTCATTTGAACCAAACAAAGCAGAGAAAACAAACAGGCCTAAAACAAAGATGATAAGTGTCTGGGCAGAAGAAAGAGGCGAGAGACCAAATGAAGACGACTCATCTAAAACGACCCAGGAGACAGTGCCAAGCGTGTTTAATTGAGCACTACAATAAATAAGCACGCCTCAGATGAGACCTTTCCATTCACGCTGGATCTGCTATGGGAGAATGATGAGAATTGACTGAGAGTCTCAATTTCCAATAGCAATCACAGTGTGACATCTCTTTCTCCAATTAGGTCTGGAGAGAGGGAGAGATGAACCCAGTGGGAGCTGGCGTTGCTTTGGAATAACTTGTTGTCTTGCTCCGTCTTTCTCTCTGTAAATGAGTCAGGCACCGTTGAGCCCACGAACACTTTGTGTCAGCAGCCACTGTCTGCTGCTGGGTGAAATACGCGCCACATATTACGCTTTGCACGTTGCTCGTCAACAATTCCTGCATGTTTATAGTCCACTTTGGTTTCACTGAGAAAGTAAGACCTGCAAAGGAGGAGTTCTTATCTGACGAAACCAGGCAGCAACGTTGCAACAACTTTTTCATGTGACAAAAAGTATCCAATGCATGATAACAAATGAAATGACAAAAAAAAACATTCAGTGCTACATCAGAGAAGAATAACAAACGTAATGTTAAAAAAGTCATTTTAATTTTAAAAAAAGTTCTGTCTGTACTTAAATGGTATAATAATAAAACTACCTGCTGAAAAGCTGTGGTGACAAAGCTAAACCCAAACGTATTAAGATTTTAACACTGAACTGTCGTATTACTTGCTATGTGTCAGCAGGGGTTTAAAAAATATTATATTAGCCTACTGCGTGATTTCTGTGTCAATCTGCTTGGTTCCAAACACAATTAATTTTAATTAAATACATTAATGGCTGAAAATATGACTGGAATTATGAGAAGAAAATGCATAAAACAGAACAAATAGAACAGGACCAGATTATCTTTCCTATACTTCTGACACCACGCTGTGCACACACACACACACACACACACACACACACACACACTGTAATTATTCCCCCTGTGCATCACTTTGCGTTCATGCACAGCACATACTGTAAGAGAAACTTGTCTTCACCTGAACCAACAGTTAACAACAGCCCAAGGCTGGACTGTTCACTCCCTCAGCTACCTATAGTAAAAGGCAGGAGTGAGAGTCAGACGTTTTCCATTAGTGGTTAAAAAGCAGCTTCTCACTTCCCACTGACCGCACACTCACACACCTGCATGTACCTGGTGTGTGCGTGTGTGTGGCCTAAATAATAGAGCGACACACCGCACACTGCCTGAAATGGCAGACGAGCGCAGAGCTGTAACACAGAGAGATGGAGGTCACAGCAGCTGTTTTTTTAGGCAGTCATTTGGTTTCCAAGGTAACTGTAAACATGCTTTGTCCAAAAAATGTATATGACATCACCCCACAAGGCCTCACTGGGCAGTGCAGGTGACTGGTCCATTCAGATCACAGGTGTATGGAAAACATTATAATACATCCGCAGCAAATGTTTATTTTCTCAGACACAGGCCTAATGCTTAATTTGTATTGAGCTTTCCCATTAAATAATCAATGATATAATAAATGAATCAAAGTGCATCGCAATGCATATTAACCACAACATGGTAAAATAAATGCTCCTGGAATTAGCTTTGATTTTTTTTTTCTTTTCTTTTCTCTTCATCATTAATGTCATTGCCAGTGTTGTCCAGGAACTCAGTAGTGTTGGCTTGGTTTATGTTTTCCCAAAATGCAACAGAGCTCCAGGAAGTGAATAACTTGAGACAGACTGGAGATCCGAATGGAAAAGACGTCTCTTCACTCTTTCAACCTTAAATCCAGGATCAGGAATAATATGAACGGTCTGTCTCTCACTATCCATTTTCTACATACACTTAGATATAGCACTGCCTTTGTGAAATCCAACCTGGGTTGGCTGGTCCTATATCATAGATCAGGATAAATACATTTACTTTCCCACTTCCTTCCCACTCAGTTCTCCACACACATACACACCACAGGCGTCCGATATCACCATCTGCCTGTAATGTGATATTACAACAATTAACAATTAAGATACAGCACTGGTACATTAAATTTATGTTTCTGTCTGCAGCTCTTGCAGATGCGGTGGTGCTGGGTGTCACTGGGAAATTTTATCGCTGCCTGGGTAATGGAATCAGGGAGCGAGGTGGGAGGGGTCCGAGAGATTATGTTGTCACGGCTCCCTGACAGACGAGTGGAGCTTGTCCTTGCAGACCCTTCCCATGCTCATCCCACCCTCTTACTCCTGCTCCTTTGCTTCCCCTTTCGCTGTAATGAGCCTTACTGGTATGAGTAAGTTCACAAACACCATTGCCAAGGCAATTACATACAAGTGACATGTCATTTAGATAATGACAGCTGCATGCTTGTGTGATTCACTGTGTGTCTGTGCAACAGAACAGTTGATTAGAGTATAATAAATGATTGGAATATTAGAACTCATGAAGAGGGAATGGTTTTCATGTGTTGATCAGATGGTTTTCTCTCTGGTCTGCTGATACTGGAATTTTTCTCTACACGAGAATCTAAACAGGGTCCAGTCAGGGTTGTTTGATTCTATAATCGAGTTTTGGTTGTTGATTTAGATTGCACTCAAAAACGATGACTTTTGATGACTTGGTTTTGGTTTACACTTGGTTAAGGCATGAGCAGCAGGCTAACGATACTATTCTCATGTACAAATACCTGTAGAGTAGAAAATCAATATTCCTAAACACACAAATCAGCTTCTGTATTGTCTTCATTACTGCATAGGGAATTATGGTAATCAAATAATAGATCCAGGTGGCTTCTTCTTCACTTGTCATTTCAAGTGACTGTAATCAATACTTTTGTTTGTCATATCGCGTGTAAATAATGAGAATGACGTTGCTCATTGTACCGGACATACTGAGGATTAACACTGGCTCTGTTGTACAACTTGTCAGTGCTCTCATATTTTCAGCACACTGCTGTTTTCAGCATAAAAGGCCTATCTTTTTCTTATATATTTTCCTCATGCAGAGAAAAAAAATCTCCATCTCTCCAATTTGTCCCACGTCCGCATCATGAACAATGAGCAAACAGATTTCCATAATAGCCCAGAGTCTTATCTGCAATGACAGTGACACATTGCCAAGGAACATTATTATTCTTTGGCACCAAATCGGGCCATAAATGTTACCTGTTTAGCAAAACTGAGTAATTCCTGAGGTGACTGGTGTGGTGTTATTATTCCTGAGTCTTGGAGAATGGTTTAAGATGTTTGTTTGTGTCCCTGTTTAAATAAGAGTGCATGTGTACACTGTGACTGTGTACCCCCTCAGCGGTGTAGCTTTTACACACAACAATTACGGGATGAGACCAAACAAGAGACGAAGATAAGATAAGATAAGATAAGATAAGATAAGATAAGATAAGATAAGATAAGATAAGATAAGATAAGATAAGATAAGATAAAAACTACATCAGGAAATATAAATAATATATACGGGATAACACGTTTGCGGCGTTTTCAGCTCTTGAATAGTATAATAAGGAAAAACATACAGTATGTAAAGGTGGTGAGGCTGTACACTGCACTGTGGGCAGGAGAGCGACAGAGAAACATTATCAGTTCTCTCAGCAGTTGTTTCCAGTGTTCATCCCCAGGCGCTCTGCTCAGGTGCTAACAGGACTGAGACCCAGCTGTAACACCCGGGTGTGAATGGCTTCCAGCTTTTACATGGAAAAGAGGTATAGTACATGTATGCTCTAAAAGAAACTGACTGGGAAATGCACTTGTGGGACAGCAGAAGTCTTTACTGGCTGCTGCACCATAGATATGAAAAATTAAAAAAAAAGAGCTTTTATTTTTGAACTATTCAACAAGTGATAGAGGTGAATTATCATTCCTTCGGAGTTCACCAATGTCTACTGGTGACAGACTTGAATATATGAATTGCACTTAGTGTAAATCTGCAGAACAAATCCACAGTCATTTAAGTTTAGTCTTTTACTGAATTTTATTTCTGTGGAAAAAACAACCATTTATACATTACATCTTTAAATGGAGTCTCTTAAATTTTCTCAGAACATGTAGGTGAAGCTCGAGTAAAATTACTCACTGGTTAATGCCTGCAATATTTTCTATGACGCACGAATATATATATATATATATATATATATATATATATATATATATATATATATACTGTTTTACAGTTCGAAAAACGAATTCAACGTTTATTTCTAATTAAAATGTACAATGTGTAACTCAGAGATACAAGAGACTCACAAATGCTTATACCAATGTTCACCTCAGGAAACCAGAAGACAAATAACAGAGAAGCACTCTGGTGAAAGTCTATTGCCAACGCCACTGGCAGAAGGAGAGGAGAACATAAATGTAAAACTAGGAATGCCACAGAAACAAATAAACAATGAAAGGCTTGAGGGTGAACTGAGTAACGGATCTTTATATGCTTGATATGTTTGCAACTGGATCACAAGCAATGTCTCAGAGAGGACTGTGTAGACATTGTACCATACATGAAAGAGAGAGAGAGAGAGAGAGAGAGAGAGAGATCCAACCAAGCTGTCTAGTCTAGTCTGGTGAACTGAGAAACAGGAAATCGATAATAGCGACCACCCAGGAAGCCAAATAATGGGGGCTTTGCTGTGGCACGCAGCAAACAATGACTACATTAATAAGTAAAGAGCTGTTTGGCGGATACGTCACACACTGTGCTCTGGTGGTGGAATGAGATATCAACATAGACTGAAGCTGCAAACTGTGCAAAAGTCCACATTTCAAAACGTGCTGAAGTTGAACGTGGTTATGTACAAGTTCAAAGTGACAACGGTTTGGACACAGATGATTCATTTATTTCAACCAGAGTTAGCAGTCAGTTGTGGTTTCATTGCGTTTTTCATTTTATGTTTAGTCCTTCGTTTAATGGAAAAATCTTAAATTGAGCATGACCATCTAATTTCAAGGGTCAAAGTCAAATTTACTTGCTGCATGGACAGATCATTTCACTAGTTTTACATAGATTTGCCTCAAATTTAGTGCTCATATGTTATATTCAGACAACCGTTTTTTGCAGTGTAGAAAGGACAGCAGATGCTGTCACCACACAAAGTACTGCAGCTTTGTAGTTTCACCTGTTCAAACCATGACAAGGTAGAAAAAAACAGAGCTTGATATTTCATCTGAGACTTATGACAATCCTTGCATGATTGACTGAGCTCCAGATCTAAGTAAAGATTTCTTCTCCTCCATATCTATCCACACCATCTGCTGTTTCCTCTTATTAACACTGATCCAACCACCAGGCATTAGCCCCCACCCCCCTCTTCTGTAATAAGAGGTGTCCTCTTCCTCTTGTTCATCAGAGATGCCATGAGTGTGACAACGGGAGCGGCACATCTCTCCATCACGCTCGCCTTACTGGTGCTCCAGGTGTGGTTGCCATGACGATTACACTTAGAGACACAGACTCGGCCCTGCTTTAAATGCAGCAGCAGGAATTTGAAGCTTTTCGAGGTTCTTACCAGCTAATCATGAGGGCGATTTCTGGAAAATAAAAACCAACTGAAACCATCATCATCATCATAGTGTTCCGTGTATCAGAAGCTACATCTACTTGCCCTCTGACAACCTGGTGCTAAGTGTTCAAACGTACGACCTGCTCTCTGACATCACTGTAGCTCAAAATGGTAAAACTGCTTTTGCAACCTAAATCCCTCCAGAGACAACACCGAGCAGCCTTCTGGTCCTCATCTTACCTTATCTGTTGACGTCATACCAGCTAGACATGTTGTCTCTCCTCAATCTCACCTGAGTGTGGTGTAATTTTGCCTGTACAGACAGATAATCTGTCTGGGCATCCAAACTCATTTTATTTACATATCACAAATGTGGAAAAAGGATCCATCAAAGTGTGTTGCACAAATGATATTAACTCATTAGTTAAGGCCATTGGGTCTCTCCACTTGAGGTTACAGGAGAAAATTCATTTAGATACCGCTGCAAAATAATGAGCTCAGTTACCTTGTCAAAAGCTGAAGAACCTGTGAAGTCTCCTCAGTATGCTTAAAAGCTTAAACTTCCTCCACCTCGATATATTTTCTTGTCAAATTCAACCACAGCTGGATTTTGACCATGACGCTTTACAGATCTACAGGAGCGTGTGCACAGCCAACATTTGTTCATTAGTCAGTAACATTGCTGTGAGTCCAATTTCTTTTTTGCCACCTCCAGATTTTCGTTGTCCTCCACCTTAAAGTACCGGCCCTTTTCGTCAGTATCCTGTTCTTTGGTTCATTAATAAAGGTATGCATGGGGATTTCATGCCAGACTAACCAGCAGAATCACTAAGATGCTCCTGCTACATGTCAAAACAGAGTGGATTTACATGTCACACTGATGATATCGGATTGTAAAAATAATACATACTCTGTGTACACAGGGATATTAAAACCATTTAACTGGTGTAAATAAACTTACATTATAACACTTGTTGCTTAGATAGTCAAATCAAATTGTTTACAAAGTTCTCCCTCATTTTATTACAGTCTTACAGTTACTGTCTTTCTCACACGACTGAAAAGCCAGACTTCCTGCCAACATGTTTGATCTTCCTTATCCTTTCCTGCTCACTGTGATGCACAGTTGACCCAGAATGAAGCCCAGACTGCACAAATGCAGCAGAACCAGCGTGACAATGTGTGTGGACCTCGTGTAATTACATGGACTTAATATAGCAAAACAAAAAAAGCGGAAAGGCCCCTTTGAAACAGTGCAGTTCCTTGGATTTGATGTGGATTTATCCAGCACTGACTCACAGGATTCCGATAGATTGTCCATTACAAACATCTAAGACCTTACACTGCTCCTGTGGCAGACCGCTGGAGAACGCACCTGTTTGCAGCCACAAATCCCTGCTCGGACTGCATTATCTTGTGTTTGCCCTTTAAGCCTTCACAGCTGCAGCAACAAAGAGCCACAAAATACCTGGCTGCAGCAGTGCTCCCTCACCGGCCTCCTGGATCCGACTGCCACTGCCTGCGTCCCAGTCTGTCCTCTCCCCTATGGTCATTTATTCGTGCTCGATTATTTATTTTATTCAATTCTTTGTCACCACAGACAGCAACCAGCCAACTGAGAGTGCTGAGGTCTTATATTTCACAGCGCTGAAATGATTAGATGGTTATTCACAGCACAGACGGCACCACTGAAGGACTCTGTGTTGTCTGTTGTGTGGTGTTTCAATATAAATTAGGTTAAATAAAAGTCATCTACACAAACCAAGAGAAAGACTACGTCTCACAACAAAAATAAAAAAAAATGTTTTAAGTTTTATTGTTTATTAGGTATATTCAGACATAATGGTAAATGTGGAGCGGTTGTTTTTTTGGCCACTTATCCCTGGTTGTTTGAACCATAAATTAAGCAAAATATCTACAATCTATAATCATTACACTGATTTTATTGAACAGGCGTAGTGCTCCCCTGCCATGTCGATTTAAGATAAAAAGAAAGAACATAGCCTACACACTTAGAATATGATTACTTGTTATTCAAAGGCAACACAAACTATAGTATTATGATCAACTCATTACATTTTCAACTCTTCCTGTCAGTGTGTGCCTGTGTATATGTTCGTAAGTGAGAGAGAAAGAAATTCTTTCAAATCAAATTTGTAACTTGACAAAAAAAAACTTTTTCCATTTTCAAAAGTGACTCTTAATCAGACCAACCAACACTTATCCCATCACATTTTTACCCCAGGACTTCAGTTTGCTTTATAAAATAGATGGCGATGCCCTTTAATCCAAGTTCATTTATGGATTATGCAAAACATTACAGCATTAGAATGAACTGTCTCTTTGCAAAATGAGATATATTCATCATTTAGATGCCATTCCAATATGATGTAAGAAAATGATGTCACACAGAGAAAGTAGTTTGTATTTTCAGTGACCTCAATACACTGCATACACAATGTAATTTCACCAGTTTGTATTTTTCAAAGATAAATGTAAACATTGTGTTCTGGTGTTTGAAACATGAAACCATCTCTTGCTTTTAATCTGTCTCCCACTCTAATACAGACCCACCAATTGTAATTCTTCATGAAAATCTCATCCTTTCCAGAGGTTTATCTCACACTATTGAAGTCTGCCAGTAAGAGAAGGGAAGTGTGCAGTCAGCCTTTTCCTTAAAGGCCACATGGGGGGAAAAAATGTCGGATTGACAGTAATGGCTACACTGGGATTAGATCTTCCACTGCGACTGCTAATTTCCTCTTAAACCTGATCAAATGTCAGCAGCACGTCTGTTTGAGGCTGCTGCAGCATACTGTCAACCTGTGGTGGTTAAAAGATGGTTAGGATGGTAATGAAGGGTAGCTGCCTTCATTAGCTGTGGTATGAAATGGGATTACGTGTCTTATGTGTCTATGTATTGAGTTACACTACAAGAATATTAAATAATGTGTGCCAGTAACATAGACAGCATCCACAGGAATACATGCTGGTGGATCCAGAGTCACTGGCTTAGGAGTGGTATAGATAACGAATGTATGAGTGGATGATAAACCACAAATTTAACACAAACAAAACACTGGCATTCATTCTAAGTCTTTTTGGATACCCAGCAAATCTAACTGCACTCAGATTTACTGATGAATCGTTCGTGGAGCATTAAGCTCCATTTCGTGTATCAGTGAACCATGAATCATTATCTTATGTACAGTGTGGTAACGAGGGGGTTTCAGTTAGCAGCTGCCACTGGCAACACTACCAATCAGACAATGAATCAAAGAAGCAGCAAATTGGAGGCCAGACAAGAAAAACAATAAGATTAAATGTGCTACTTGGTTTCAAAGAACTGGGATGGAACTGAGTAAATTTATGTCTAAACCTATATTTTACAACTTTCGTGATTAATGTTATTAGAGATTTTTGTTGATGGTGCAAGTGTTGTGATATAAATCTGCCACTAGTCACGTCATCATGTCTGCGTCATTTATTTTCCTATTTAATGGAGAAGCCACCTCATCTGTGCTTAAGTGGATGTAATTGCATCTGATGTAATTACAGGCATGCTTTCATATTGACAAGCCCTCATCAAGTTTAATAAGACTAATATATGACTTTACCGTTACGCTGGGCTCTGCCTGGAAAACGCCATGTGACACATTGGCCAGCGAAAGCTGATCTGGTGCTTTCGTTAGTCATCGTTATCCTTCAGTGCACTTACTGTACTGAGCTCATCCTCCCGCTCACCCCCGATTCAAACAACTGACGGCTCTTTGAAGTAGGAATTAACACATCAGCACACTCCTCATTTGTGCTCACCCACACTGGGGCACAACAAACTAGTGATTCAGAGCATGTGTCTAAGTGCAGACAGAGCAAGACAAAGCAATAAAAGTCAAAACATGGAGGCACAGACAGCAAGCGGCAAGAGAGTCAACACATTTAACAAGACCTCATTCAATATAAGGATGGTGTGGATAACTGATGGTAGCCAGCGAGAATGGCAAACCGCCTTGTTTGTTTAGCTGTAAGGAGATTACTTTCCACTGGCCACATCTTATCCCCCAAATCCCCCTCTAACACAAGGCAGCTGCCAGCAAAACAGATACCATGCTCCTTTTCGCCACCCAGTTCTGGCACAGTGCTTCATTTTGTGTGTAGGGATATAATCAAGACAACATGGGAGACAAAAAAAGAGTAAAGACACTAACATCCAAAACAAACCGAGGGCTCTAAAGTGCCTGAGGAGGGCTTAAAAGATTAGAAAAAGCCCTCAGTGTAATCCAAACCAATCAAAAGCTGTGAGTCAAACCAAGGAAGTGTTCACTCATCATTAGAAATAAATAGTTGTCATTCTAATATACAGTATACTGTATGTGTATATATACTGTATGTGTGTGTATATGTATATAAATATTTCTATACACACACACAGTCCAAAAGTTTTAAGATTTCACAGTTTACACAGTACAGTCCACCAACATCAAGGCTACGACTGAAAATCTCTTGTTGATGATGAGAAAAGTGCAGTGAAAACAGGGCAAGATTCAAGAGATCTAAAGAGATCTTTCGACCACTTTGAGTGAGACCATCTATTAAAACTAACGATGACATCTAGGCGCTAAATTCCATAGTTTAGACTCCGTTTAAATGAGTAGGCGAGTGAGAGATTACTCTTAGGCTGGCAACCAGCCTATTTCAATGCCTTTTGATCAGCACTGCATACAGCTTGTGTGCTTCCCCTCAACGTTAATTAGTACAGCCGTCCCACAGCTGCCACTGGGCTCTTGAGCTAAAATTCTCCATTAGCCAGTGCACACGTTCACACCGACCATGCTCGAACAGATTTGTTAAGTAAATGAGTAGCATTATAGCAGTCCTCTGTGAGCAGTAAACAAACATATACACAACTCGAAAACATTGGCAGGATATTAGGACATGGCAGAGACCCAGAAACATGCTGCAAGAATGCATCAACTGTTAATCAACGTCACCCCACAAATGCATTCATCAAAACTACACAATATGTAAAATACGTGTATATGCTCACTTCAATGACATTTTTTCTTACAATTGCAAAAATCAACCAGTGAGGAAAAACGCTAAATCAGCTATCTAAAACAATCATTAATCTCTCATGTCAATAACCACAACCAGACATTTCCACACTTTGTCTAATCCAATTTATTCTTTCTCAGTAAAAGAAAAGGGTGGAAAGAGGAAGCAAAGTGAAATGCAATGGAAACAAATATAGACTTTTCCTTGTTCTTTTTCCATTTTTATGACATTACAACCAAAAATTGCAGTTCTACACTACAGTGTAACTAAATCTGACAAAAGCGGGTTAAATAAGGTTTTCTTGAAGATTCAGAATATTATTTCATCACACATATTCTGTTCACAGTCTGCCAGAAAAACATTTCATCAGCAGTTATTTGCAGATTTTAACTCTGCTCATCCCATCTCTTTTCCCATCTTGAGCAAAACAAGAAAGGCGGAAACACAGAGCAATCAATAAAAGGAAAGATGAGAAAAGACAAATGCAGAGTGAAGATGTATCTGAGCTCATCATGCTAACTGGAAATTAAAGCATAAGATGAAATTGGAGAATGAAAGTACTGGGAAGAAAAATGAAACAAAGTCTGGTTTCAAAAAAGATACCTTAAACAATATGTATCGTTAAAATGAAGGTCTAAGACATTAAAAGAGACCTGATTAGCTGACACAATCTTCAAAGGAACCTCTGAGCAATTTAGCCAATTTCTTCACTAGTTCAAAGTCAAGAGTGTATGGCAACCTTTTTTTGCCATTTTGTCTGTTTGTGCTCAAATTGAACAGCTACAAACATAAAACAACCTAAGAGTGTGGGTATTAGTATAATCGAGTGAGGATGCACACAATACAAACGTCTCAGGTCCAGTCATAAACCATAACCACACTTCATCGTCAATCAGTCCAATAAATGTAGTCTTCCTGAAGTTTGCACACATAATCCACAAGTTTCTGAAAAAGACTATGGCTGTGAAGAGAGGTGTGTTGAGGAGAATAAGGAAGGCTGACAAAAAGAGGAAGACAGATTAAGTCCCAACAACTTAAGTTTTGATCAATCTCATCACAACGTTGGAGACACCTGTGTCTGTGTGCAATCCAAGGCCATCTCACTCCCAGGCTCCACAATCAGTGTGAGTTTGGGCTCACAATGCAACTTCTGAATTTGGATTTACAGCCTCAGCCCAGTTTTACTGTCAACAATGGCAGAAACAATTTCACAATGATCTTGAAACAGTGGAAAAGAGAATGATGGGAGGAGGGCTGAAGATTGGATATCCTGAGGCGGATGATTAACAGGGGTTTGTGTTTGTAAAGGTTGAGGATTAAAGGTGGAGGACGGCCAGGGGGTAAGACACTGACTGAGGCTGGCTTGCTTGGTTTGCTTCACAAGGTCCATGCTTGGCGCAGAGTAGAAAGCAGCTCTGACTGACTTTGAGGTAAAGAACAGTTGATAAACAGTGCCAAAGCAGAAGTGTACACAAAGGGTAACAATCCCTTAGTCCCCCTCCTCCTCATCCTCTGTTGTTTTTTCATTTTTCTGAGGTAAAGAGTATTGTCTCAAACTGGCTTCAAGGAAAAACATTTCCATTTTCCATTTTCTACCTCTCTTCCTCCTTTAACTCTGATCACTGCACTCACGGTTGTGAAGTCAGGAGCTTGCAAAAACGTGAAGAAAATATTTCCGTAACTCTTTACTGTTCTTTCATTCCTGGGCATGAGTATTTTCTAAAAGGCATCTTAGCAGTAGGGATATGATGACGCCAACAGAAGCTGAAAATAAGCGGGCACTGGAAAACTGTGGGGTTTGAAAAGAACAAGCAGTATTTAAAGAATAAATTGGAGGTTTGTGTCCAAAAAACCTGCAGAAATCTAGAAAAACAAGATGAGCCAAAAGAAAAATAAATCCCTGTTACTGCTAAGACACCATCTGATCGCTGAGATTTTTCAGGAGCACTCCTCCCCGATGCGCTGGCATGAGCGGCCCACCTTGCGATCAAGCTTGACCATCTTTAGGACAGCCTCCTGACGACCACGGCCCAAGTGGTCAAACAGACACTCGTGTTGCTCAGGGAGTCGATGGAGCATACAGAAGACATAACCTGGAGGGAGGGTAAGGAAACAGAGGGAGGACAGTCAGTCCTCTGACATCTACAAATATCACCTCAAATTAAAACAGCCCACAGAATGCTAAGTTACATTACATAATAATCGTTAACGCACAAAGCAGTTAAATATCTTTATATACAGGACAGAATATGCAGATCTGAGATTTAAAATGGCAGACAGCAAAAAATATTTGCTGCCTTTCACAGGCAGTCTTTACTAGAGAAGACCCAGTGAATAGCTTCCTCTTTTGACTCCATTCAACAAAGGCAGATAACCCCCATTGCTCTCATTGACTCTGTGTCGACTGTAGCACTCTCAACAGAAGGCCCAGCCACTGTAGGAGGCTCATTAAGCTCAGAGCAGCTCGTTAGCGCTCATCGTCTTAAATTCATTCATTAATACACATAATAACACTGCTGGCATTCAGTGAGCAGCGATGAAAGGCCCAGTTTGACAGCTGGCTGCTATGCAATTAAAACCTTTGCGATTACAGTGCACACAAAGGGAGTGTAAGGGAGAAAGTTGTTTAACATTTGAGTCTATTAAAAAGGGATGGGATGATGGAGGGTTGGGGGGTTTTCTACGTCAGAAGTTGCTTACTGCAACTGACATACCCTGAAGACATTAATTTGTCAAATAATTTAACATTACAGCTTTCCACTGCACTACAACACATTTCCATTTTAGCGTTAGTCTTCAATTTAACATCTCCCACTGATAAGACTAATATTTAAGAGTCTTCTATCAGACCGTTTCCAGAGAAACAGAAAATTTCCCCCAGAAGAAACCACAAATCAAGCCCTTAATACCAAGATACTGCTGATGTTTTGTTATTTTACTGTTACAAAAAAATGAGTTGAGTTTTTAACAATCAATGACCGCGAGGAAATATATTGCAGAATGCCAGTGGACAATGTTTTGTATTAGGTTTAATGTTTTCAGGATTTTTACTGAATGCTATTTAAGTTGTCTCAAAAGGTTATCCTTACCTAAAGTTAAAAAAAAGAAAAGCCTGTCTGTTAAATTAACATAACATGAATACACACACACACACACACACACACTGCACCCAAAACACTGACACGCGGTTCCCATGTGCTTCCGAGACTAAAATCGAAATCTGGTTACAGTGTATCATGCCCATTCCCTCTGGCAACAATGTTTACTAGTGAAATGGTCTAAGATAATAGCTTCATCTCAATTTGGATAACTCAAACTAGTTCCCATGGAAACACAGGAAAAGAAAATTCATAAAACCAACAAAAGGCACCACTCCCATTACCTGACTAAATTTGCTGTAATGTTTTGTGGCAAAAATCCAAATTGTTTTGCTCTAGAAAATTGATTTATTACTAATGGATCAACGCATGGATAGAGACACACAACTGCATATACTACATATATACACTACATCTCCTACCAGTATATGCCAGGGTTGAAGAAGAGCCAATACACATACTAGATAGACATACTTTAAAACATAACCAGTAGTGAGTACTGCAGTGAGAACATGACTTAATGGGGTGAATATTTAAGTGTTTTTTATCATCCCTACCACTGCATAACATTCAACACACCGACAAGGGCAAATGGATTGCAGCCATTATGTGATTAGAAAGCACCATTATTTGCTTTACCCACAATAAATTCAGAATATCATAGCTTTCGCTCCAAATTTGGAACAAACCAGAGTTAAGCCATTAAAGTTTTTAGACTAATTTCTGTTAGACTGCTGCGTTTAGAGAATATGTTTATCTCTATGTTTCTATGCTATAATTAGCTTTTCCTGTTAGCCTTTTAGTTCCTGTCAAACTTGCACTTCATAAGATCTATATTTTAGTCCCTGTGCCTCAACAAATGTCTACTGCGTGTGACAACAATGGATCAGATACTGTACAGAAACTATCCCTTTTTCCCTCGCCCACATTCTGTGTGAAGCGTTTGTGTTATTAACTCTATGTCAAACCTTTTTGGCTTACATTTTGCACAATGTAAGCCATTGTGATTTCTGACTGCAATAGTTGACTGCAATAGAAATTTCCACCATTTCCTGTTCGGTCTGTAAAAAGCATGTTTTCATAGTAAGCAGTGGCCTATTAAGGATGGATGGCCCCTGCATTAAGCAGTGTCTACTGGGGGAGAAAAGGCAAGTCAATTTCCAATTTAGAAATTAGTGTGTGTGTTTAAGCAGATGGCCTTTTAGCAGAGAAGAGCTGTGACTTTTTAAGTACTTCAATTTGTATGCAAACAAGTTGATTAGCAAACCAAGTATTGGTTTAAACTGCATTAGCGTTTGTGGTAATTGGCTTATGTTTTATGTGCAATGTGAACCATTCAGGCTTTTTCTAATAGTCCCCCAAGGCAAGCAAAGGCACTATGGTCATCGACATTTCTGTCAACTACACAAACACATGCACAGGCAGTAGATGCATTTGACTGCACTGAATGTAACATACACACAACTGTGACCAAGTTCACTTTTATTTATGAGGCCAATACTAACTATTACAAAGTAATTCATTACCTCATATGCGCATTCAAGGAACAAAAACAAGGTCTTAAATAATGGCCGACACTACTTCATGTGTATGCTAAATGTGTGAGTTTTATCATCGTACCACAACGGCAGGAACCCAGCTCTTGCTGTACCAGTTCCAGTTTGGTTTGGCAGCGATGGCAACGTTTGCGGCTCCGCTGTTTAGAGCCACTGCGAGACGAGGATGAGGATGCAGACAAAGATGACGATGATGATGACGACTCCTCACTCTCTGGCACTACACCAACTCGTGCACGCTTCTCAGGTGATACATCGCTTTCTGTCTCCGAGGCTAGAGACAAATATAAGCGGACACAAAAAAAAGAAAAAGAAAAAAGCTATTATCCATAACTGACAGTACAATATTTTACATTAGAATTTTTGTATGTAACACATGAAAGGTAAACTGGCCAACTCTAAGGGACTTTAAATAATTAGGCTTGCACATCAGTTGTATCCAAAACCTGCTCCTGCTATTCGTCTTCCTCTGCTCGCATATTAATCCACAGGGTATTCATTTCCTATGTGTCAGGGTTGTAGCTTTGACTAGAAAATGTCAGATCTCCAGTAGTAGTCTCCATAACAACTTCCATTTAATGTAATTAGACACTGTCCTTGATTTAGTAAGGTCTGTCACTGCAAGAAAATAGATGAAGGTACACTGGGACAAAAACACCTTTGTGTTAAATAAAATGGTACTTTAGAGATTAATGGTTCTCCTGCATTAGATTAAATTCAACCCCGCACCTGAGACGGAGAGAGCATGTAGCAAATTTCCAGTGGTCGGCAAGAATCTGAACTCAGCTTTTCTCATCAATCCTGCAGACTTTTTCCCTGGCCCGGCCGAATGCATATCAGTGCTCAATAAATCTCTGAGAACTAGGCCAAGCTGAGGCAGCCAGATCCCCCTTGCCTGCCCCATCGATCCCTATGTGTGAGTATGTGTCTATACATGTGCGCGTGCATGCTGTAAAAGAAATTTGTTTTCTCTTCACCTGCCTTTTGTTATTTGGGTAAATCTCTGAAGCCATTACACACTGACCTGAGTCCACCATCAGTTGGCTTCTGTTGGTTCTAAAAATGTAAGACGTTTAAAGCCATAACAGTCCTACTATGAAATGATAGATAATAGCTTTAATGTTTTAATGTAAGCTTTAATGTAAGAGTGTAACAAATTACAAAAAAGCCCAGTGAAGCCAAACTGTAGCCATGTTTTAAATAAAACAAGTCTGGAGAGGCTGTAAAAAGTGGAACTAACTCAGCCACAGAAAAGGTCGACATGATGTTTGAGTGTGCATGTATGTTATGGTATGGTGCTCCCATGATCCCTGCGCATCAGAAAGAGATCACCATGTTCATACGCCCTGGCTTCACCTCGCCTACTCTGCAAAAGTCATGTGTCATGTGTGTATGTTCATGTGTGAGTGCAGCAGACTGTGACACCTAACAAGGCAAAAGCACAGTGTAGCACACTAAAAGAGTCTGCAGTGTTATAACCACTTCACTGGTTTTACATTTTTGCAGTTATGATGTATTGTGTCCTCCACATTCTCCCCTCTCTTATTTGTCCTGGAAGAACAGTTAAATGGACCATTTTGTATCAGTTAATGCAGCCGATCTTACTGGGTCGTTCACAGAGCATGGCACACAATAATGGGCACTTTGGTGGTAGAACGGAGGCATACCTGACTCAAAGGAGCGTTTTGTTGGAGTAGAGAGTGACCCGAAAACCGTGTCTGAGGTGAATATTTCTGGGAGACACAGTGAGCAAAAAGGAGGCAAAAAGACAGAAAATTAGGGAAGAAAGTCAGACTGATTAACAGATCAGGGGATAATACAATATTTTTAAGTAAAAAAGAAAATATGTAAAACAAATATTTTTGCTGATGCTGATGCAGTGTCTTCTCTGTGGCAGAATATATGTATTAAAATGTAAACATTTTAATCTGTTAATTGTACATTGGTAAATGAACATTAATAAAATGAGGTTGCTGGGTTATAAGCGAAATACAAGCCAGTTCCTTGCGTTGCTCTGTAGAGTACTTCTGTTTATTACTGAAAAAGCTCCCGCTGCAACAGAAAAATAAGTTAGTGTGGACCATGTTTTTTTTCCGAAAAGCTCCACACATCCATTTGGTGGCCACTTTATTGTCCTGTCTTGTATTGGTCTCTGCAAATGACCTTGTCGCTGTATAGTGATGACTGATGCCCCAGCACTTGTAGGTGTCCTCTTAAAACCTTCACTTCTGAACAGATACCCTTTCCTATCATTTTCACTATCTGTGTCATGAGGACAAATATAGTCAAGGCAGGGGCACTGCAGAAACTCGTGACAGTCTTCTACAGACAGATACTCTGTACTTAAAATGCTCTGGTTCTGACTATATTACCCAGTCTTCACCCTCCATATAGACATATTCAGTGGGGAACCGTCAGGGCCTTCAACGCCTTCCGAGAAGGCCATAAAAAATATACCAAAAATAATCTGGACCTAAAAATAGGAGTATTAAATTAAAAAATATATTTCTATCTCATTTATTTAATACAATACAAATACAAAATTATCTCATCTATGTCCTAAAGTTAAGTTTACTGTCAAGTTAATTTCAGAAATGAAAGGGTTACTGTCCTGGAAACATGTTGTCCAATCAGAATCGTCCTCTCTATCAGGGCCCGGTTAGCTGGCTCATTCAATGATTAGAGCATCTGTAACCCGGGGAAGTACAAGCTGTTTGTGTGTGTGTGTGTGTGTGTGTGTGTGTGTGTGTGTGTGTGTGTGTGTGTGTGTGTGTGTGTGTGTGTGTGTGTGTGTGTGTGTGTCTTGGTTTGGAGAGTGAGGGGAAAATTGACCAATCACAGGGGGTGGGGTGTCAGCTGAGGTGAGGGCCCAGCAGTGGTGCTCACGGTTCGCCACTGATATATATATATATATATATTTAGAGCGACATCCTCCACTATCTAGAGTCAAGAAATAAGGAAGCAAAGATTTATCTATTAAGTTACAAGACACTCATCTACAATAACAAAGAGAGTTTTGCCCTACACCACTTAGCTAAAAAGAAAACCTGATAATATTAATGTCTCAGTAATTTGCTGCAGTCTTACCATCCTGAGCAGGTAGAGATGCCACTCCTGTCTCTCCTGATGATGGGTCCTCAGATGTATTAGGCACTGACATCAGTGACTGACTAATGCTGCTGTTCGTTTCATTACAGAAGATGTCTGCTTGGCTGCTGCTGGAGCTTGATGACGCCTTTGGGGCACAGTCATTGTCTGGTTGCTTCTTCTGAATGTCTATTAAAAAAAAAAGACAACGGCTGAAACATTTGTGAAAACATATTTGAATGAATCTCTCTATTGGGAGGAAGGAGTGGGTGTTAAGTTGAGCAGTGGGCTTAACAAGTGTGAAAGAGAGAAAATGTTTTACAAAACAACACACAGACCTTTTTTGTTTTTCTAACTAAAGAGGAAGGGACAAAATATTTTGATGATACAAAGAAATGTTTTGCAGGGGTATTGAGACATTTCACGCCTTATTTACCGAAAAGAAATATTATACATACTTAACTGTTTTTTTTTAACTCAACATGGCAGAACATTTCCCCTCAAGTCCACCATTACAAAGCAGACAGGATAATGTTAGATACATTCGACCTGTCATTCGACCCAAAGAATACACAGCATAGAAAGAACTTACCTGCAAAACATTTTGAGCAAAGATTCATGGTTTTGCTTGACCTGATGAAAAAAGCAGAAAAGGAAATATGTTATGTTATGAAATAGGTTTCTGCTGGTTTGTATTCACAAAGCAACAGTAACACATGTGCACAAAAATCAAGATAAGGAGTGTATTTCAGACTACAGTTATGACGGGAAAAAAAAACAGTAAATTCAAAGCCGTCCTGCCATGGAGCTGTCGAGGTCTGATTGGGAAATGGGCTAGGAGGCCGCATCACCTCAGATATGTTATGATCATCATCTGTACATCCTTTTCACAGATGTGAATATGTGTGTATGAGTTGTGATCTAGCTATTGTGTAGTTATCTGTAATAGCACTAATAAAGGTCATTCTTCAGTTGACCCAGAGTATCCACGTAGCCAAGTGTCAGGTAAATGAGCCAGCTTTATTCATACAAGCTCACTCACTGATTTTGGTCATACAACTCTTTCACAACAGATGGCTCTAGCTTTCCTCCAAGAGGGCTCCTCTCATTTCCTCTCCAGCCCTCGTCCTTACTGGCTGCGCACTGACCGTGACGGTCACTGCTATCAGTCACATTCTATTTATTTTGGGCGCTTCATTGCACACCTTTGTCCTCATTTCTAAATGTAGGGTCAGCTGCAGTCAACCTGAGGACTGTCTGTCAGAAGTCTGGTGTGTGGCACTGAGTGGAAAGGAGGAAGCAAGAAGTAAGAATAGAGGAGAAATGTCACCATGAGACACAGGCGAGGAGGAAGTCTATACTGGATAAACAACAAGTCATATCCTGTTGTCAACCTTACAAATCAGGCGTAATCAAATCACACAGCAATTAAGAAATTAAACAGGGTGAGAAAAACAAGCACAACTGAAACGACTACTTGTTAAGCTGAGTGAAGTTTAAACAGTGTGCTCAACAATCAATCTACTTCATATGTGGCCAACTGCTGTTACTGATGAGAAAGCCTGATTGGGACAGACAGGAAGATCAAATCAGTTGCCGTAGTAATTCAGTTTGAGTGACACATGGGCGCAAAAGCTTGGATAATAAATGACTTTTGTATTTAAGGAATTAAGTTCAGTGAACCACTACTGACATTAACCTTAAGAGATTATGGTTAATTAATAGGAGTCCTTAAAAAGTGCCATAGAAGGACTCAACTAAATTTTGTGTATTTCATGTGGCAGAGCGATAAGAATCCTCAGTTCTACATTAAATTTCCAAGAGGCTTTCATGATAGGCTCCTTCAGCGTTTGGTCCTCCACTGAAACATGGCAAGACTTGGACATGAGAAAGCTTGCTGTGTGAGACGAGTCCCTGTTAAGCTGCACTCGACAGCTTTCAGGACTTGTAGAGACACATGCACACAACTATCTGAGACCTACACAAACAGTCCACACCTGCAGGGGGAAGGAATATGACATTCACACAGCTGATAATATGAAACTATAACTAGCAGACTGTATGCAGGCTTAGATATGTTTATTAAGCTGCAGTATAAAACAAACTCTTCACTAAATATAAAGACACAAAGCTCTAACAATAAGCACATTAGTGCTGTAGCTGTAGCTCTGTGCGTTTATCCTCTCCGGAATTAAATATAGTCTTCACCACCAAATTAGGTAATTAACAAGGTTGAAGGACCACTTAGATCACTTCAGCCATTTCAGACTTGACATTAACATCCATGTCGGACATTCCAATTACAACTGGGCAGCGGTAAGTAATTCGTTCACACCTGATATTAGAGTGCATTTCCCTGATCTATATGCAAATCAGCACAGAGGCTTCATCATTGCTGTTTGCAAAGGACAAAAGCATTGCCTTAGTCAGTCCAACCATGACAGATAAATCTACTGTTCGTTAGTATGTGAACTTTACTTCAGTTGGGAGAACTGTTGGTTCAAAACCAAGGTAGTGGGGACATTCTGACCAGTCCTCACTACCACTGAGGCCTTTTATAGTGTTTAGACTTATGTCTAAGGTCATTTAGAATTAAGATTATTAAGATTAGATTATCACATGGGGTACAGGCATTGTATTACTCAATTTAGTGTCATCACAACATTTAAAACACCAACAAGTATGAGAGAATGTCAGTGGAATAAGTGGTCCCTTACTATAGCCCAGGACAAACTTACTTGGCTTTTGGGTGCATTTACACTCGAGATGTTAAACTGTCATTTTTCCTTTCCAATACCAGGTCAAATACCGGATCTCTGCATATCTGGCTACAAACAAAGATTCGGTACCGAGGCAGTATCAACGTTTTTTAATGTACTTTTACAGCTCTATACCTGTATAGCAGTGATTACTGCTACCATTGTTCTATCTATATACTGTAAATGAGGAAGTGACTAGAACTATTGCTTGCAAGAAAATTTAACACAAAAAGTCCAGCAACAACATCTTGTGTGCGTACAAACATAGTGCAACAAGACCTATTCAAAATGAGCTGACAAATGCAAAACCACTGTATTGCTAATAAACCCTTGGTTAACAAAACTTAAAGGTAAGTACTTTGGGATAGTATTTCAACTGACAACTTAGTTAGCTGCCATTTTATACTTCCGCGTATAAAATCACGTTGAGTCAATATTAATGATTGTTTGGGAATAGTGCGGTTATTATTGAGCTGGAGAGAAAACTGTAACACAAGAGGATTAATGTTCTGAATAAACCTTCGACAAACATACTGTGTCGGTGTATTAGCGTGTTAGCACATGCCTCTCCGCCAATATGAACTCACGAAACTATGATTGCCTACTTTTGGCCATAGACTGTTTATTGTTTCCACTCGGGTCCAGTTTACGTTTCAACATCACCTCAGTGATGTTTCTCCAACCAACTGCTTCGTTTATGAGCTCGTTGCTCAATATGTCCTGTTTGTATCCGCGCTGTCATACCTGACACCTGATTACCTGGAGGCTTTAGCCCACACCCCTACCCTTCGCTTTCCCTCTGCGGGGACTAGCTTACCGAGGCCAGTTGGTGTTAGCTAGTAGCTAATGCTACAAAACAATGGGGAGGGGGGTAATAAGAAAAGCAGCTCATCCCTCTTTAAGCTGCTAACGCTAGTGGCTAGCCACCATGCTAGCTGTGGGTAGTTTAAAGCAGTGTAAAGCAATACATGAGAATGTTATATTGTTATTTCGTCTTACCCCCAGAATCCACAGGGGCAACGCGGCGGTATAACGTTGACGTTGCTTGGTGGCTTGCTGCCTTCGCTCCCCGTGTCCCCCATGTCGCTCTTCCGTGTTAGGCTCTCCGAGAGGCAGGTGAATCCGGGGATGGAGTGAGGGCCTCCTGTTCGCGTTAAGACGAATACGGAGTTAGTACCCCGGACGGATTACCCCTCAAACTCGCAATGGGCGAGGGTCGGTTTTTGCCGACACGAGCGGCGCCGACTCCGTGAAATAAAGACAGTTCAGACGGACATGAAGACAGCCGGGCCGTCACAGGCAGAGACGGACAGCGCCACCGGGGAATCCTCCGGGCCGATCAGCTGAAGAGAGGGGCGAACCACTGGCGGAGAGGGGAGCCGTGTGGGGGAAGTGGACAGGCAGAAGCTAACCTGTTGTGTTTGCACTCAACTGAGACTAGCATTGATTCAAATCAAAATTTTATAAAAACTGCAGATGCTACAGAAACTCAGTAACTGGTGGGTTTTATGTGGTTGTTTTGGGGAGGGGGGGTTGGAGTCAACATGGTACGATCCATACAAAACTACAACCGGAGAGTTCACAACATTAGTAAAGAACAAATTACTGACCTGTGTCTGAGTTGATCTGCCTTTTCTGAACTAACCACACATTTAGGTTCCAACATGTCGGCCGTGTCTCAGTGGAACTTTACAAAGCACACTTGCTCTTGTTAAAACAGAATAGTGGTTTAAAGAACGTGATGTGCCAGCAACAGGTGTGAAGCATGTTTTTAGTCACTGCTTATGTTAGCTGAGTGACAAAATAAAAGATGGTTTGCTTCCTTTTGACTGATTTTGTTCTCTGTCACACTGTTACAGTGTTACAGTGTTACAGTGTTACAGTGCGCTTGTGCAGATTTACATTTGCGTATCCAAGGTGACACAGTTCATCCTGTCAGGAGTCGTCAGGGGAAACACCCAGCTGAACTCTGTGGGAAGCAACAGAGAGGTGCAGTGGTAAGATTTGCATTAGTTACTGAAGTGTCCATGAGTTCAACAGTCATTTTCACAAACACCAGACATCCTCTATGGGGATGCAAGAACTTGTCAGAAGAATGAGCATTTGAGCATCACTCCATCAACCAGCACTTCCTGGTCAGAGCACCTGGCAGATACTGCTCGTCACCTGTCTAATACCATTCTGACAGTAGGCTAAGTCATGGTGGTGGCAGCATCATGCTATTGAGTAATTATAGGCTCCTGAGTTTATGTTGATGGGGAAACAAGTAATTCTACTGAATTTGTAATTCGTTCATTCAGAACAACATGATGTTCCTCCATGAAAGTAATTTATTAAATGCTGTTTCCACTTTGCGATGGCACACACACACACACACACACACACACACACACACATAGCAGCAACCTGCTGAACTATTTATTATCCTCTTAAGTTGTTCAGAATGTCCTCGAGTCTGTTTGTCCAACAATTTATGACACGCCGCAGTAAAATAACCTGACAACTATTGGATGACTCTGAAATGTGGCTATTGATCCACTGATCTAAAGGTCCCGTGAGGATGAATGCCAGCACAGGTGACCCTCTGAGATTTCATCTAGCACTGCTGTCACCAGATCAAAAATTCCACTTGTCAAACTATAGCTATAATAATATAACAATAGCTATTGACAGGAAACATTTCGAGGTGCTGGTGTGATTCTCCCCAGCCTCAGCAGGGCTTTGAGATGAACGCTAACAGGCCATTGCAGAGAAAAAAACATTTGTTTGTCTTGAGTACCTTTATGGAAATGCATAGCCTAATATGATAATTATGACATTCACAGTATACAGTATAGTCACACTGATTTCACATTGTAGCAGGATCTGTGTTAACCAAACCAAATTGACATCATCAGCAGAATCTTTGATTACTGATAACTTGTGATATCAATCGCAAACGTTTTCTTAACAAACTAAGTCTGCAGTTTATTTAGAAAACTGTCGCGTCAGCATCTTATTGACAAGACAAATGATCAGAACCCGAGCAGTCTGGTTTGCAGCTTGGGGAATGGGGATGTTTCATGTCCACAAATATTGACAGTGCTGCGTTTGTCGACAGAAATAGAATCGCCGGATTCTGTTTTTCACCTTAAAATGTCTTTCAGAAGAATCCTACACTTTCCTCCAGAGCCAGGAGGGTTGAATTCCCCTCAGCGAGACCTGCCAAGAAGCAGCTTCCGTCTGCAGGGAAGTCAAGTGGGCCCTGGGAAGAGTGAAGAGAGATGATAGTTCATTAGCTTGTTAGGCACAGGGAGGGGTATTTACCACAGAGGCCTGCAGAACCTCCTTGTATTACAAAGAGTCCGTATTTCAGTGTAAGACTAAGAAATCTAGCTGAGCAATGATGGTCTCTTTCTTTTCATGTTTTGTTGCCTAGAGATAATGTATTTCTGATGGGACTTTTTTTTTTTTATTGGTTAAAAAAAAGTAATTCAGTGTTGCAAACATGTCCATGGCACGTCCCTCTTTTGCCCCCGCGATGGAGAAGTGGTTGTTGCGTCTCTCCCCACAGCCTGAGTCCAGCCTCGGGCTCGGTTGTCCTCCAGAGATTCGCAGAACACTTCAAAGACAGATCCCCTTTCCTTACATACCAGTACCCCCCACCCCAACCCGCCGCAATAAACACAAGAACTTAAGGAATTAATTAGACGCTGGATCAAACACGGGTTAGTGAATTCAGTTCAGTAAAGATACACTGAAACAGTGTAATCATATGCCGAGCAGCGTATCCCTTGTCATGTGGGGTATCTTTGATATGTATGTAGCAGCCTGTATTTCACATCAGATCTGACATGACAGCTTACACTGGTTGTCCGTTGACCCCTTTCATATTCACTGAGCGTTATGGGGATGGGGGTATTTTGCAGGCGTTGCTATTCACAATGAGGGACCGCACTACGACCACAGAACCAAATCCATTTTCTCAAATCAGAGAAGCAACTGTTCAGATAATCTGTTAAATTTCTCAAAATCCAGTTTATGTGACAGGTGAAAGGTGACATAGTTTTACCTATAAGAAAGTGTGACGTATTCATGTTTGAAGAAAGAGAGTGTGGTCTACCCACCATCCACTGTGTTACCTCTCTGTGCTGATATAATACCCTTTATTTATTAGAACACCAGACAAATCGCATCCTGTGCATTACAGCCTGTATACCCAGATACACTTGCATTACTCTGGGTGTCGATAAAGAGAGTTGATTCATCGCATCTAATATGAGAGGCAGGCTCTCCACAACATGCTGTAAATGGATTGTATAGGAAATCCATGCGAACACATTTGTCCATAAATGAGAGTCTTTCTTATCTGTTAATGCCATCCACAGATAGACAGGCTGCTGTTATTGACTGGAGGTCAGGCAACATGTCACGGCTTGTAGATTTGCTCTGAGGGGGGCATATCAGAAAACAGGATTACCTAATGAAGGGAGATGTGTGGAAAAATGCACTGTCGATTTGAAAACGAGTCTGTTTGGACAGAATATATAATTGTGATATTAGGAGACAGGCTGGGTTTTAGGGATATTCACTCACACACTTAAATTATGAATTAAAGTTCAGTCTCATCTCATCTCTTCTGACTTCATTTTGCAATGTAATTGGCAGCGCAGTGCAACGTAGTACATATTTGTTCCGTGTTGTTGACTAAGCTCAATAAAACAATGCTACAGTCGTCGCAAATGCTTTTGTTATCCGTGTGACATTGTCTGCTGCACAGATCCTCAGTGACAGGTGAGGAAAAACATCTTTAACGAGAAGCTGAGAGATCATAACGGAGCTGTGAAGCATCAGTGGCTGGGGGCAATGTTGAGAAGTACACACAGACAGGATAAACATCAGACAGGACCCTGCCAGGCAGCCAGTAAAAGCAATTTGCACGGATTCATTTAAAAGAAAATGCCCACTCCAAAACAAAAGCATCCCTCTCAGACTCAAACTACTTTTGCTTCTTGATCTCTGCCTATGTACCTCTCTCTGTCTCGCACTCACCTTGTTTGCTGTTTGCATACACACACACACTCACAGACACTCATCAGCAGCCCAGCCTCCCACTGTGCACAGACTGTGCAGTGAAGCCACCCGTGCATCAGCTTGGGTAAAGCCTGCATAACCAGCCTCCCTACCACTTCACTATCTGCTGATCAAAGAGCTGCTAAACAGCCAGAAACTACAGGGAGAGCAGGACGAGAGCACGCACAGCAGCACAATTAGCAAGCAGCACGTTTTCTATGCTGCGTTCCTCTCTTGATCCTCCACACTCTCATACACAGAGTTGTGCGCTTGTGCACATGCAAATCCGGTAAGTCTGCACCAAGGCAAATACCTCAACTCGAAATTAACGTCTCATATGCGCACACTCACATACATACATAAGCTGCTCTCTATTAAAGGTAGCGAAAAGCCTAAAAGCAATGAAAAGAACATAGAGAGAAGGCACGGCAAAGAGCTACGAGAAGAATATGTGTGAGAGAGGATGGAGAGAAAGGCAGGAATGAGGTTAATAATAAGGGCTGGAGAGAGAGAGAGAGAGATGAGGCATGAGATTGCAAGAGCAGTCATGCAAAACATAATAGTTTTAAATGAAAAGTCGTTTTTGCAAATGTTGTTCACACTGAAGGCAATGCCAGGACATTTCTGGGAGCAGTTCCAGGTGAGAGTGAATCCCAGATTCTGGGAGCATGTCTGGATGTCTGGTGGATCCTTTACTGAAAAAGGGATCACACTCTCTGGGAAATGGCTGTGGCTTATTTTACTGCCACTGCTTATTCAAGTGTGCCCTCCAATGGAGGAAAACAGGCCATGTTGACAGAAGAGTTTCCTTTGTTGTTACAGTCATACTTATAAGTTTGGACTTATATTATTTTTTTCTCTCATAACATTTCACTTCTTAGCGGCACCTCCCACCATCAAGTCTACTGAATTGTCCGAAATACACGATGGAGCAAAAAATGTAAACATAGGAATTACTGATAGAGCCCAGGTTCAATTCAACCTGACAATAATGACCAAAAACTTTTCACTGAAATCTTCAACTTCGCTTTCTGAGAATCCCTAAAACCAGCTGAAACAATCACAGACCTCATTTGTAGAATATGTTCATTAGTGACACATTACAATCCAGTTTTTTGAAAGGTCATTGAATGATTGCGAGGTTCTAAACCACATGCTAATTCAGTATCTGATTGGAAAAGCACAGTAATGGGATTCAAATGATATGGAGATGAGCTCTCATCAGAGCTGTCTATCCATTAATGAGATGATTGTTCAGAGTGTGTGTGTGTGTGTGTGTGTGTGTGTGTGTGTGTGTGTGTGTGTGTGTGTGTTCAAGTCTACAAGCATATGTACAGAATGTGCATGTGTTAAAGTGCACATTTTCCTATTATTGGAATATTTAGTGCCTCTGTCCATCATGACTCGACTGATTGATAGAGAGAGAGTAGCAGCTCATATGACCACTTCTACTCTTAGCAAAGTTTTTTTCCCTCGTTACAAATGAGTTGGATTTTAAGTACTTCTCCTTCACAACACACATTTTTGTACAAGGATAAAAAGCAAATTCTTGCACCTGATCTGTCATTCCACTGAACCAAGAACTCTCCCGCTCCATCTTGCTTTCATTCCATCTGTTTTAGGGTAAATGATGCTTCACGTTTTCAAGCATTCTGAACTATCCATTAAAGTGCAGACGCATATCCAACAGGACCGCTACCTGTCCGAGGCAGTCTGGGTGTCCGTCACTGAACGGTCACATTAATTTTTCACTGCTAAAAACACTCTGTAATACCATCAAATGCATAAACTGCTCAGACATTGAAAATGGACGTTGTCTTGCATCACCTCAGACACAGCAGCACCACAGAGAAATCTCTTAAAGGAAATCTGAGTGGGTTTGTCTTTCTGCCCAGTATCCAAATGATAAATGATTTGTTCTTTTCATCCTGGGACCCGGTGCCCATTAAAGAGTGATGAAACCCTGTGCAAAGTGCATGTTTCTTGAAGTGGGAGGACACATGACAGACTCAGCCTGGGTATTTGTGTTATTTTACAGCAATCTGCACTGAATAACCTCATAGCTGAGCAGATCAGTGCCAAGCGTTTTGCATTTTATGGACATTTACTCAGTCTTCACGTGGGACCTGTTGAGTCGATTCTGCAGGACAACAGCTTTTCTTTACTGAAAACACCATGCACATTAAACACAGCCAAGCCTGTCAGGCTACAATGCCCACATGCTGCTTCTGCAGTCAGTTCCAGCATCACTTGGCAGAAGTTGGTAAGCAGCTTCTCTGAAAATCCTTTCAACAGGCACAGCCAATGCAAATTTCCTGGCACCTGCACGAGAAAGTCTTCACTTTTTGCAACCATGGACTGCACATGGGAAATTATAGTTTGATTTTAGGTTGAAGCATTTCAATGCCACTAGAGGGCACCAAAGACCAAGAGAGGAACGAGCCAAGAAACAAATCCAGGGGCTCTGTAATTCCATCATACCTCAGTCCAATCTCTCCATGTTGGTTTTATTTAGTCTGGTTGTGCTAAATCAGGCTCTGCTAATTATACTTATGTGATATTCCTCACTTAGTAAAAGAAATTTTAAGTGGTCCTTAATTGAATTGTGCATTAATTCTCAGATATCAGTGAAGTATCACCAAGTACATGCACCGACATGTAATACATCACACACGTACATCACAATACATCACGCATCCACAGTTGACAGTATTTTAATGAGTTATATTTCATGAGAGGTGACAGGTTTGATGAATTAGCAGTCAGATCCAAGTATTTCTTGGAATCACAAATTGTTTATATGCCATGTTTACTGTAGGCTCCAAAAGATTTATACCTTTTCTAAACACCAGTTAATACAGCACAGTTCTAGTATACTCCATTGTAAAAGACAACGTGATGCATCATTAAATAAAATGCAAACATCATTTCAGAAAATGAACGTGTTTTTACTGCGCATTTGTTTCATGCATTTCAAATTTTCAAATTTCTTTAATGTATTTCAATGATGATATCCCTTTCATCAAGTGCATATTTGTACATATCAAAATCTTTGGTATTGCTGTCACTTACTGCTTGAGGTAATATTTAATCTCAAGCCACACCTTACGCTGTGGAACTTTTGTGACACATGTATTCATTGTGTCTTACTGATTGAAGTTACCTTGTTTGTATGTGTTAATTGTTATATCATGCTGTACAACAAATGGCCCCTCGGGGATAATAAAGATTTCTTGATCCTTGATCCTTGATCTCACTGTATTGTTGCAATTCAGTTTATCACTATATATGCAGTGGAAATAAAATCTAATTAAACATCCTTTTGTTGTAGCCTAACACAGTTTAACACAGATTAACAGAGCTACTACTTCCTGTTGAGAACGCCATCACCAGAATATGGTCAATCTGGATCTGCTGTTGACAGTATCTGAAGACATACACTGTCAGGTAGGTTCACAAACACAGTAAAAGCACTTTAACATCCGCCACACACTTACGCAGAGTTAGCCTCTGATTTCTGAGTCGGCTCCAGCTGCCAAGATCCCTGTCCACTGTTTACAAAAGCAGGCCTGGTGTGTTCCAGGACAAACAACAAAAGTTGCCCTGCTTCTCCGTTCTGTCCCTTCTCATTCCGTTTTCTCAGGAGGAACTACTTCCATCAGCAGCTGGAGATATGAGGTAACAGGACCTACAAGGAAATCAAGGTCAAAAGTCACATTAATGCTGTTTAAGTGGATTTCGTAAGAGTTCTGCAAAACATAACTATGTATATAGACAATTTTAAAATGTCAAAAGCTAATAAAAATATTGGTTACTTAAATACTGAAAATGACCTACTGTATTTTAGTAAAAATGAAAAATAGACATACTCATGAGATTGCGCGCCCACTTGACCTTCCGATGAACAAATGGGTAGTAGAGGAGAAGTCCACTGAAGATGAAGATTGCACAGTAGAGGTATTCTATTTCTGGCTTATCAATGATGGGGGCTAAGACTAAATAGCCAGACACTAGCACCAATAGGGCTGGAATGACAATCGGCACCTTCAAATAATAATAAGAGTTACACAAGTGTTATGTTTTTACTTGTACTCTCATCCTACAGTACCTTTTATATTTAAAAAATATATATCAATACTTTCAAGGTTATGTCAATGTATAATGTACATGTGCATTTACACAAAACGAATTAGTGTTTCATATGATTACATCTGTGGTTTTAAGTGACAAAAACATTTCAATGTATTTTAGATCTCCTCTCTCACAGTTACGTAGTTGCTTAAGCCTTGATGACCTGTTTAAAGCAGTGTTTCTAATTACTTATATTTTTATAGAACCCAGACAAAATCTGTGAGTAGAATGAAATATTAACAACATAAAGCAGAGGTGATCTCAAAAAAAGAAAACTGTCCTTTGACCAGAGAGCCTCACCTTCACTGGTCGATGAAGGTCCTTCCTTGTAAATCGCATCACTATGAGTGCCAGTGATGACAGACCATAAAACCCCCACTGAGCAAAGCTGAAGTAGTTAATGAGAATGTCTATGTCTGCTGGGATAATGTAGAAAATAGCCAAAACACCCTGCAACATAAACAAAATGACACACACCAAACCAAAAGAATTATTGTTTTTACATGAAGGGAAACATCATAGTCTATATTTTATTTTAGTAATATAATATTTTAAACGACTTAGCATTTGAAGGATCATGAAAAAATACACATTAAGAATTGATAATTCAGTTGAAACTGAAACCAGATGGACAAACTTACGTTGAATATGAGAGCAGGTGATGGCGTGTAACGTTTTATACTAATGTAGGATAAGACTTCCACCATGTGACCCTCCCTACCAGATACATAAGCCAGTCTGTGGAAGGGAAAGACGTTTTGTGACGTTGAGCATTGTTGTTGTATTGTTTTATCTATTTCGAACCAACTATCATAACCATAAACTAACTATTCTTCAGCGTTTGAATTTCCTTATAATAATGGTGGTTGTCACATTACCTGCCAGCGGTGAAGCAGCTTCCATTGGCGGCACCAAACGTAGAGAAGATGACAAACAAAGGGACGATCCACGACATAGGGTAAAAGACTTTGTCACCAAAACTCTGACACAAAAATAAAATACATTAAAAGTGACATTGGACAATTGGTGTAAAACATTTTAAACAACAGATATCACAAAGAAACTTCGCCAGTTTACGGTTTGTATTGAGGTAGTTATTGTTTGGGCAACTTTATTTTTAAAAACAAAATGTTTCATTGTCAAATTAAATTTACACTCATTTCCATACCAAAAAACATCAAAGTCTCCACAATGGAAGACGGCCAGTTCAAATTTTTGAGTGTGATGTTTATAGAGAGATCATTCAAAAAGTACATGAAATTGTAATAACATGGTGCAGCATGGATTGTTCTGAAATCTGAAGAAGCAGATACAGACAGTGTAGTAAAAACACTCTCTACTCCACAGTAGAGTACAATACATCCTTCTACTGTATGCTCCTTACCACAGCAACAGCAGAAGACGACAGCAGTTCATTTGGGGTCAAGACAGTGAAGTAAGCAATGTTGACCAAAACGTAGCACACAGAAACCAGTGGGATCCCAATGAGAATAGCCAGTGGCAAGTTCCTGAGGATAATTGACAAATGAAATTAAGAAGGCAAACAGGAAATTATACAGTCAAACATCAGATCAATCTGTTAAAAAAAACTGGATCATTTTTGACAATGACTTTGAATCATACCTGTATGGGTTCTTCAGCTCCTCTGTGATGAAATTCAGTTGATTCCTGGGAAAACAATGGAGTAAGAGTCTAAGAAAAATATCTGTGTACCCTCAAGGTCACTTACTGCAAATGAAATCCAAGCCAAGCTGTGAAGCAATAATAAAACTCTGCAAACCTATTGTTATCTTATGTACTGTTATATCTCCTTATAAGCTTGTTGACTCCAAATGTTTGACCCCTCTCCAAAATATCCAAATACTCTAGGTTTACTTTTAGTGCAGACGCTATGTAACAAATCCCTTTAATCCCACCTCAGCATCCTCAGGGTCAGTGATATGGTGTTTTACATGACATTTCACACAGGCTTTGCCCTTACAGTAACATTTGAGGTGCACAGGGTTACAACCTGACACTTGCATCCAAAGGTCCGATCAGTGACAGAGGAATGTGGATACAGCCCGCCTGACTGACCAGACCACACGCAGTACAAAGAAAGGGACCTCAGTCAGGCAACAATGCTCTGCCTTACTCCCTCCACCGGGAAGAAGGTGGAGTGAGGCCAAATGAAAACTCCCAGCTGGACACAGCACAGGAGACTCTGGCATTCCTTAAGAAACCTCAGTATTAGAGCGCAGACATTGACCTGGGAAAAGCACTCACTGTGCAGAGGAGGATATGAAGTGTGACTCTCCACCAGTCAGGTTTATCACTGAGAAGGTGCTGCTCTGTTACTTTACAAACACACATCTAAACCAGCACTGACATATTTTACTGTGCAAGCACAGACACTTGAAAGAGGAACATCCTTTGAGTATGACCAAACTTGGGGGAGAAGCTGCTCTGACTGTGTCCAATGCATCTAATATGCAGAAGACCTGAGTGATCAGCTGAGGTTAACTGCACTTCCATGTACCTGGGCTGAAAAAAACATAATGTTTGGTCTGAGCGACGTTATCTCTCCTGGTCTACTGTTTCTGTGCATAATGTGGAACATGACCTCCTACATTACATTACATTCATTTAGCAGAATAGTTTTTAGTAGAATAGTTTTTAGTAGAAAAACTATTCTGGGGATAACAATAAGATCATGTGAGCAATGAATCCACACAAAATTATATAAAAGGGGGAGAGTCAATCGTGTACATACTGAACACAGTGAACGTTAAGTGTAACAATTACCATCCATCATAAGCCCAAAGCCCATTATAAAACGCCAGTCCAACTGCTCCGAAAGATGGTGCTTTGCCATCAAATGCATTCGACAAAGTCTCTGTGTTTCCTGAAAAGGAACATAACAGCAGTACATTCATTATTATAATGTACTTGTAAATGTGTCATCAAAGACGGCGAGTATTGTCCCTCCAATGCACTGATAGTACAAGGAAAACCCACCTTGAGCCAACAGAACGATGCCAGCGACCACTATGATGAGGATAATTAAAAGTTTGGCTGCAGTGAAGACGTTCTGAACATAACTTGCCAGTTTGACACTCAAACAGTTGACGGAGACAATTATCACTGTGAAAGTAAATGGGACATTTGAAATAAATGGCAAATATATATATATGTATATATATATATATTCAATCAGGTCATTTTTTTGTTTAGTAATTCTAAATGTTTTTTTCTTCACACTCATGTCAACGTTTTTGACTGACACTTGGTTTTATGGGAAAACATTTGAATGGTTAAGTGTATTTCCACAATAACATCTACAATAAGAACTGTTAATGCATGCATGCAGTTTACCAGTCCAAGACAAACCTACCTATGGCTGCTGCTGACAGAAACTTGGTAACAAGAGTAGGTGGATTGCAGCCAGGATAGAAAGGAGTGGAGGCATATTCTGCAAAACTTAGTGTGATGATGGCTAAGCTGGAGGGCTTCAAGACAATGACAGTCGTCCAGGAGTACAGGTACGCGACAAGGGGGCCAAAGCCCTCCAGTAAGTATGAGTAATCTCCCCCTGATTTGGTGATCATGGTACCAAGCTCAGCATAGCACAGTGCCCCTGTGGAGAGACAGAGAGTGACAGACCTCCTCTGGTGGAACGTTCAAATGGAAACAAGAAACATTTGCTTTAAACCAACTCTCTGCCACACTCTCTCAAAGTCAAAGCCATTTATTTTACACTTTTAAAGCCATTATTAATATTATTATAGGCTACCCTGGTATAATAATACAACCCCATTGGTTGACAATAGTCTAAGAGACTGTTAACAGTTATCATTAGACGAAACATCAAATATAATAATCCATAACTAATTTCATTTTGGTCACCTTTATGGTAACACAAATGTGTTTACAAATAGTATAAATGAATTTGGTTTGCAAACAAGAGACTTTCACTGTTTCTGATGAAATTAGATCTGATGAAACCTATACTGACATGATTGTGCTAAAACTGTAACAGCACACGATCACGCTAGCGTGTTAACAATTTGCTTGACGAACCGTTTATGTTGCCAATAAATGTAAATACTGGACAAAGTCCAATGAATCTAAAGTCTTAGTTCATGAAGTGCAGCTTCACAGAAAAATACTGTGAGCACTTGACATCAAGCACTTGAAGTGATTTTCGCCTGTTTTCCGATAAATATTTATGTACTTGTTTTCTTCTTGTACTTTTTGGGTATATCTGAATGTTGAAAGCACTTATTGTAAGTCACTTTGGATAAAAGCATCTGCTAAATGAATGTAATGTAATGTAAATGCAAAAACACACAACAGATTATTTTAGTTGCAGCAGTAATCACACTGTTCTGATGGTATACGACTATGAATACTTTGCTGCGTAAGTTCCATAAGGGGCTACACCCAGCTCTCTGAATGCTCAAGTCCTCTGTTTGTTTGTGTGTTGTTCTCACCCACAGTGGCTAACAGCCCGCAGGCAGCCCAGATGAGGAGGCAGGGTCCCACAGCTCCAGAGTACAGCAGGACAGCCTTGGGAGAAATGAAGATGCCTGAGCCGATCATGGTCCCCACAATCAGACAGATGCCACTCACAAGACCAACCTGAACAAAAACAACAATGTGTACTTTTTTTCATAGTCCCAAGACTATCAACCATAGCGATCTTGGCGATCACCTCTATAAACAACAGTTCAGCAATAGACTTTATTACTGTGGTCCCCCGTACTTAAGTACTTAAGTAAATGTAAAATATGCAAATGTTTTAATAATTAGCAAACACAAGCTCCCAAACACACAACACTAAAGGGATGAGCGTTTTTGAATGTTAACATGGACATTGCTCGTTGCATGACAGTGTTTGCATTCAGCTCAAAGCAGAGCTGTGCATTAAAATGCCCTCACAGAGACAGAAGCTTGGCTGGAGACCATTAATCTTATTCTAACCTGAACGCACACAAACCCTAACCATTGTCATTAAAACCAATTCATCTGATGTTTTCAGTCCACCTACATCCCCCAACACATGCAAATGCAGAACTCGTTTCATTAGGGGTTGGTTCCCTTTTCCCTACTCAGCTAACCAGACATGTAAATTCAGTTTAGGGGGCTTGAAAAGCACCAGGCAGCGAATGTGTCGAGAAGGTTGAAGTGGCCTTCTGCCTGGTTACTGTTTGATGGGGGACTCCCGCTGTGTGTACAAGGCATGAGACACATTTTCAGGCACACCCATACATACATTGGAAAGACAAACAGATATATACACACACACACACTCACATCTTTTTGAAGCACAGTGGCCTTGACAGGTGTTTTATCTTTGGTATGAGAATCCACTCTGTGGCCAGTGGAGCCATTCTGTGACTCCTTCCTCTTCTTTATTCTGCCTTCATCCATTCCTGTCTGCAAGGCCAAACACACACATTCACACACACACACACACACATACACATGGCAAAATTTTACACCCATAGCAGATAAGTAGCAATAGATTATGTTTTCAAGGTCAACAAATCGAATGATAAGGTTTACAGTGATATACTGTGTACTGCAACCATCAGCAACATTCCCACGTATCTAGTTAAACAGTGATGCTCACACAAGCAGAAAAACTCAGTGAAAATCCAATCAATTATTTACATTGTTAATCCTCTGGTCTGTTTTTTTATTCCTCTACAAGTTGCTGATATGGATCTAATGCCCAGATTGTGACACTGTAGATAGATAGACTGTGGATGATAGATAGATAGATAGATAGATAGATAGATAGATAGATAGATAGATAGATAGATAGATAGATAGATAGATAGATAGATAGATAGATAGATAGACCATTAAATTATTAAATTTACATATACAAATATAAGGCAATAGAAAGCAAGTCACTCAGGAATGTGCTGTTTGATTAAGTAATGTGTTGTATGATCAAGGATATAATATACATCAATAATATTAAATTATATTGCAATGCAAGAGTACAGCTGAAGAAGTACTATTGTTAGAGTGAGGAGTTATACAGTCTGATGGCATGTGGGACAAAGGAGTTTTTCAGTCTGTTGGTCCTGCACTTGGGAAGGAGCAGTCTGTCACTGAACACACTCCTCTGGCTACAGATGACGGTGTGTTGCACAGTGTTTCTTTGGGCTCTTGATGATTGCTGTGGTACAGTGATTCTGAGTCACACCAAGTATTTTTTTACTGAAAAGTAGTTAATTTTCCTGGTTTTAAGGTAAAGTTGATTCTTAATTCACTGAAAGTGGAACATTATGAATTCCAATAAGTCTTTTGCCTTGTGTGAACCATTGTTTTGTTAGGAGATTAAGCAACTGAACTGACAACGTTTAATGTTTACCTTAGAGGCGTAAGAAAATAAGATTCAAATTAACAAATTACAGTGAGCAAAACAACATGTTGTTTGAATGCAATGGAAGGCTGAATGTAATTATTACACTCACTTTCTAAATGAGCTACTTGAATATATGATAACAAATAAATAGACAAATAAATATTTCAGCAGATGTCTCACTTACATGTGTCTCCAGCTAAAGCCACTTCAGTGAGGCTCCATGCACCTTGAGTGTATTGTTCTGTTTCAGACCCAGGTATGTGATCTGCACTCTCTAATGACACTGAGCCAAGTTAAATGAAGGAAAGCAGGAATGCCTGATGCAAATGAAAACCTGAGCACAGCCCACTGGTGGGAGGTGACCATTGATTGGACCTCCTGGCTAAAAGGTTTAGTTTAGTTTAGTTTAGTTTAGTTTAGTTTAGTTTAGTTTAGTTTAGTTTAGTTTAGTGGTGATCTGGGGAGCAGCAGTACATTCAAGATTCAAGATTCAAGTTTATTGTCATATACATAGCAGAAACACAGTGGTTACACTGGACAATGAAATTCTTACTTTGCAGGCTCCCTCTCACAACAAGATAGAAAAACTTTAGCAAAAAAATAAGTAACTTAACTCTAAAACTGAAACTAAAATAAAGGAGTACACGTAACTGTACAGTAATAAATAGAACAATAAATGGTGCTTTGTAGACAGAGGGTTGAGAGAGAAGGTGAAACGAGTCTGACAGGAAGAAGTATATTTTCTGCACAAGGCGTCTGATATTTACATGTGCGAATATTTACATGTGGAAATTACACGTGCAAATCTGCAGTTATTGTGTGCAAATGTGCAGCAGTGAGGTAGTCCGTGGTTGTGACTCCTGTCAAGTGTTCAGGAGTCTTATGGCAGAGGGGAAGAAAGAGTTGTTGTCCTCACACCAAGACACTAGACCAGCCACCTCCCTCCTGTAGGCCGCTTCAGTGTTGAAATATTGATCTGGAGCCTTTCAGATTTTGCTGCAGATATGTCTACACTTCAGCCTCAGTTGTCTTAATAATAAAGCATCTGCACTGTGAATACAGGTCCTGACCCTGCTTAGGCTCGTTTGAAAGTTGCAGACTATTCTAAAACTTTTGAATTGAGGGGAGCTAAATATGTGAAGAATTTGCCCTTAAACTTTGACAAAGGAGAAGAGAGATATACTCTTTGCCCTAAATGTGCGGATTTGTTTTCAGTCACTGTGTTACTTCATTCCAAAATAATTCAGCTGTAATTTATTTTTGTTGTCTTTATGATGACATCCTGAACAAAATTGCACAACAGTGGGATTTGTTAAGACTGGTGATAGAAGTTCCTTGAGGCTCAGTGGGTGCAGCCAGACAAACAGCCAAACGTCTGCTCATGGTAATCTGCTGAGGCTATAACGAATTTCCACATGAACTCAGTAACCCAGAGAATAAGAACTTATGACCAATAACAAAGAGTTTTGGACATATTCACTGCGGCTTAGTTTCTGCCTAAGTGCATTCACAGCCACAGGTTCCGACTTGCATTCTTGGAGAGTGCATGCTCTCAGTGGCATTTAAGTTTAAGTGCTGCATATTAACTGACATAAGAAGAAACAACTGTTTCAAAAACTGAAATTGATCAATATTAGCCGTTCATGTTATTGTCGAAAAAAACACACACAAAAAACACAAACATATGGAATAATGGACCAACTCTGTGAACGACACTGTTAAAAGAAGGGCGCGATTAAAGAAACTGTGTTTAAGGAGCACCTGTGTCTGTGCAGCGCGGTAGGTCATCCAGCCAGTAGGAGGCGATAGCAAATCTTATGTCACGACACCGTCCATTGCTTCTACGAAAGCAACCGGATGCAAATATTAACCGGAAGCAGGTCGAGCGGACAACTTTCCTTACAACTTTGGAGGTGGTAACTTAAACTGCTAACGTTAGGATGAACACCAACCTGAAGCACTGGAAGGAGGCGGCCTCTCTCATACTGGCGGCAGGCCGCAGGCTCGGTGCGGGCAGTCTGTCGGCAGGAACACCGGAGACATCGGCCTCCGTTAGCCGTGGCCGGTCACTGCTGCCGCACAGCTCCTGCTTTGATCACGATGTGTTGCTGCTGAAACGAAGCGGCAAAAGCGGGTTCATGCCCGATGCATACGTGTTTCCCGGTGGTGCGTTGCACTCCTCGGACTTTTCTAGTGAATGGCTGGATGTTTTCAGATCTTTCAGGAACTTTCCCAGTTTGGGTTTGAGAAGTGTCAATCAGACGCCGGAGAGCAGACCTCCAATCTTCTCCACGGACAGACTGAAACTGGGCTCTCATATCCCCGGAGAGGTGGCCCTCAGGATCTGCGCCTTGCGGGAGACGTTTGAGGAGTGTGGTGTTCTGCTGGCTGTGTCCAAACAGGACGAGGACGGTGTGTTAAAGAGTATAGAGGACACAGGTGCCACCAATCAGGCGCCGCTCTGTAATGTCAGCGAGCTGTGCACCAGTGAACTGGCCAAGTGGAGGGTTCTGGTGAACCAAGACCCCTCCAACTTCATCAGGATGTGCCGAGAGCTCGAGGTGCTGCCCAACATCTGGGTTTTACATGAATGGAGCAACTGGCTGACTCCAGTGAAGGGATACAACACGAGGAGGTTTGACACAGCTTTCTTCATCTGCTGCCTGCAGGAGACCCCGCAGACATTACAAGACAACATGGAAATAGTGTCCTTCCAGGTGATGTGCAGTGATGACAGAGCATGTCCTGCAATGAAATTTGGCATAATCCTTTAAATGTTTCTTGCTTCATGATTGTTCAAGCACATCCAGTGCACAGATGTGCATCAAACTCCTTGCAATCGCTGATTGACCGTTTCCATGAAAATGGATAACTGCACGCGAAAACAGAACAGTCACACAGTGCACATTATTATATATAATAACATTTCATTTTAAAACAATACCCAGAATGCCGTGCAGTGTCTTTTTCTAAACAACCAATGATTGAGATTGTGGAAATTATACAAGTTCAGAACAAGTTTGGAACTTGAGCTGAAGAAACACATTTGTACAGTCGCAAAATTCCATTTCCTAATGTGTGTTTCAGTGGTCCACGCCTACAGCTGTGCTGCAGAGCTACGAGGCACAGGAGTTGTGGATCCCCCCTCCACAGTTCTACGAGCTTAGACGCCTGTGCCACTTCCCCTTTGTGAAGGACCTCAACAACTTTGCCAACCAGCGTGGCACAGAGGGCTGCGAGCACTGGCTACCAGTTGTTTTATGGAATGATGAACACTGGATATCAGTGCTTCCAGGTGCTGATTGTGTGTTGCAGCTAAGTCACAGCCAAAACAGCAGTGAAGCATGCTAAGATTATATTTATTGATCTAACTGACAGTAGGTGATAGTTTAATGAGATGCTCACTGAATTGATGAATATCTGTCTGTTGTTTTCTTATGTTACTCTGTTCTCCCCTCTAGGTGACAGACTTTACCCATTGGACAGCTCAGGAAAGGCTCAGGTAGACACAGACACAGACCCTCAGCGGATGGATTCTCAGGACAGTTCTGGACTGCACCGCTTGGTGGTTATAAATACATATAATATAAATTTGCAGATCACCATTAAGCCCAAGTACAACCACCTGTTGCCAGTTAGCGAGCCACCATTGTCACATGACTCTAAGCTTTGACTTGCGATTAAACATGACTAACAACACGTGGTTGCAGCTAATAGGTGAGGTGTGGTGTATGTGTTAATGTGCTCCCTCTTGGGGTGCAGGTGTCAATAATGGAGGCTCTGCAGGGTTTCCACCTTCCACCTTTTCTCCTTTGGGTGTCTTCCCTGCCTACGGCTGTGTCTGTGGCAAATTAGTGACTCGTTAGAAATAATCTATGTCATATTGATTGTACCCTGTGCGTGTATTTATTATTAGATAAATATATTATTGATTACAATCGTTTTACTGATGCTGCCCCAAACTGCTAATTTGTTATACATCTTACAATGCCTTACATGTGAAAAACCATTGTGATTGCACTTGATACATTTTTATCCAGTTTCACAAAGTTTGCTTGTGACTGTGTAGATGTTATCGCAATATTTACAACCCATCACTCTAGTCACTGTCACTTCTCATAATCAGGTTTCTATGATATAATGTGGGGGTGATTTGTGAATGATGATCTGACGCATCTCTACAGATGTTGGTTTTTTTGAGATGAACGAAATAAGCCAGAAGAAGATGAATCAGAAAGTTTAATAAAGGAAAGATCTGTAGATAATGAGTCTATTGATTTTGGATTTGTCCAAAATAAACTCACAGCGACCTTGGTGAAACATTCTCTCCTATATCAAGGCGCTTTGACACGTTTTATGGCCGTGCATGAGACGAGACATGAGACATGCTGTGTGTGGGGGGATGTCAGGAAGAGGGTGTGTTGAAATAACACTGCTCAGTCTTCTGTGCTGTTTGCAGTTGAGAGTGCATTGAAGGTTTCCATGGCAATGCACAGCCTTGGAAACTCACTGTTTGTCCAGATGAGGCGATGATGCAGTGGTCTGTCTCTGCCAAGTGTGTAGGGTGTCCTCTCAGTGAACCAGACTGCTGAGTTTATTTGTTACCAAGCAACAGAGTGAAGCATAGATACATTGCTCTGTATTGTATATGTTTAATTAAAATGCCTCCAAGTAACTGTGGAAGAACTGTTTACTCACCTGTGAAGGGGAAATATTATACTTAATAAGGCACACACTCTTACAATTAATGCTGTGGCCATTTTGAGAAGCAGCCACTTATTGCAATAGAATCATTCCAGCATGTTAGAAACAGTCTCAATAAGTTGCATTAAATTAGTAACATTGCTCAAATAAACAAATGTGTGCTGCATTTCAGGAGGCTTTATCTCATCCACTTTTTTAATCCCCCCCCATATTTCCCATTTTTAATTAATCGCCATTATATTTTGTATCCCAGGATGACAATGTAAGTCTGTTGTGAATTTGAAAAGGTCCATGAATCACTGTTAACAGAGGTTAGTTCCTGTGATATGGCAGCATGGATAAGCAAGATGTCTGAAAGCCTTCTGTGAATTGGGTGTGAGCGTAAAATGCCACAGATTTTCATGCTTCAAAGTCCTGCCAGAAAAAAATCCTCTGAAAAGAACCTTGAGAGGCTAATATGAGGCAGGCAGCCAGGAATAAGAAATAAAAAGTAAAAGGACTATCTGCTGAACAAACAAATGTTCCAAATGATTGTACCTAATGTCCAACTTGACTATTTTATATATTTTTTCAATATAAGAGAAAAAAAATTATTGGAGCTGCTGTGAATTCATTACTCCCACTCAGGCCTTTGCTTGGAGGAGTGTGGCTAATTAAATTTGATCCTGAGATTTCTACATCCACAGCCTAAAACTAAGGCTGAATGTTTTTTAAATGCCAGAGGTGTATTTTCTGTCCACAATTATCGGAGAGCCTCCTTAAGAATGTGGGAGGTGATCGTTAGTGTCAGTTTACAGCTCATTTGATGTGCAACTGTTGATCAGTTACAGCAGACATTTCGTCAGCATTAACAAAGCACTTACATATATGTGTATATATACATATATATAAATACATACAGCAACTGCAGCAGCTTTAGCTTTGGCAGCCATTAGTGTACTATTCCAGGATTACCTTCAAAGACTCTTAGAACTAAAACCATTAGGGAGTTAAAGTACTGGTGTTAGTTTCCTTTCCATTTTAAAGCACTAATTTAAACCACACATCTATTATAATCCTATATTTAAAACAAAAACATCATTAAGTACAACTCACACTGTGGAATTCAACTGTTTGACCTGTTGCCCTCTGGCAGGCGCTACAGGTGCATCAAAGTAAAAACAACTTAAGAAGAAGAGGTTCTTCCCCAGAGCCTTGACTTACTTCTCACCCACTCTGCAATATATTTATATCTATATGTATATTTTGTTATTTAGAACTGTGTATTTTTTAGATATTTTGTATACATTTGCACTATGAAAGCAGTGCCTCTTATCTTTGTATAATTCTATTCTATTCTATTCTATTCTATTCTAAACAAATGTCCAAACTCTCAGACACAGTAGAAAGTGTCTTGTAAAGCCACTGCAAAACAGTTTCCAAAAAGTGTGTTTCAAAATTTTATTATAATAAATATACTTGATTGTATGTACATTGTCTGACATAGCAGAAGACTGTATACAAACCCTCTATTCACATCTTGTAATGGATGAATAAAGTTCTATCTTAGCTTATCTTTTTGTCTAACATTCAACACTGATTGTAAGAAAACAAATCCTGTGAAGAGACATGAACAGGCTTCCAGTGAACAAATGCATTATTGAAAGACTGTGGACTTCTCCTGGGTCCCAAGGCTCCCATGTACTCATGTAGCACATTGTGATATGATACAGTAAAGTAAGAGGCAGGCCTTCTACAATCTGACTGGACAGATTTTATATGATGATGATGCTAAGGGGAGAGTTGAGCAGTGTGGTTTTGTTTACATCCGACCTGTGTGATGTGTCAGCTGTAACATGACCCTTCTTCTCTGACATTGTTCCCGTGCTCCTCAAAGCACAACCATCAATTTGAAGCATCAATCTGCAGGACATCAAGGGGAATACTGAACAGCAGGCCCGGGCTACATTCATGCTCGAGCTTTTCCACTAATCCACTTGGATTACGTGTTGTTTATATCATCCTGATGGCCAAACACTGTCACGTAATGTTATGTCTTCTACCCCCACCACCCCAACCCCCCAAAAGTGGCCCTTGGCTCCCCACCGAATACTCTGTTTGTGCCTTGTCCTTTCTCCCAATTGACACATCGGGGCTATTATTGATCTACATGTTATCTATGCACCTCCTCAACGCCAACGATGACATTCACGGATCCAACAAGACCAAAAACGTGTCCACAGACAGCTCGCTCTGGCTCACGTGCAGCTGCTGGCTCTCGCCCACGGTGACGCTGCGTGGGCAGCCCCGCAGGACGTCCAGCCGCGTGGGCTGCCGCCCACGCACATCAGGACATATTAACGACCAAATATCCCAGAACCCCGGCGACGGTGACGATGACCAAGAATCCGAGCACGGCGCAGATCGACGCGAAGCCCGCGTCTCTGCTGCCTCCGCCGTCCTCATCCTTCGGCTCCTCTTCGCAGATGGAGATGACGCCCACGGAGGAATTCCCCACGCTCATGTTGGACTTGAGCTCCGCGCCCGCCTCCTGCTTGGCCTCGACGGCCCACGGCGCCACCTGCACCTTCATCTCCATCTCCTCCATCATCTGGGTCACCTGGCAGATCTCGGACTGCAGGTCGCGCAGGTCCGCCGTGTCGATGTTGCTGTCCGCCTCGTACTTCATGTTCTGCGAGCTCAGGGCTCGCGCCGCCACCGTGGTGGTGCTGCCGGTCATGCCCGTCTGGATGAGGTGTCTCGTCGGCACCTTGAGGGGGAACTCCTGCCCTATCTCCATGGACCTTCTCATGTCCACCTCCAGGAGCTCCATGCTGCTGGAGAACAGCACCCACAGGCGCTCGTACTCGGCCCGGTCCTCCTTGCTGATGGTCTTGTCTTTTAGCAGAGTGGTCAGCTTAGTCCTGTTGGCCACGGCCAGCTCCTGGGCCTTTGTGCGGGTCCTCTTCAGCTCCTCGCGGAGGTTCTGTGAGTCCGAGGTGCTGCCCAGGGCGACGACCAGATGTCTGTAGCAGGCAGTCACTTTGTTCAAAGCATCCAGCATTGTCTTGCACTCCTCTTTCCCCATGGCTGCTAGAAAGGCGAGCCAAAAACACTTATATCCTTATCGGATGTGGGAAATGAAAACACAAAAACAAAAGAGGCTCGAGGAGAATTAGCGAGCTGTTAGTGGGTTACCGGTGCTTCAGACGGTGTCCCGAGTTTAGTTTCCTCGGGGGCACATTCGCAGCTCTACAAATCCCCTGAACGCATCAGTCAGAGCAAATTCCTCTCTATCCATGCTCTTTCCTGTCTGCGGGCAGCAAGCAGGCGCAGGCACAGAGCGGCTTAGGAAATTAATGCGTCCGTAAATGGCTTTAGGCTCTACCTTTGTGCCTCACCACTCCAGATCAAACACCTCTCCAGCAGGACGCCTGCGAGAGGAGCCCAAACGATCCAGCCACCGTTATCTTACAGTGGATCCGGGTTCCGATCCGGGTTCAGCTACAGGTGTCAAAACATGGTGTGCAGGGGAAGCCGAGCCTCTGTCGTCAGCTGCTTTCATTAGTCCCGAAATGTTGAAAAGATGTTGGTCGGCTGGGAAAATTGAGAATCTTCATTCAGAGTGAAGAAGCCAGTGGGAACAGGGCTCAGGAGCCTCCACAAGGCGCCACGCGACTCATTATGTTTTGGTCCTAGCTAGTGTGTGTGTATGTGGATGCGTATGAGGAGCTGTCCACTTCAGCACCCAATCGATGACGACGATGTTTAAATACCAGAAAGCGCCTTCAGTGGTCACACGCGCGCACTAAACAGAGCCATTGAGGGACGGGCAGAGAGGCAGGCAGGGAAACAGCAGCCCTGCTCCCATTGGTTCAGTCGCACAGTGAGAGCACAATTGGCTGCTCTGTGCCTATGATGAGCTGTGATGCACATCAATGGTAAAGATAAGATAAGATAAGATAAGATAAGATAAGATAAGATAAGATAAGATAAGATAAGATAAGATAAGATAAGATAAGATAAGATCGATTTATTATAATAAGTGTAGAAAATAGATATGAAGAATGTGTAAGACACACAGCTCCCTGTAGCCTGGGAGGGTTTCAGTTGTTGTATCCAATCCAGCACTGGTTGGATAATGTGTTGTTTACCCCTGTGACTCCTGCTGGGTTGAGGTGACAGGCAGATAAAGCTGTGTGCTGTTTGCCTCGTTTGCTCTTTTTGCATTATTGAAGCAAATGAGGCCTAATGATCCAGTGGCTGAAGTGTAAAGCTAATACACTGAGTGGACTGGACGCCCAACGAACCGAGAGAGAGACTGTTAAATTAGGATTTATGTCTTTTATTCCATGTATTAGTTTGAAAACGCTCTGTGTTGTGCATAACCCTCATTGTTGAGTGTTGTTACCTATTCTAACATTTGGCCATAACTCCTCATTTCATTAGATAAGTCTAATATGAATATATACTGTATGTCACTGCTCTGTTTTGTAAAGTCCATAAAGGTGAATCCCTGGAAACAGCAAATATCTGGGCTGAGTCAGATGTTTTGGTAAGATATTGCTTTTCTTTGAATGTGTTTCCACGGCAACAGCTCGCCGCTTGCCAAGCATCCTTCTGTTATTTTTCCACAAGGTATTCAACTACTGACGGCGTTTCAAATCATCAACAGTGAGTCTCACTGTCTCTGATGTTATATTTACTCTTAAAGCTCAGCTGTTTTCAACAAATTCACAAATCAAACTGATCAAAAAAATATCCCAAATTATGGATAGTATTTGGCTATTATAAATATATAATATAATATGGAGTAGTAAATATGTACGCAACTACTTGTGGGTACAACACATGCTTTTCCCCTGTGCCAAAAGATGAAAGAGAATATTATGTGAGTTATGAACATTCCGATAGTTATCAGACAGCACTTGAGGATACTGCATAAACCCATCTCCACCACCACTATGACATTTATTTAGAAGGCCTGATGTTCATATCCAGCACCTAAACACTGAATTTGAAAGTGCAGAGCCCCCTGATCACTGAGCAGAGCAGCCTACTGACCTTCATTCCTGTGAACACAGATTGTGCGTAAAATGTAAAGTAGATCATACAGTATGACACCTCACATTGTCCGGGATAAGAATAATTGTCTGCTATGCTGAGAAATGCCACGAAAAGCCGAGAGCTTTGAATTAAAAGGAAAGTGGAGCAAAAGTATCTACTGGGCAGGGGAAGCAGGGGAAATGACTTTCTGTAGAGGGATTGACAATTGATGCCATTAAATGATACAAAATCTATAATCCAGATTAACAGGTTCTTGGGATTAGCAATATAATGCCTGCTAATGTATCTTTTAATGGAGGTTGCCTTTTCCCTCGCCAGCATTTTCATCATATGGAATCAATGGTTTTAGGCAGGAAATGGCAGGAAATAATTCCACTGAAAATCACAAACATTTCATGTGAGATCATGTCAAACAGGGACAGACATGAAGATGTTTTCCCTCAAAATGCAATAATATCCTGGTCAAACACTTGGTGATGCTTCTTGATAATCCCAGTAAAGAGCTCCGGCACTCACTGCACTTAATGCTTTCTAGATAAGGCCCACACTTCGGTTTGGGGTCTCTGCAGTCACTATGATGTTCCTTTGTTTTTTACACCATCGAATAAAAGGCATGTTGCTTTGTTCCACCTGGAGGACGGTCTCCAGTGGCAACCAAAGGGAGAGCACACATAGGATACTTTGTACAAGAGCAATTCCTGTTTGCTCTGATGTAGCATTGGACACCCTACTGGTGTTTGATTCCATTTTTTTAATTGTAAAAAATGCACAAACTCAAGAGCAAACATACAAATTCTTCTTTAGCAGGACACATTTATCCTGTAATGAGGACTGAGTCCAGGATGTTAGCAGTTCTAACCAAAGAAAAACCCACTGAGCCACCGTGTGGTTGAAATATCGAAGAATAGAGAGTGGCCAGAGCAGGATCGGAGCTTTATTCTTACATGATCATGAAAAGTTGAGGCCTTGTCACTAGTGGGGAAAAATCCCTTAAAAGCCAAAGATTAGTTGTCTAGGCCCCAGATTTAGATATGGAAGTGCTTTACAGCTCATTTAAGTGGATGTTTTGCAAAGAGGCAGGAGGATGGAAGGAGCCCAGAGATGGAGGGGGTTGTGGAAGTATAAGGAAAATTCACTCAGTCAGAAGCAGAGTGCAGGAAGGGGGGGGCGGAGAGAAAGAGAGAGAGAGAGGGAGGAAGTCTGTCTTTGTTGAATTATTGATGGGCCTCATCCACTATGTGGTCTCATACACAGCCCAGCATGCAGCAGTGAGGTGAGTCATGTCTCAAATCCAGGAAGGCCAAGACTGAGGAGGATCTCCTCACAACCTTGACTTTACACTCTGCTATTTTTGGGGGCCCCTGTCACTCAGGAGCCCTTGGAATCGTCCTAACCCCGTGCACGCATATTTCCTTTGCTGAAATTTTGTTTGAGATCCAAACAAAATTTCAACACACTCTATCTCTCAGTCTGAGCCATATCTCAGCCGCTTAAATAGAAGGGATTTATGACTAAATGACAGAACCTGGATTTCCTCAGCTGTGAAATTAAGGCATTAGCATAGTATTTTCCCCCCATGGAGTGTGCCTCTCCAGTGTGTTGTAATATATAGTACACTACTCATGCTCAGCTGAGATGAGCCCAGAGGAGCCATGGTATCTGCTGGGTCAAGGCTTAACTCTAATCCTGTCACAATAAGGTAAAGGTCAGAGAAGCAGAGGGAGGTGTAGGCCACATTAGGGAAATAACGTCATCTTAACAGGCTATTCACATTGAAATGTTGCAGGTTTGAATAAGCTTTAGAACATTTATTTGTCATCAGGCTCTGTGTCACCCACCACTTCACCGTTTCCGATAATAACATGTTAAAGCAAACACAGTCTGCCCAGTTTATCATTATCTGGCATGAAGGAGGTACTTGTTTCATTAGCTCCTTTGACAGAAGCCTTGATGTTATCCATTGTACCTCTGCTCAAAATACGCAGTAAAGGGAGGAGACAGTCATCAGGCTCTCAAAAGACAATCGACTCATCACAACATGTACTCTAAGAGCTTTCCGTAGTTAATAAATGCAATACATTAGTGGCCCTTAATGATCTTGAGATGATATGTTTCATTCATGCTCTTTGTAACCAGACATACACAGAGAGCTGATGGCCAGGTGGGGGGAAGGGAAGGTTTTGGTCCTTACCTGTTTTACTCCTGCAGTTTTAGAAAAGCCAACAGATTGCCCTTGAGAAAATCCCTGCTAAAAGGCTTCTAGGTTGGATTTGTATGTGCGAGGCGAAGGTGAACGCAGAGATAAGCCCATGCGAGGTCAGAGGCCATGCCATCATGGCTACTATTCTTCAGGCCACTGAGAGTAAGAATCCCAAAGGTCAAAACTTTGATACATCTGTTCTGGTTTTCTGTCAGGCTCCCATCTCTCAGTTACCTCCATGTGTCTGAGAGTCTGAACGCAGACATTTTTCTTGAATATTTACAACGTAAACAGACGGTTGAGTACAGTCAGCCAGGTCTGGTCAGTGTGTCGTGATGCATTAGGAGAATTCAACCTTAAAGGGCATGGGGTCATGTGATATTTGAACAAACAATGCAGTCATACAGTCAATGCTTTTTTCACTGAATATAAAGAAAAGTTGACAAATTATCTAAATAATTCAAATGGGTTTTTTCGTTTTGCCTTGTTTTTCAGTGATCATGACAAATGCAACAACAGATCATGAATCACAAACAGGAAGTTTACTTATTTTTGAACTGATACTTTTACAGGGTTCACTTTTTGCTGGAAGTTACAGGTAAAAAGTAACATTTGCACAGCAGCTTAGCTTTGTGTTGCAAAAAGACAGAGAAACATGGGAAGATAACAAAACCACCTTCCAGCAACCGTAAAACCCACTAATTAACAAAGTGTAAGAAGCGCTCTCAGCCAAAATAATCCCTCAAGAACTCATTAACAAAACCACAAAGAGTTGTTTCTCGGTTATAGTTTAAATGCAAATTAACACAAACAATATCCAGTGCATTCATTAGTCAGGTTTCACCTTCAGAGAGTCAATCTGAAAAAGTCCATAAATCTCTCTTATTAAAACTTTTGAACAGCCAGATTCCCTGAACAGTTCCTGTTCAACTGTTTACTTAGTTCACCATGTCTTTTTACTTAAAGATCACACTACCCCCGACATTACACAACACCAGCTGTAGCTTATAAACCGGCACGTGTTCTGCTGAAGAGTTCGTGTGAGAGGCGACACTAACGCATTTGTTAAACACCCATAACATCTCTGTCTATCATTCTGATTTATCTGGGACTCTGCCAACAAGTGAGACGGCCCAGCTGTTGCTTTGTTCCCAGCCAGGTATAAGTAAGACACACACGCTCACACTGGCAGATTTCTGCGCTAACACAAAAGCAGTTGTGTCCTATGATGAACTCTGCTTTCTGCTCATCTTTTACATGCAGGCTTCCTACATTCCCATTTTTCAAATCTATTTTTCTCTCATATCCTCCTATGTATGCAACCCCCCACCCCCACCCCCCATATCTTTCCTCACAATGCCAACACACACACACACACACGAACAAGGGGACAAAATACAGTCGCATCACATAGTTGCTCCAAACCACTCTCTACTCTTTTTTACTTCATTTCACTCCAGATCCCAACATGTCAACAAAGGGTGATGGCAGAATGTGTCAAACTAATAATGCATGTGGGTACCTAAGGCCCGCAGCAGATTTTATTTGTTACATGAGCACTTAGCATTCATTATTTAATCGACTGCTGATTACACTGAGAGTTAAAGGCAGGTAACCTCTCTTATTCTCAGTCGCTAATGCTTTTTGTGATTCATCCAAGTAAGAGCTGGGATGGGGGGTGTATATGGCCCTCGGAAGGATGCAGGAGACTGTTTCCATGTTGGCACAGTGGTTGCTTCTTTGGCAGTCCGTCAGATCCTCATTTAGCCATAAGAGGGAGAGGTGGTTCTGGTAATGGAAAGCGCTTCCGTCCCCTGATTCAGCCTTTAAGCTGCTTTAGAGGATTGCTGGGTATTTTTTCCTCTCGCTCGCTTTAAAACAGACAGCTGATAGTGTCTCTCAGCCTGGACAAGAGAGGGTAGGATCCCTGAGCTTTCACTGCGCAGCTGCAGACACAGAGCAGGGAAAGGGCCAAGCAGCTTTGTCTTGGCTTCATAATCCTCTCTTGAGGGACACGTGACAGCAAAGACTGATCCCAGGAAGATCCTGCTGTTCCCTGCTGCTCCCTGCTGCCCCGAGTGGTCACCTGAGCCCAGGCGACCACTAAGAAACTTGTTTGGGTCAAGCTAAACGTTTCACTGTTCTAGAGATCTAAGTGCAGAGTTATTTAAAGTCAACACATCCACTTTGCTATTGAGTTATAGCGTGGGAAATGGTCACCAATCACCATCTCCCATTAAAAAACCTTCCTATGGGCTAAAATGCCAAGTGTATGTGTGTGTGTGTCTGTGCGTGTGCGCGCGCGCCCGCGCGCGTGTGTGTGAGGGAGATAGAGCTCGAATAGTGCACCTGTTGTAGGCCCATGTTACCAGTCTCTAAAAAGTGATTTTAGACAATAGCGCCCATGTGTGGAAAAGTGAGATCTATGCAGTTTCAGCGGATGTAGTGCTTCGATAATCCACAGGGTGGCATCGTTTAACCAAATTATATTTCTGCGAACATTCACGAATAGAACCGGGGAAGCCCGACACGAACCCCGGAAGCTCCCTCGGTAGGTATTGGTCGCTGTGTGATAGAGCGATGTGTTGCTGCTGCGGATACAGTGGCGTTGGAGCCGGAGTGTCGCTGTAACTGGACGTTACGATGTATTACAAAGACGCCTCCAACAAAGGGATTTGGGAATATTAAGGTATATAGCTAAACTGTCATCCGGGAGCCTCCGATTTTCTACTCGTTGCTTGCACACAATGTTAGCATGCTAGTCTGGCTAGCTTCTGTTAGTGGCTAGTTAGCAGGTAAGATTTATTTGCCAGTTGTGCTCCATGTGAGGTGTCTGGCTAGCAGGCTACTCTGTGTGTGTGTGTGTGTGTGCGCGCGCGCGCGCTCGCGTGTGTGCGCGCGTGGATACAGTCACGACCTTTACAGTTATTGTTGCGGTGTGAAGGGAAACCCGGGTCTGTGATTTCGGCTCGCTGTGGGTCAAAACATGACACAGATGGTGAATAATAAATGAGAGGGTAGTGTTTTATGGGCTTGTCAGTGTGAGGAGTCTCACACTGACTGTCACAGATCTCAGTCACATCTCAGCCACTAAGATGGTTTGTCTGGTTCGATTCAAGGTTAAACAGCCTTTAAACTATATTAATCTGATAGGAAACAGCAGGTACATCTCAGCGTGGTCATCTAACATGCGCCGTTGTGGTTAGTTTGGGTTCTAGAAGGAAGAACACAATCACAGTCTTATCTTGAAAACGATCGATAGTGTTAGTGTATCTCAGTAGTTGCGGCAAATCATTGTTATGACTGTACTTAAGAGCTTTCTAAAGAGATCTCTGCTACACCTTGGTGGTCAGAGTCCTGTGAGGTGGTCAGAGCCCTCTGGACAGGACTCGCCTCAGTCAAGTCACTGTGAAAAAATCTCTGTCTGCTCACTGGCAGATAATACTTGCAGTGTCACCACATTGCTATGAACAACCGGCATGACGGGTGTGTTTCCTGGGACTGAAAAGGGAACATTTTCAGTATCCTGGAGTCACACCACACTGTCTCATTGAGTCAGAGAGGAAGCGAGTATCACTCAAACTGTGACAATGTGTCGAAACAACCTTTTTACATAGTAAACCTGACATACCTAAAGACTAATGTCGTGTAATATAACAGCCCTATAACGCACCCATCTTTCTTAAAGGTTATGGTGTTTATTAATTTAATAATAATAATAACAACAACAACAACAATAATAATAACAGTTTGACAATAATGAATGTTGGAACTTGATATGAATGGCATTAGCTGTCAGTAATTAACTATCTTACATAAACTGAATCACTTTCTGTTATGATTATTTTCTTAAACACAGTTATTCTTTTTTGACAAAAATTGATTATTAAATTGAAACACATTTTGTTCAGGATTGTTGGAGGCTTTTACTTTTGTTTCATCTGGTATACTTTGACAGTACACGCTCATCCTTGTTCTGACTTTGTATGTGGCGACTGTGGTGGAGTCAATCAGCACAGTGATCTGAGTGGAGTGCTGATCACTGAAGTGACTGCGACTTGTGTTTACTGTATGTCAGAGAGAGGAAGAGATAAGGGGGGCTGTGGCTGTTGGGATGTGCCCTCTGAACAGAAAGGGCGGACAGCTGGAAAAGCAGCTGTTGTGGCCATAATGGACCTGCCTTTCATTGGCCACAGAGAAATCAATATGCCTTAAATTAGCCAAGAGCGTTTTTCTGCCCTCCTAGGAACAATGGTACATTTTTTGTGCAACAGAAAAGCAGCATGATACAACACTGCTGATGTGACATAAACAACATTGTTTACAACTGAATAAACCTGTTACAAAACACAGACACCATTGGTAAGACACAGGGGCCTTCCACAATCAGCACTATACTTTTCAGGTCTTTTCAGATCTATTTAAGGTATTCTCCACGCAGTTGTAATTAATTGTTGCTAATTGACCAGATAGTCTCTGATATTTAAAATCGAGAATCTGTTTCTCATGTCATTGTAAAGTGTTGCTTTGACAAATTTTCTTAATTAGCTGTGATTTCATCATTCAATGGTGTGATGTACTTCATCCTGTCATCTGTTGAAACTGTGGTCACACTTATTTCTCTTACACTCACTCTTTATATAGCTCTGCAATATGATCAAACTCTCATATCTTGAGAGAGGTAATTTTATATCCAGATAAGGATACACATCACACTACTCTCTACTGTAAACTACGACCATGCCTGTGTAGATGTAAGTTGTAATAGCAGCTGTTGTCTCCCTCCATCCTCATGATTCTTTGCCAGATAGTATCTCGCAGACATTTTACATCATCTGATTCTGGCTTTCTTTGTTTTTTGTCTTTGAGCAGCTGACTGTATGATTATGGCTCTCATCTATAGGCTAGCTTTGTTTCTCTTTGGTATTGTTCTTGCGTAGGCATAAAAAGAGGTTAGTGGTGTTGAGGGACTGCTGTAACATGTAAAGTATGTTTCAGTGTCAGAATTTTCATACCCAAACCACGTCCATGCATCAGCAATAGCCCCTCGTTTACATCAAAGCTCCCCATTTTGTCTTCACTGCTCACGGTCCTCCATGTTTGTTTTGCGTTGTTTTGCAAATGTTCTGTTTGCATCCATGTCATAGAAAAAAAAGACAAATGACAAACATTTTTCATTAGAGCCACTAGAGTAAGATTTGTGATGTATTGAAATAAACAATAGAGACTAATTTGAAGCAACAGAGGCTTTTCTGTTCTCGTCTGATATACAGTATAATGTTACGTCACACAGCCATAAGACGCACAGTCTGCTTGCTGGGTGAAAAGGCTGAATGCTTATCCTTCATTTAACAAGATAGGTCAATTGAGAACCAATTCCCATTTTCAATGACGACCTCGGCAAGAGGCAGCTTAAGGACAAGCTTTCGTTTCTTTGAAATAAATTCTGTCTGTTTCATTTCTTTACGTATATTGCAAGCAAAACGAGATCCAAATGTTCATACTAAAGAAACCTAAACTCACAGACGATACCGTTTTCTTGGTTTACCTTATTTCAGCGAGTCACAGTGAAGCTTGCCCGCACCAGGTAACTGGGTCTACAGATTATTATTAGCTTGTATTCCTCATACACATGTACTTCAGCCACAGGATCAGTTTCCTAAAGGGAGCGGGGCAGCCATTGATTTATCTTGAATCTGTGGGCGTGGTTCCTAAATGACCTTGACATGAATACAGAAGACAAAACCTCAAATGAATCATGTTTCTTGTAATAACAGCTGCAGAGGTCAAAGGGCACTGAGCGTGAATATTTGAGTCCAAGGTTAAACCACCGTTGCTCAAACATTGTCCTTGCTGCCTATTTCTTGCTGCTAATACCTGTCCTCTCCCTACAGCAGGATGCAGTCTTCAAACCACCGACTGCGAGATTTGGAGCAGCATCACCCGCTGCTGTCAGCAGGTGCAGTCGATGTAGAGACAGGTAGCATTGCAGCCGGAGTGATGGTAGGCAGTCCCCACGCAGGCCACGCTGCAGGGAACCGCACTCTGTGGTTTATTCAAGACAGCTGTGGGATGGTGTGTGCAACCATGACCTGGTTCCTGGTCCTGTATGCCGAATTTGTTGTGAACTTTGTCATGCTGCTACCCGCCAAGAACTACTGGTACTCAATCCTAAATGGAGCCATCTTCAACTCCCTGGCTCTGCTCGCATTGACGTCACATCTGCGAACCATGTTGACCGATCCGGTAAGTATTTCACATCAGGTTCTCCACGTCTGGACAATTTGTGAATGCTCTTGGATCTAAACTATAAAACTCTCAAAATTCCCATGTTCCCATTCCCATCAGAAATGTTTTTCAGTTTTTAATGAAACAATTTAATTCATTGAATTTGTACTTTTCTCCTGCAGTTTCATTTAAATAATAGCATTTCTTCCTGCAGCAGATTGTTTGTCCTATATATGTATCCTGCACAATATGAGACCTTCTGATATTTCTAAGTAATAAATAATGTAGTTCCCCTCCTTACTGAGCTTTAGTCTGAGTGTCAGAGAGATTATTCAGCACTGTTACTAACATTATGAGGCATCTCTCTACATTCAGCAAATTCACATATAAGCATGTTTAAGGTCAAATACGGTTGATAGTGATTCTGCTGCAACAGTGACTCATACTTGCTCAGACAAACAACATCTCTGTTGACAGCTCTGCTGGCATGTTCTAGTTTTTCTTGCCTTAACTGTTGCTCTGTCTAAAAGCCCAACAAGGTAGTTGTACACCAGCCTGTCAAACGAGGGATTCTGACAAGGTGTTAAAGGTCTTAAGTGTTTATGTTGTACATTTTGAATTGTGTCAAGCCACAGAAATGATCAGTACAACAAGTCTTTTCTACAACGTCTCTCTAACGTCTTTGCCTGTCTGATGCAGGGAGCAGTTCCTAAGGGTAATGCAACCAAGGAGTACATGGAGAGTTTGCAGTTGAAGCCTGGTGAGGTCATCTACAAGTGCCCAAAGTGCTGCAGTATCAAGCCTGAGAGGGCACACCACTGCAGGTCTGTAAAGCTGCTGTGGCCACTTGTGAAAAGCCCCGATACCAAACCTTGAAGCATCTAAAGTGTGTTTTTCAGAAAAACATCAGTAGGGACATATTTTTTAGATGACAGTGTAGTTGAACACATTCCCTGTAGCAGTAAGTGTTGTCTTTATGTCCTCTTTGTCCTGCCTGCAGCATTTGTAAACGATGCATCAGAAAGATGGATCACCACTGTCCCTGGGTCAATAACTGCGTGGGAGAAAATAATCAGAGATTCTTCGTTCTTTTCACTGTGAGTACACAGAAGACCTCCCGGAGTGATGCGTTTAATTGTAACAAGGGGTGATGACGGGGTTAGACATAAACAATGTACATATAGCAATTCCTGTAAATTACTTCATTTTGTTATATATTGTTTGTTATTTATGTAATTAATTAGTATCCATCTTTATGTGCGTTTTACCTCTCTTTTTTTCAAGGATTTTAATTTGATTTAATTTTATATTGGGCTGGAAGGGGAAAAAAGGTCAAATCCCCATCACATGTTGAAAATCATCTCAGTTGTGTTGTTCATGACTTGGTGGTGATGGAGTGCACAGATGCATCAGTCCTACAAGTAATACTCTTTTTTTTCACATCATCAGCACTTTTTTATGGCTTCATACACAGACAGGATTTATTTTTATGACCGACATAAAGCTGTCACATACAGCATGGCATAGCTGGACAATGGCATACTGTACATACAAAGGTCGCGCTCCTCACAAACTGCCAAACAAAACTAACTTAACAATAAAAAGATACAATGTGCATTTTCAAAACTTCCTTGTTCACATGAAGGTAGGGTTAAAAGTTATCTCTGAATATGAAAGTGAAAAGGTAGCATTATTACTGTGTATGCAAAACACACTTGGTGGGATGAAAGAAGTATGGCTCCTCCTTTTTTGCCATTTCCCTGTCACTATTCTCACTATCTTCCCCTTTTTGTTTTGCTCTCCACAGATGTACATAGCCTTGATTTCTGCCCATGCCCTGGGCCTTAGTGGAATGCACTTCTTCAGCTGTATTAAAGTCCAGTGGAACGGTAAGGCCTTTCTGCCTGGCAGTTTCAACTGCAACATTAGTTTCAGCCAAAACACAGAGAGGCAGAATTTGATCGAAATGTTGTTTAGTAATCGACAACACATATAGAAATAAGTGAAACCGCTCAGACAGATGAGAGACAGAGCAGACATGAGAGAAAGACAGATTCTTACTCTGTTATAATAGCTGATCTGTTCAGGTTAGTGGAGCTGTGCAGTAGAATGACCACAGTGCCACCGCTGATCTGAGAATCGGAAAAATATATCTATTATCGATTGATTTGTGTTTAGTTTGATGTTTTAGTTGCTTAGCACAAAATTAAAACCATTTCGTTATCTCTCTCTACGCCCAGAGTGCAGTGACTTCTCTCCGGGGGTATCTGTGCTGCTCCTGATCTTTCTCTGTCTCGAAGCCATCCTCTTCCTCACTTTCACAGCCGTAATGTTTGGAACGCAGATTCACTCCATCTGCAACGACGAGACGGTTAGTGTCTCCAGCACACCACAAGCTTAGTTCCTTTCAGCAGGTTGCATGACATAACACTGTAAGATGTGTGTGACCTGAGCATATATATATTTATATTGGGTATTCACATGCATGTAAATATAGACAGATGTAAGTGTATGTGTGTGTATGTATATTTGAAGTATGTATCAGTTTGATTTTTCTGTGGGTTTTTTTCGCAATTTTATTTAGTGCTTTCCCTACCCATGAGACCATGCACACAGCTCCCTTATTGAGACATTGCTCATTTATGGACCATTTTGATTGTCTTGCAGGAAATTGAACGTCTTAAAAATGAGAAGCCCACGTGGGAGCGCCGTGTGAGATGGGACGGAATGAAAACTGTGTTTGGTGGTCCGCCCTCTTTGCTATGGTGCAATCCATTCACAGGCCTGCGTCTGCGGCGCGTATTGCTGTTGACCCAGGGTCGCCGCGGTGGGTCTGAGTTTGCTGTCTGAGAAATGGACGGGCTGACCAAGCTCATCAACACTTGACAGTCTTCTGAGCAAGATTTCTTGTATACCCTCCTTGGTCAAACATCTGTATTGTGTTTCATGTGTGGGAGAGAGGGAGACTGGCTGCAACCAGTGAGACCCCAGTGAGTCAATCAACCACCACTGAGAATTGGTATTCTCCCTTTTTCTTGCTGATGTAGACCCAACATCTTTGGTCTGCACAAGTGTGCGGAACAGCTGGAATATTGTTTTTAACTTGAGCAGTTGAATGGTTTTGTGTTTTTAGGTAAATGATGTAGTATGAAACACAAGTGAGTGTTTTATTCCTTGTGGGACCTAGGTGCTATTTGAACTCAAATTGTGCACCTCAGTACACAACTTCAGCAGTATGGTTTCTCTGCCACGCATATGAGATTGTGTGAAGTGTTCAAATTGTTTGAGGTGAGATCAACAACATATTCATCATGACTGGACCCAGACAATACTTGAAAGTGTTGTGCCGGACCCAGACAAGGGAATCACAGAGAAGGACATGCACTACTTACATGGCACTTGAGAAAAAACCCGGCTATAGAGCACCGTGGACATGAGAAATGAAAGTGTGCCGCCTCGATTTGCATGTATGACAGCTCAATCAGTCAGCTCCTCAGCCAGAAAATGAGACTTTCACTATCTTCAGCTGAATGAACAGGCGACTGTGAACACAAGCTCATTCTTATTCAAGAGAACTGAGTGGCTTTTCCTATCTGTTCATCCCCCTTGCCATGGTTTCCCTGCCTTGGCCTGAAATGTTTTTTTATGTTACTAAAGCCAGTATAAATTAGTTTTCTTAAAAAAAAAAAAACCTGCTAAAGCTTCTGTAATTTTCATCACATTGAACACTCCTGAACCGTTGGTCAGACTGATTCACAAGAGATGACTACTGTTTTTCTGAATATTGATTTTTTTTTGGGGGGGTGGCACAGTTTTGTATTAATCATATATGTGTGGTCAGTTTGCCATTCCACTGTTCTTACATGCTGCTCTATGTCTCATTGTCTATGAATGATTGATCCACATATCAGTGATCAATCTCCTCTTGTGTTTTTTTTTCATAACTAAGTGATTCAAATGAAAAAATGTGGCTACTGAAAAGACCGATTGTCATTGAGTTTAAATTAGTTCACGCCTATACAGTTTTTCTCTATGTGGAAAGGTGATGACCACTTCTGTGTGTTGTAGAAATCTATATCCAAGAACAGTAAAGTAACACTCCATAGCATTTAAGACCATTTAAAAAAAAACACAAAACCTCTAAAACAGAGCCAGGTCAAGGGCACAGTAGCTTTGTGTCCCTCTTCGCCACCAAGGGGTGCAGGTTTTTAAAAAGGAGTATTTAAAGTACTAGTACCACTTCCTCTGACTAGCTATGAGCTCATCCTGGTGTCAGAGCCAAGCTTCACTGTGCAGCCAGTTGGTAGAATTACAAAGGACCTGCATTACTAAAAGAGAATGATTACAGTATACAGATTTTCTGGGAGCTCAACAGATGCATGTGAGGCCTTTCCTACTTGATTCCAGAATATTATGCTTGTAACATCTAGTGGCAGGACGGTGCAGATAATTTCCCAGTGTTATTAGAAGACCTAATCAATGCCTTCACCTGAGTTTATGCTACTAGTGTTTGAAAGTTCGTGTCACCATTGCCATATTTATGAGTTGCTTTTTTTCTCACTTTGTGACAACTATGTCTCCTACGTTTCCTCCACTGGCCCTGTTTGCACTGGTTGGATATGGCCTTTTGAATGAATCAAAGCACAGCGAAGCTCTGACCGACCAGCTGGCATTGTTGATGTGTTGTCAAATCTGGATTCTTACAGTCATAATCTGTGGTGGCATGATGGCCGTAATACTGCTGTTTGTTCTTCTCTGTGGTCGTCAGGAGAAAAACAATCTCCTCTCCACTGTTTACATGAAATACTGATATCTGACGCTCCATGGCTGTGATGCTTTTAGACATATGCGTCATTCGAATGTAAAGAATTCCATTTGTGGGAATAAGGTACTTATCACCAAAAGCTAACTGGTTATCAGGCAGGTTTCTTATTCCTTGTTTTACCCTGCTAGACTTTATCAACAGTAATATGGTTTAACATTGCAAGGATATCGCTCTCCTATTCAAACATTGTCGTACCTTTTCTGCATTCAGCATGGTTTTCAGTCAACAAGTCCCTTAACCTTACATACTCAGTGTGCTTTTTGTACAAGCAGCAAGGTTTAAGCAAGTTAAGCCAAACAATTCATAGGTATTGGACAGATGTATTGTAATTAAGCTTCTCAGAAAACACCAGGGAAAAAAATCATGCGGTTCGGTTTTCCAGATGCACAAATATCTTGTTAGGCAACAGGCTTTTTTTGAAAAATAGTTGCAACATTACATGTAGAGCCAGCTAGAGGCCTGGTCCAGCAAACATAGAATGCCTTTACAATACAAGTAAATATCTCAGACCTGACTTGAGATAACAGTGGCAGGAGTAACGCACGGTTAAACTTTAATGTGTATATGTAGAACGTAGCAGATCATTATAACTAATTATGGATTGACAAATATATGGTGATGTGTTGACTGGGTATAAATTATTGACCAAGTGTGGTTGATGTATACAACACCTTCAAGATAGGATAGTTCTGTTTCTTGACCAGACTTGGATGTTATAATCATACTGTCTTAAATTTGGATTCTGTTACAGGGTATGCATTAATTTTACAATCAGCCATGCAATTGATGAATTCATATTTTTAAAAGGTTATACGAGTTGATTTATTTTCACCTTTTCACCACTTTCTGCAGAACGACCAAGTAAAACAACAATCAACTTGAGTAGACAAACATTTGTCTTGGCAAAACCACAGTTTTGCTCATCATGAGCAATAAACAGTTTCTGTCAAAAGCTTTTCTCAGACTGGTTGCAGATTTGTGTAGAAAATCAAGTTAGTAGTGTTTCTTAACAGGCTGGGTGTGTAATCGCAGGATTACCGTTGCCATGAAAAGTTGACAAAGGTTTTATTTATAAAAATGTTTATTCAAGAACAAGAGTCCCTCAGCTTTATAAACCATAAAGGTTAAATATTAACAATATTTGAATGGAATGTTTTGTTCAAGCTTTTTTAATTAATGTGTCATAATCTTATAATGTCTTCTATCTTTAATGTAATTCTTTTCCATAATAAACTTGATCAAAGTCATAAATTGTGATTATTGTGAAAGTTTAACGGTGTGGGTATCACATCATGGACAATACCTATTATTCATCATCAGTATTTGTAATGAAATTATATATAGCCAATTCTTAAATAAACATTTCCTTATTTGCATGTACCAACTTGGACAGTGGATGTCACAGGCACACATACACAGATAGGCCACACAACAGGTAAGATGAACTCATTGTAATTTAACACACAAATGTGTTCTCTTCCCTTGTGCTTGGTTATATGTCCTCACATGACAGTACTCACATGACATATATCTTGTATAACACACATTATATTATGTGTTTACTATAGTTAATACCTATATTGTATTGTTATCTATATCTAAATCTATATTGTTTAAATATACTGTGAAATATACAAGACCATCGTAGGACCTCTATTAAAGAACTTTTGTGGGAAACTGCTTAGACAGTACAACACATTTAGCAATGATAGTAATGCTGTTGGACTGGAAAAGCAATGTACTCAGTATGGCAGCAGTGAATGCTGAGTTCTGGTATTGGACTGCTTTTGTCACATAGACCTGGGGCCTGTTTTAGAAAGCAGGTTTAATAAACTTTAAGTTTAAACCTTAACTCTGAGTTGTCTACCCCTGTTTTTGGCTTAAGACAGGTGATAACAATTATTGCAATACTGCTCAGATTTTTCAAAAAGTGTGAGTAAAGGAAACAAATATAAATATAATATCTAACAGTTGGTGCTGTGTATGACAATATAAAAAGTCATCACGAATGAGAAACACGTGACCAAAACTTTATACAGTAAAAGAAGTTAAGAGCAATACTAAGGGCCACCATAGAGGGCCATGACCACAGGCCACGACGCTGCTTTCCATCCAGCAGGTGGCAGTACAAGGTTTTCTTCTACTGTGACATTTCTCCAGTCAGTTCAGAAAACAATTTCCTGCTGTTGTTTCCCTGAGCTTGGACTCTCAGGCAACACCTTTTCCAAGAGCCTTCATCAGGCCCCGTGCTCACCTTATTAGACAAGCCAAACACTAGTTATTTAATTTTTTCACTCCTCTTATGTTGTTGTATTTTCGTCACATTTGAACGGTTACTTCTATCGAGCCAACACAGATTGGATGAAGCTGTACCGGAAGTGCTAAACTCAGGGAATATACGCCCTCGCGTCTTGGTTGAGCCAACGTCATCGTCTGCTGCTGCTTCCGTTGTCTTAGTGTGAATATGGCGGCAAGGGAACCTGCGGATGAAAATCTAAATACTGTCGAGAATATCATCAACCGCTGGATAGTGGATTACTATTTGCGCCTGGCGCTAGATGCCTTTAAAAATCAGCAATATGCGGACTTTTGTGGCATTAAAAATGTACTTGACAGTAAGTAAAACAACGTCTCCCACACTTTCTCTCCTTATTCACTTAGCTACATTTGTTTGGTTCGCTAGTGTGTGCGACCAACTTCCGAGTTGTTTGTTGATGGGAATTTTATCTTGTTAAATATGATAATGATGTCATTAATGTCCTGACTTTTACGCTATAGACCAAAACTTAAACTAGTTACACACTGAGTTTTTTTTTATTAAAGACAATGCTGTCCTGTTCTTGTGTTCATTTATTATAAAGGGATGTATCACTGGACTGGAGCCTGAGAGCCTATAAAATCCCTTTCAACCTGAAATGCATTGAAATGAAAATCACACAATCTGGAGCCAGCTTTCACTGTGGATATTTTATATATATATTCCTCTATTGTCCTGTTATAGGTGTCCTGGTCCGATCTCTGGAGTCAACTAATGTTATGCCAACAAAGATTCGAGTGGTGCAGTTCCTCTCTTTGATAAATGAGGGTGAAACACAAGGTAAGAACAATATTAACTCATAACTAGTATATAACAGATGGAGGACAGTTTAAGTCAACATAGGGCATGAACGTCACCGAATCTTATATGGATACAGACTGCACGATAATATTTTTAAAATTCACAGTGAATCAAGAGATTTGCTGGACTCCTTTTATAAAAGTTTTATCAAACAGAAAAACTACCTATAGCAGTTAAGCGTAATGTCAGAAAATATCGGCTCTACATTGTTATTCATTTTTAATTATTTGTGTAAAACCAGATTCAGGACTTTTCTTGAAATCATTTGTTGAGCATACATCCAGTCCAACTGTAACACTATGACTTGGGGATATGATCTAATGAGCACTGCTTTGTCTTGGCTAAAGATGCATCTCCTGGCTCAGGCCAGTCTACTACTGCTCTGGAAAATTTTATCTTGTTAAATATGATAATGATGTCATTAATGTCCTGACTTTTACGCTATAGACCAAAACTTAAACTAGTTACACACTGAGTTTTTTTTTTATTAAAGACAATGCTGTCCTGTTCTTGTGTTCATTTATTATAAAGGGATGTATCACTGGACTGGAGCCTGAGAGCCTATAAAATCCCTTTCAACCTGAAATGCATTGAAATGAAAATCACACAATCTGGAGCCAGCTTTCACTGTGGATATTTTATATATATATTCCTCTATTGTCCTGTTATAGGTGTCCTGGTCCGATCTCTGGAGTCAACTAATGTTATGCCAACAAAGATTCGAGTGGTGCAGTTCCTCTCTTTGATAAATGAGGGTGAAACACAAGGTAAGAACAATATTAACTCATAACTAGTATATAACAGATGGAGGACAGTTTAAGTCAACATAGGGCATGAACGTCACCGAATCTTATATGGATACAGACTGCACGATAATATTTTTAAAATTCACAGTGAATCAAGAGATTTGCTGGACTCCTTTTATAAAAGTTTTATCAAACAGAAAAACTACCTATAGCAGTTAAGCGTAATGTCAGAAAATATCGGCTCTACATTGTTATTCATTTTTAATTATTTGTGTAAAACCAGATTCAGGACTTTTCTTGAAATCATTTGTTGAGCATACATCCAGTCCAACTGTAACACTATGACTTGGGGATATGATCTAATGAGCACTGCTTTGTCTTGGCTAAAGATGCATCTCCTGGCTCAGGCCAGTCTACTACTGCTCTGGAATCAGCCTTAATGTTGCTGGAAGAAATGAGGCAGGACTGCAGTATCCCACAGCAGGATTATGACAAAGCATGCACTTCAGTTAAAGAGATGGTACGCCTCTTCTTTTTGTTCTACAAACATTTGTGTTATGCTTTGGTTCAGGTCATACATCCGGTGAAGTTAAATGAAAAGGGACGGTTTTAATTACGATGCCAGTTCTGCAGCCATTGTGTGTTAGATTTGATGCAGTAATTTTTTGTTTGTGTGTCTTTGTTTTTCTTAAGATCATTGTGAATCTCATTAAGAACAACAAATTTGACCAAGCAAAACAGATGCTCATCAAGCACTATCCCAAACCAATGGTTGGTAAGGTGAGTTTAGTGACGACATGTTCATTCAATAGCTGCAGAATTTCATTGTGTTAAATCAGCATTTTTTGCAACACTTGGCTTTAAATACTCTCAGTGAGGAGCAGCAATAGGCTGGTGCTGGGTCTGCTGCTCAGCTGTCCTGCTTCTTTCATGCATTGTATTTCATATAAATGGACTTCTGTCTTCTGTGTCTCAGAAAGCCATATTCATGGGTCTCATCAGCCAGAGGAGCAAAACACACAAAGTCATCAAGCATATCAACTTCCTCCAGTTCAAGAAAGAGATGTTGGCCTTTTGTCAGAGTCTTTGCTCATTCAGTGATCCCTTTTTGCTTAAGGTGTGTCGCAGTGTTTAAAGCATTAGATAATAGCTTTTGTCAAGATTTTTTTTTATCAGTATTATGGCTGAGACTTAACTTCAGTACTGTTTTAACAACAACAATTGCATGATTATATTAAAAGTTTTTTGGAAACATTTTGATTGTTAATAAATTATGTGCAATCATATAACTATAAAAGTTAAGATAGTACTCCACACAAATGACAATGTATTTATTGGATAAGTTCACGTCTTAATTTTTGTGTGTTTTGTATGTGTATATGTCTATTAGGCTGCAAAACGTCTCATTGTTAAAAGATGTGCAGAGCAGGATGAGAGGACAGATGGACCTGATGAGCAAGATGAACCTGGCCCATCCTCGAGACCACAAAACAGCACAGTCTTTGTACCAGGGTTGGTACCCTCTCCAGTATATTATTATTATTACTATACTGAGGGAGGGCCAAGGTATCATTGTGACAATCATAAAATTGTATGTCAGGCATTTGTGGAGTAGATTAGAACAAACAGTGAAAAGCCCTCATATTCTTTGGTGGATATACCCAGTTTAATGTCTCTTTCCTGTCTGTTTATCTTTCAGTAAATATAAAATTATCCAGAGGTCCAGGTTGGAGGCAGCCTTCAAGATTCTGGCAGCAAGTTCAGATAAGGGAACACTTGCTCCGCTAGAGGAAGAGGTGGAGAGAGAGGAGCAGGCAAGAAGGGGGAACCTTTCCCTGCACATATCACCTACTCATAAGAGGACCAATCAGGACTCAGAGCAAGATAGGCTGTTTCTGCATGGCTCGTGTAGCCCATTGGAGGCTTCCCCAGCTGACCAGCCACCACAAACAGATACTGTTCCTCAAACACAAGCAGGTTCACTCTCAAAGTCACCCTCAATGGTGAAGAATAGACATCTGTACAGTGTGGCAAGACTGGTGGTTGAACCAGACAGCCAGGTGAGCTCACAGGGCACAATGGTTTCTCAGGAGCTAGAGACTGAAGTCTTAATAGAAGAGCCAACACAGTCACCAATTGTCCTCAGTGAAAAAGTCCCACAGAGCCCTCTAACAGACGACGAAGTTCCCAAACCCTCGCGAAAGTTCCGCAAGCGAGCTAAGAACCACCGCAGAAGGTAAATAACAATGATAACAACAACAACAGCCTGAGGCCTGTCTGAATATGATACAGACAATGCATCAAGTGCAATGCATCATGTTATGACACATGCAAACATTTTGCACAACATTTTTGCAAGCTTGTAAATAACTAGTAGAACACAAGAAGTCTTGTTGTTGTTTTACTAACAAAGCAGTGAATTTTATGGGCATTATGTAGAAATTTGTATATAATCAGTACTGTAATGGTATCAAATTACATACATTTTGTTTGTGTGTGTGTGAATATGGTCTAAATGAAAGGGACTTTGCAGTTCCAGATGATGCAAACTGTGCATTTCAATGGACAACATGTGTTTTTGTCCTGTGTCTAATGAGCATGTGGCACTAAAACACTGTTTTGCCATGTAGTTTGGCAGATTTGTCATCAGACAGTGAGGAGGACCGTCCTGGCTCTGTGGTCGACAAGAAAATTTCACCCAGTCCACCGAAGAGGTGAATCCAAATGTACACGTTTGATTTCACGTCATTTGACCTAGAAACAAATATTTAATCTTTACATATACACATTGTGTAATTAACTACTGGGATTGACTACTTTTTTAGTGAAAATCATCATTTCAGTCATAACAGATCCTTTGTCTCCTTTCCTGGATAACCTTTGACTTTACTGAATGCTCATCATGCTGCAACTCCAGCAAGTCACAAGCTGGAGTCACGTCATCTGATGTTGAGGTAGAAGCACAAGATTCCTCGGCCTCAGGGCAGAAAACTCCTGAACAGGCTAAAAACCCTCTAAGCAAGCAAGTCCACATATGTTTCCATTCTGCATGTTGTCTTTATCTTTGTGATTCAAGGACTGACAAGCATCTACTGCTTTTATATTTATTTATCCAGCAATCCACATGATGCAGATGAAGTCTCTATCATTGATTCATCACTAGACAGTTCACTCAGTGTGTCTCACCAGCCCGCCCCACAGACAAGCTCCACACCACACAAGGACTCTGCTAAAAACAAAGCTCATTCGCATTCAAAATGGTAAATATGGTTTTTACACCAGCAGTTTTTTCTAGATTAACTTGATGTGAAAGTTTTTTTTTTAATGGGTGTGGGCATAAGCTCATTTAGCCTCTTTCTGGAAGATTAGTCCACTTAAGATGTGTATGCGTTCCCCAAGTTCTTCATTTGACTGGAATGAAACGGTTTGCTCCCGCATATTCACATTTCAATTACCATTAAAGATCGAGGTGCCGAACAATAAAAATATGATATTTTGTTCACAGGAAACAACTGTTCAAAGATGCAAAGGAAAGTAAGGAAAGGTGGAGCGACGAAGAGTCATTTTGCTCTTCACATAAGAACAGTGGTATTATTTCATTACACATCTTCATATTTCATAATTCATATCAAATTTCTGCCTAAATGCAGATGTAAGTCTTGCTCTTGTAATATATTTTGTTTTCCCCCACAGGATCACATGGGCGTACCCTTTCAAATTCAGGCCACAGGAAGAGGGTAAGCATGTGCAGACTTAAGACTTGTGTAGACTTTGTAACTTGGATTCAGTTGATTCTTATGTTCAGAAAATGTATGTTTTTCTTCCAGTCAGCTTTGTTTCATGTATTCCCTGTTACTTAACCATGCAACAGGAAATAATACAAAATAAACACAGCATTGGTGCACATTTTAATATTGTGCTTTACTGAAGCGAGAAAAGTAGACATTTTTGTTGTGTTGCAGAAGTGGACTGAAACTGAAACAGAGATGTTGAAAGAGGGGGTCCAAAAATTTGGAGAGGGGAACTGGAATTTGATAAAGGGCCATTACTCCTTCAAAGATCGAACAAACATCAACCTGAAGGACAGATGGAGAACACTGAAGAGGTTAAACCTTGTCTAAGAAGTCTGTACAATTACTTTTATATAGCCTAATAAAATGATTCTGACGATTGTGTAAAATGAGTTGTCGTTTCTGATAAATCCATTATTATTGCAGCTCTATGTTTAGTAGAAAGGTCACCAAGACTGAAATAAATACAAAGACATTAAGGATTTATTTAAAATGACATTACCAAAGGAAAAACACAAACGATGTGTGACTGAGTGTAAGATAAACAGGCTTGCACAAAGAAATCCTGTATCTTGGAAATATGAGCCAGTTGTAATATCTCCTATTTAGATGCCCTGGAACCAGGCGTTTAAATCCAACCATCTTAATGTTAGAGTGAAAACAGCAGTAGTTCTGGATGTGATTTTTTTTTTCTGGATGTGATGTTTCTGGATTTGAAAATAGTAAATAAATCAAATGGAGGGATTGAGAGTCCAGATGAAAATTTATCTTTATGTTAAAGTCTCTTCATTCCGGATGAACTCTCCCACATCAGCCTGGTGGAACACTACAATGGACATGGGGTCCACATGCCGACACTCCTGTGTTGATTTAGCTGCCACCCCGAACCCCTGAAAAATGACAAATGGTTCAAACAATCCATTTAAAGATAAAATCATGTATCACATTTTACATTAGACGCCAACTTGCATACAGAGTGCGTGTATACATGTAATCCAAAAGTGGAATAAGAGAAAAGCATATTCAACATCTCATGTGTTCTCAAAATATTCAACAAGTATGGCCTCTTCAAAAACAACCATGTGCTGTGTCCAACAATGGGAACAATGCATTGTCATGAATAAACGACTTACCAAGGGCACATCAGCCATGGAATAGACAACTACTCCCTGGTACTGCACAGTGTTCTCAGTGATTCTTCCAAGACCAGATTTAAGCACATGGTTCCCATACAGGAAAGACTGCTCTGCTCCAGGCTTCACCCACACCTTGAACTAAAGACATGACCAAGACTTTCAAGTAAACGTGGTGGACCAGTATAGCGGCACAGACTTGAGCCACTGCCGAGTAAGATGAACATAAAACTTTGTAACAGAGGCCAAGTGACAAAAGGATCTTAACAATAAGTACACACACATAGTACATCTACATAATACTGAGATAGGTCTGTCAGAAAATCTAGTGTTCACTCTCTGATGTCATAGACCAAAGTATGACACATTGCAACTCCAAAATAGTAGCATCTATATGTCTGCATGTAGCTTTAGGGGATTGTCTCTCACAGGATTAGAGATTTGTTTGCACATTAAAAGCTGGAACAGTTCTTCAGTCATTCAATTCAGTCAATACATTGTCACTGTGTAGAGGGATGCAGGGTTTTGATGATGAGCTGTATGCACACAGTCACCTTTGCATAGGGCGCAAGATAATCCAGCGCTGTGATGTGCAAGCGGAACTTGTTGGTCTTTGTGAACTTTCCGAAACAAGTTCCCACCGACACAAGCTTGTCTCGGGAAATGTTTGTGGCCAACTTGAGAATCTTTTCACTGAAAAACAGAAAAACGATATGTGATGTGCTGTGGCAGAGTAGCTAGCAACAATGTTTACGGCAGAACCCGGATTACCTCATGTAGTACACACGATCCCGGTGCAGCCTGAAACAGTAGGTACCATCCGGTCGGTCCACGAGGAGTTTAATATTTTCACCGATGCTGTTGTGGAGAACACAGAGGAGTCATATACAAACACATTGACGCTCACAGCAAGCATGCTAGTCAGTCTGATGCAGTTTCAATCTCAGTGCAATCCTGTCCTCCTGGTTCACATACTATTTCGACAGCTTCTCGAACATTGTCTTCGTCTCTTCGTCTGTTAACGGCCTCATCTTGAAAATAAGAAAATTTGTGTCGGCGAATTCCTGTTTCTCCTGTGGGCAACGTGAAACGTGGGTCAACGCGGAAGTCGCTACGATTTAGGGCGGAAGATGGTTGACGTAATCAGCGAGCGCAGTTCCTGGTTTTTTTTGGCATAGCTACCCGTCGGTCGTACCCTTTTTCCGCTCCGATTAACCGGCCACAATCTGGTAGGTTCGTTCACTTAAAACTACAATAATTATCTGAAATAGACGTAGCGAGTTGCTGTTAAACAATGGGCGATGACGCTCGCTTGTCATACTGTTCGAATTTGTTGAGGTTTTAAGGCAGTGTCGGAAATTGGCTCGGCTAGCCTTATTAGCTAGCTGTCAGTGAAAAAAAAACCACAGAGCCGCTGCCGTTAGCACGCTAGTGATAGCATGTGAGCTAACGCTGCTTGAAGCTGTCAGTGCTAACGCTGCATCGCTGCAGGCAATGGCGCGGTTATATTGTACAGCTGTTCAGCGAAAATACATCCAGAATCACCGTCTGACAGCCACAACCGCGCTGTCGAGATTTGAGCTCGGACTCGCCGTATGAAGGGGAGAGCGTCTGCCGCAGCGGTGCCAAGTTACATAACACGTATTTGTTTGTAAATACAGATTACGTTCGTTTAATCCGAGAGTCAACGAGTCATTGATCCTGTCAATGAATATACAGTATTATTAAGGTCATGATTAAGCACAGCTGCCGTGATTATCCACTCCTGGTAGCATAATTCGGAGACCGCTCAATGTCAGTGAAGTGTACAGTCAGCTGTAGAGCTTGGGCAACAAATCGGTGAGAACGACTCCGTCAGTGAGCGCGTAGCAGTAATGCTAATAACGTCACCACCTGTGTGCCACAGCAGCAACGACTGGGAAACATGTTTTTGTCTGCTGTCACAATATGGCGTCAGACCAAGCAAGGCCATGCTATTCACGGAGACGACAGATGTTTCTCCGTGCTGCTGTTTAACATGTAATTTAAAGTTACAAACGAGTCATTTGAATCAAATTCCATCTCCCACAGTCCCAGTCTCCTCCTCCTCATCCTCTGCGTCCTCCTTCCAGTTAGTGAAAAGGCCTCTGGATAATTTCAGCCCCTGGGAGTTTGTAATTAAAACTAGGACCAAGTCAAGGCGCCAGTGCCAGCCGCAGCAGCAGGCTGGGGAGTGAAACAATAGCTGAGCAGTGGAAATAAGAGCTGAATTTTGCAAAGAAATATACACACACACACACACACACACTATGAAAACGTATTCAGGCTTTCAAGTTATCATCAAAACGCTGAAATCAATGATTATTGATGCATTTACTCTAAGTGAGATTATATGAATGTACTTCACTGTCCCAGCCTTTGGAGACATACATATTACCTCATTTGCATTTGATTAAGATGTAGTTGTTGTTTTCCTTCAGCTTCCCCCTTTTACCCACAGTGTGTTGCCCTGTGGTGGGAGAACAGTTCTCGTGCCAACTCTGTACCCCAGAGGAACCAGTGGCGTGTGTCAGTCAGCAGTTTCATGCGTGTGGGCTCTGATAACACTGAACAGGAAGAGAGAAACAGCAAGACGTCTGGACAGAGAGAGGAAACTCTGCGGCTTCTTTGTCTGCCTCAGAATGACTGAGTTCTGGGTTTGTTTCAGCTGCTGCATTGCAGAACAGCCACAACCTGTGAGTATGACATCTTTTAATTGATTTGGAAGACAAACTGGTTCTCTCAGTTTTTAATATCGTTGTCTTGACTGTCTTACCCACTTGTTGTTTGTGTCGCAAACCTTAAATGGGTTATTTCACGGGACACAAGGAAATCACATCCTGGCACCAGAGTCACAAGGATATAAATAGATAGGCGTTCACAGCATTGAATGAATCCTGACTGGAGGAGACAAATGAGTAGTTGCTGTTTTGGCTCATATCTAGCTCTTTTACATCCTGATAGATTGGTATTAACTTAAATATATTCTGTTTATTTAGTTTTCAGAACTAATAACGATGCTGCTGTTTTTCAGAAACGGCGGCGACGGATCGATCGATCCATGATCGGAGAGCCAACTAACTTTGTTCACACCACACACGTAGGCTCTGGAGACATGGGGCTAGGACTGGCATCCGTAGGTTTTTGGTCCTATTATAAAAATATTCAGGTCGGTTTTTCAAGCGAATAACAATCCTTCTTTGTGTGTATAGGTGGACCTTGTTCAGGCCCAGATGAAATCTAAAGGGGGCTATGCACACGGAGGGTCTGAAGGTTCGCAGTTGTAACAGTGTAAGTGATGTTTCATCATTTTGTTGAACGGATACTCAGGATTATCAGTACCTCTTATGGGTTTAGCATATTTAATGCAAATAACTATTTGTGACCTGCAATAGGTCAAGCTTGTTTTCACGGTTTATATCTACCTCCAGATTATACATTCAAAACTATGTTTTAAATGTACAAAAGTTTTCAGTATTATGCAGTATTGTGGTAAACACACTGATTAACGTTGTTTATCAGTGTGTTTCAAAGATCAGTGACTGTTTCAAGGTTCAATGACTCTGATCTGTGTACATAAGCACACAATTATCTACATAGATCATTGTATACAAATATTTTTGGTTGCCATTATGTCATGTAGGACACTCGTGTTAAGAGTGAATAAGAATCATGAAATATATTATAAGCTCAGTGAAATTCTTTGTTGATGTTCCAGTCAGCAGCCCGACACCACCCATGATGTATCAGAACAATTAATGGTAAATTACACCTGATTACTACAGCCAACTTGGCTTGTGTCGCTCTTAAAGGAAACTGTTGAAATGCCATGCAGCAGGTGTTTGTTCTGTTCTGCATGTCGTCATGTCTTATTTAGTGGAAGGCATCGCTGCATGAAGGAATGTATGCCACCCTCCTCCTTAGCTATGTGCTAGCAGCTTCCATTTTATTAGCCTCAGGGGGCTGGTTGATGGTGAAAGTTACACCATGCCTTGCACTCCTCCTTTAAGTTTGACCACACAACTATGGTAGTTGTGTGTGTGTGTGTGTGTTGCAGGTGAGCATACTGCGCACCATCAGCCACATTCTAAATCTTTACATCTGTTCCACTTCTTTCCTTACACAGCCCTTCAGTCTTGTGGAAACTACTGTTGTTGATAAGAGGAAGCGTTTTCAAAAAAGCAGCTCTGTCTGCAAAGGACGCAGGACCAAAAGATGAAACTACTGCTTTTCCATAATGTTGTATATATTTTTATTTTCCATTCCTTTTTTTTAATGAAAGCACTGCTGTCCATTTGCTACCATACTGTTGCACTGTATAGAGTTACTGTTAAGAATAGATAAGAGGGTTTAGAAAGCTCATAAATCTCAGTCAGATGTATGCTTGTGTGTATGCATGAGGAAACAATGTTCAAAAATATTTGCTGTCGTAGCCCATTTGGATGCCTGTATTTATTATCTGATTTGAAAACGGACCTCATGGTGGCTGGGCCACGCTGGAGATTTGGAACATTCAGTTTCTGTCTTTATTCTCAGAGGTTTATCAAAGGACAGATAGCAGGTAGCAAAGTAAAAAGTGAGATGTTCATTGTTTTATTCTGAAAAATATCCATGATCCTCTGAGTTGTTTTCAGGGTTGAAGATTGCTGTTTTGTAATAAACTTGAAATGAGTAGAGTACACTGGACCATACATTGTGCACTCACACTTGCTTAGGAATTTTGCATTGATTTCAACTGTTCCTTTTTTACATCCATTTAGATAGAACCATATAGAATTTTAATAAACTATGAAATTCCTAATCTGCCTTCTGAAGTTATGTTCATTATTTGTTTTACTCATCTGATTTGTAGAAGAGTGCTTCAAACAGATTCATATTTTTATACACATTTTCTTTTCCAAGGCTTGTATGTCAAGAAACTTGAAAGTAACCAAACTGATACAGTTTGTTCACCTATTATATGTCCATCATATCGATTTTGGTTTGTTGAAATTTCTTTTTTTTTCTTGACAAAAGTTTTCAGTGCTTATTTGGCAGTGATTGTGTTTGTCCCCTTACTCCCCTCACCTCCCTATAGTCTTTCCTTTGTCTCTGTTACTAAAAAAACTCAAATGTTGATTTACCAAACACTGACAGAGCTTTGTTTCTTGTGACTAAATTGCTTCAGTGTCATAATTTGTCATGCAATGTTTATTAAAAAGAAGATTTATCATAATCAAGCTCATGTAAAAAAAACTATTTGATTTACCCATTATGACCGTTGTCTGATTATATTGGTTGTCAGTGACATTAGTGGTCAGCTTACTTTTAATTGACTAGCTCCTACATGCACAGTCCCCATGTTATTTATGTTCCAAATATCTGATCCAGGCTCCATTGAAAACATCATTAATCTGAAAGGTCAGAGGTATGGAGACAAACCAGCAAGCCTGGCTCTATGATTACATGATGTTGTTGCACCCTGTGAATTAACATTATGTGATTCTATTGTTATTAAGTTGAACAAAAGTCTGTGTAGATTGGTGTAAAACAAGTGCTACTGTAAACTATTCATGACACAAGAATGAACTCTTCGGTACCAGGCAATGTAAAATAACATAATGAAACATATCACATTTGCAATATAATTTACAGCTTTAAAACTGCTGGCAACCACTTGCCTGACGTTCACTCAAAAAGATTTAATGTTGTGATTTAATGTCTTCATCCTAAAGCACTGTCACAGAGGTCTAATGCTTTTGTTTAAATGTTTATGTAATAGTTCCTCTGTAGAGAGAGATCCACATATACTTAGACTAGTTGGTGTTTTTTCCCTGTTCGCAGTTAAATGTGTGCTCTCATACTGGGATTGCAGTATGAACATGTGACCAGCAGGTTGTGTTGGTTGACTGCTTGAATGTGACTTTAACAGTCTGTTTCTTTTGGGATTCCTGTGACAGGACTTAAGTTGGTTTTTGTTATGATGACACTGTACATCTGTAACAAAAACATAATGCATCCGTGGTTTATATGTATGTGGGGTCATACAATATTTTGGGTAATTTTCCCATACAACCTTACAGAGAAGGTAAGGTTGGAGCAGAATTTTCTTTCTGTTTTTTTCTCTGCTGAGGATCTACCTGATATGTAGTTCCCACTTTTAAAGGGAATTCATCCAAATGCATTTTTCACAATAAATGATAAGAAATAAATATCTGTTGATGTTCAACTGATAGTGTAGTGTGTCCCATGTTTTCACTTGAGGCCAAAAGCACAAATCTGTGAGTGGAGTCTAAAGTTAAAATTAAATCTAAAGTACAGGCATGGATCATGGTGTAAAAAGTGTAATATAGGTTTTGTGATTTTAGGACATTGGTCAATAGAGAGTTTCATATGAAAGGTCATTTTTCACATTCTGTAACTGATAACCTCCATTAAAGTCTGAGCAACTTTTTAAAAGTCAGGTTATGCAACTGGGCTAAAGAGATAGATTTAGAGATTGCACAATTGTTACATGAACTTGTGTTTATTTAGTTCTTTGCAGTCAGTCCATGTATTTGTCCATAGCAAAGCAATGATGACCTAATGTGTTACGCACATGCACTCGCACACAGAACAAAACAGGTATTGGACTTACATGAGCTTTCATCATTATAAATGAATGGGGAGCTGAAGCATCTACAACAATCCATGTTACTGTGCTGTGTAAATACATCAGCAGTAAATCTGAAAACACAAAAATCCAAATCTGGCTCTAAAACATGGGTTACTACTCGGTTATTTTTGTCTTGGCAGCAATATTTGCAAAAATTTGCAAATGTCAGGCATGCAGCATATAGTGTAAATAATTTGTACATATATGATAGAGAAATCACACATGTAGTATAAACACAAACAAAAAATGTATATATTGCAACTTACATTGATCAGCCACAACATCAAGACTGTTAACAGGTTTTACTGTCGTGGCAGATCAGTGGTTTTTTTTATTTGTCAAGCAATGAAGCCCTGGCAATTGGTAATGATGAACTTTTTTTAAAATCACCACACACATAGACTCTATGCACACGCCATTATCGTGGCTGATCAGTGCAGCTTTTAAGACCACTTGAAGCAGTAACATTGTGCACTTAGTGTGCGTTCACTAACTATTCAGCCAAAAAAAAGTTACGCCTCATCCTGCACTGAGACAAATGATATATGTTTGCTGTGTAAGCTGTGGTTTGAGCTTGGTGTCAGTTCAGTGAGTCTGAGGCACTGAACCATAGTGAAGCCAAATGATGATGATGCATGGTGAAGCTTGGCTTGAAACAGGATCTTTACCTCAGCATGTTTTGCAGGAAGGACGACAGAGTGACGGTCTGACAAAGCAAAAATATCTCTCCTCTCGTCCTTTCATCCTCTCGTCCTCTCTAACTGGTCAGCTCAGCAGTTAGACAGCAAGAGCAAAACGGCTAATGGAATAGAATACAACTTTATTTGTCACTGTAGCAGAGTACAGTGAACCTATCTGGGCTACAACAGCAATTGAAAGAAACACCAGAATCAATCAAATACATGTGTGTTATGCACACAAACTGTAAGAGAGTGGACCAAGCCGCCGTTGCACAGCTACAGCATCAGTGTTTGCTGATTTGAGGACCAGTCAGAGAGTTCCTTAAAGTAGTTTGACCCAAAGAGATCAGTGTAGGCCTCTGTGTGCAGAGAGTATGGGTTCTCATCACCAGCACCTGCATAACAGAAAACAGCAATTAAAAACAAACGCAGAATGCAAATTTAACAACTGCACCATCCTAAGTATCTGTTATTTACTGCTTTGTTCAACCATGTATATGGATTTATTTTTCATGCTGTATCTAATCATAGTATTCGCCACAAAATGCAGATTTTGATTTTAGCAGTTATTTACATAATTCACAATATCTTCAGAATTAAGCGTAAATCTGCAAAGATTCCTGGACAAAAGCATAAACTACTTTTGAAAGGGAAACGATGGACTGTTTAAAACGGTCAGTGAGTTCTGGCCTGGTGAAGATATTATCAATGGTGTACTTGAAGTTCAGGTGTACCAGTACTCTATATACTGTATGAACAGTGGCCTACAGTGCCAGTGGTCCCACAGCGTGTGTGTCCTCCATTTTTTCTGTTCTCCAGTTTGATTCCAGAGGTCGGCATTGTTCAGGTGGTCCATCAGCTTTGGCGGACACAATAGGAAAAACACAAGTTTGGTCAGAAAACTGACCAATTGTGCTGCATTTGTGAGTCAAAGGGTTAATTGTTCGATACCTTAAACACAGCCTCATTCTGCTCCTGGGTGTCCGTGTTGGCCTCCCACATTACTGCATGACAGCATAATAACCATCATCCTCATGAAGCTACAGAAGCAACTTTTTTTTAGAACAAACATCCACAATAACAAACCTCACCGTTAGTTTGAGTGCCGTTAAATAAATCCTCTGCAGGGGTCGTGACCCTCTGTGGCGTGTCTGAGTTGAGTCCTGTTGTTGTGGATTTCCAAGTGTGCATGGTCTGTGTATCATCACCTAGACTTGCCTGTCTTGTTCTGGGCCTCCTGAACTGCAGTCCTGCCAGAGTAGTGGACAGGACAGGACTGTGAATACTGTGCATGCAAAGTGATGCAGGTGTAATACAGTATGCAGGTCAGCATATGCATGTCCTACCTCTCCTTCGCCTGTGTGTCTGTGAGCGGGGAAGCATCCTGTAGACTCTGTAGGCATTGCTGCCTCTCTTCTTGCTGTGCTCTCGCAGCTCACAGATGTCAGGCAATGAATTCAAAGCACAGCGGAAGTTTGCTTTCCATGTCTTGGGATCTGGGTTGTCTTTGCCTGGACGGTACCGTCCTGAAGCAAAACAGCATCGATACACAAATCAGTCTGAATGCGTGTGTCTGTGGCATTTTAAACATCCTCTTTCATATTCAAGTTTTCAGTCCAAAAAATATGACAGTGTGAAATGCTAATATATATGATTTGTGTGCAAAGTCACAGCTTTGTTTGTCTTTTTGTTCAACTTTCTCCTTTCTGGTGGCTTGCATCAAGAAATAATATTAAGTTAAGTGACTTTATACAGTGCTGTGTTGGTTCTCACTTTAGACAGTTGTCTGAACGTCACTTTCAGCCTCAGTGGGAAAACTAATGGAGCTTAAACAGTCTGGATCATTTACATGACACAAGAGCTGACAGGAAAACAGATGGCACAGAAAGCAGCTGCCGTTTTCCCTACACTGCACCTCACAGTCATAAAAACATCTTCACTTTGGTTAACTATACTGATGGTTCTTATGTGTCCTATGGATTATTATTATTATTGTTGTTATTGTTGTTGTTGTTGTTGTTGTTGTTATTATTATTATTATTATTATTATTATTATTATTATTATTATTATTATTATTATTATTATTATTGCTGGTGATCTCATTGTTATTGAGTGGTTCTGTTGAACTTTGACAGCAACATGATAACCTGCACATTCACAGCAACTGAACTGGAGCTTTCCCATGTGATATGATGCTGCTAAACTCACATGCCATGACTTTCCCAAGACGGAAATGTGTGTGTGTGTGTGTGTGTGTGTGCGCGCGTGTGTGCGTGTGTGTGTGTGTGTGTGAACATTACATGAACGTTTTATGAATGTGAATATTAATCTAGACAGATCTGAAGAAACGTTTGTAAATGTGCAGTGTTGAAATGCAGTTTTTTTTAATGCTAATTATCCTTCCCAATGCGATTTCTGTGTTTCGCTGACATGCTGGTGTTTTGTGAGGTTGTTGTTCAGTTGTCAAGGAACATAGTCAATCTTGAAATACTTGCGTTCAAAGATAAAACCAACACAGCAATTCAATGAAACAACTCAGATGAGAAGTGAGCAGATCTGCAGGCTAATTAGAGTTGAAGAATAATGAACAATTTTAACTTAAGGTGAAATAAAGTAAGATAAATAACATATCTAAGGTATTTATATAATAAATAAATTAGTGTATTACTAATTATGAAATGTTTACCTACTGTGCCTAAAATATAGTGATACCTGCACCATACACAGGCATGTTTGAACATTCTGATATAATATGAGAACATAAATATTTTCATCAATATGATAATATTAATTTGAAGCATATGCACCATTACTGGTCGTGGCAAAGTCTGCTGGACTGAAAGAATAATAAAGAGTCATTAGAACAGAGACTGTTTGAGACGTGTACCAGTATGCATGGCCCAACTCCTGAAGAGAGTAGCATCCCGGTCAATACTCCAGCCATGACGAGCAGCATGTGTCCATGGGATTTGGAAGATTCGTGCTGACTGAGTGTGTGTATGTATATATATATACATACACACACACACACACACACACACACACACACACACACACACACACACACTTATATATATATGAAAAAAAAGCATTGAAGAGATTACATTGCCATGGGCATTTTTTTGCAAGATTTTTCTTGCGCCCAGTATATATGTGTGTGTGTGTGTGTGTGTGTGTGGGATGTAGGGCTCTACCTGATCCAGCCAGCTGACCCCTGGATACCGACCAGACTGAATCTGCTCCTCCAGCCACGGCCTCAGTCTCAGCCGGCCAGGTTGCTGCATGATGCGCTCAAAGCGTCAGATATGCAGAAAGCTCTTCTGTGTGGATGCGTCAGCAGCTGCACAGGAGCTTGAGCAGTAACAGAGAATTTCTAAGGAAGTCAGATTAAATCAAAGGTCTCTCTAGGACAACCCTTCTCTTTCCCTGGATTTTTCCAATCAAATACCTGTAACTGCTTTAACAGTCCCGCCCAATAACCTTCCTCCGCTTGACAGCTTCTCCAGTTACAGGAAATATAATGCATATTATTCTCCTGTGGCATAGTAACATGATGTTCAGGGATCCGAAGGTCTTTATAGATTAGAAACATGACTGCAGAGGACTGTGGCCACAAATCACAGGGCACTCTCTCCACCAGGTGAGCCACCTGGCACACCTTGTGGGGTTTTAATGTTTTTCCTGCAGTTCTACATTCCAAGTATAAAACAATCCTCAACTGAACATGTTCACAGCTCCTTAAAATGAAACCTGGGAGTAAGTAGATAAATAGCAGTTTGATTTGTAGCATTTACTACTTGAATGCACGGGTCATCTGCTGGGTTAATGCTAGCCTTCAAATATTTTTGTGATGGCACTATGTTGATAAAAACTAAATTGTTTAATAACTCTGTCGAAGTTACTATGGCAGCAGTGGGGGCGTGTGTTCATGAAGGACCACCAGGGGGAAACAGAGTCAATGAAAGTTAGACTGTAAGTCACAGAGGATCTTTGAATTCTGGTCTTTTTCATTGTAACCTACTAATCCCAATGTGTATTGTTCTTAAACCATATGTTTGTATAAAGTCTAGTTTTAAAGTTAAAATTAGACAATAATTAAATATATGATGTAGGACAATTACTGTTTGATGTTTTGTGTAGTAAGTTAATCAAAATACTTTTTTAAAAAAAAACAATCTTCCACAGAAAAGATGACCTGTGCCCACATAGCTTCAGCAGACATATGTCAAATTGAGGAAGGGCTTTTTTTGTATTTTGTGCAATTTCCTCCTGGTAACACAGTAAACTATGACTTGACTTGACTATGACTAAGAATGTTATGTTGTACCTGCAACAGAACATGTCGCTTAGTTTTTGCTCACACACAAAAAATACGGTAACTTCTATCTGAGGCAAAGTTTTAAAAGACGACTCTCACAGAGTTGTGTTTGCTTCATTTATTTTTAATGTAGTTTGCCAAGATGCCATTTGTAATAACAATACAACTGAAGTGAGAGGAAATTGCCTGCTGTGCATTTAACTTTAAAAACTCAAAAGCAAGCATGAAATGCCCAAATAGTAAGAGTTACTACTGATACACACTTAATCCAAACTGTTTGTCTTTATTTACACATATTAGCTGTGGCAATGAGCATCACCTAGAGTCTCAGCATTTCCAGAGAAGAGCTAGGAGGAAGTAGTTATGTAACGCTAATACCAGGTGCTTTATATCAGCATATTGTTGCTGCTTCTTTCAGAGAATTCAGTCACTTCTTACAGTTTTTAAATAATACATTATTTACAAGGATTCTGGACTGACTCAAAAAATAAAAACCACTGATATCCATTCTTTGACAGACATTTTCAACAGATGACAGACAGACGTTTGTTTTTCATGATCATGTTTAACAGATGTTAAACACCAAAGGCGATCGTGTAATCTAAATACAATTACAAAGCACTCGCATGCCACTTGTTCTTGAAGTTCAAAAGTGTGTTGTCTTTGACTCAAATCAGTACAAAAACATCCTTTCAAAAAGTCATCTGACGACGGCACAATGTTGTGATGTATGTAGACGGTGCTATGGAGCGAAGACTTTGTCCAGCGTGTAACAGTGATGACCAAAGAAGCATAACTCTCCAAGGAACTAATAAAAAAACAGGATGCCAATCAATTAGGCACTACACACTCTGATAGCCGCTGTCTATGATCAATGACATTGGGGGGTCAGCAGTGATCAAACAGGGAAAAGGTCTCTGGAGTTCAGGGAGACAATGGCCAGCCTGGACATCCTGAATGAGACCAGAAATCCCGGGACAGATTTTGGCGAGTGATTCCACTGAATATTTGTCTAAATGTTGCTCTCTCTCAGTACCAGGCTGTCCCACTACATTTTCAAATGCCTGATAGGCGTCATCCACTGGAGGAAAGCTGTGTGAGCCACTAGGCATGAAGCCAGAGGGCTTTTGATCACACAGCATGACCTCTTTGATTTTTATATTTGGCTCGTTTGCACAAACAAGGCCCGAATTTGCATTGCACTGCTGATAAGACATGTCTGTTGGCATTGGAGATGAGAGCATAGGTGGCAAACTCAGAAGTGGACAAGCTGGTACCTGTTGGTCAGGGCAGGTCACCACTTCACCCTCACTAGAACGGTACGCAGAGTCACATAGCATTTCAGTCAGTGTCTGAACTTTAGCACTGTCCATCACATTCTCTTGTGGATAACTAGAAATGAGCAAATAGGTCTTATTGTCAAAGTCTATTGAATCGGGATCAGCACCATATGCTCTGATATCACATGGACTGTAGGGAGCGGAGGATATACCGCTGTCTTTGTTTGATTCTTTTAGCGGACTGATGCTCAGTGGTGATATTAGGCCAATATTGGGTAAGGCTTTACGAAGGGCATAATGAACACCGGCTACAACCTCAGGGGCCTCTGTGTGAGCATAACTGAGACAAGACGAACCAGTACTGATTCCACTGCTTTGCTGAAGGTTGCCACTGCTGATGTCCGTCTGCGACCCCTTTGACCTGACCACAGAGAAACAGGTTTATTAATAAACTGCCAATGTGATCGCATTGAAGACAAATGTGTCATATTACTGAAGCACCGGTGCAGCCACACTCACCACGATTTGCTGTCATCCGGAATCAGAGGCTCAACACAGACGGTGGAGGTGATAAGGAATTCAGGGATCAAGAACTGAAACGAGACGGATAGGGAGAGATTAAGATGTGAAATGTTTCAGCTGCGTGTGGAAAGTTTCTTTACAACAGATTCTAAACTCATCATATACATGTTTTGGATTTTTGACCTGCAACATGTTTACATCACTCAGTGTCCCACCTGTTGTTCATTTGGACTCATTTTAAGAAGTTTTGGATTTGGACCTTTGGCAACTGTGTCCCACCACTTTGTCTTCACCCTAAGATAAAAATGTGCACAATCACCACGTAAGCAAAACATTCGGTGGTTATAGGGTTAAAAGAAAGAACATCACAGACTGAGAAACAAGGCATTAGACTTTCATCAGCATGACTTACCTTACAACGCAGGCAAATATGGCACTGCTGATTAGGACTGCAGCAACACACAGGCCTATGATGACAGCCATGAGCAGGACTTTGGAGGAGACAGCTGTGGAGTAACATGAACCAAGTCGAGTTTACAAATCACTCACTGGACAAATGGCACAGCGATAAGAGACGATGCACTAAAGAGACATGCACGCTGCATACTCTCAACTCTGGAACCAGGCTTATGTTACTATTCATACACCTGTTATTTACAGTTTGCTTCATCAGCACATGTTGGCATTGTCAGTTGTTTTTGTTGTGATGAAATATTCAGTTCTCTGTAAGATGGGCCAATCCTGCACGGGTGATGTTCTCACATACCCCTGTGGTGACCAGGGTAGGACAGATCCCTCACACCACACTGCTGATCATATGGTGTGTTGTAATGTTGTATGGTGTGTTGTGGTCTAGCGTGGAGTGATGTGATGTGCTGTAGTGTGGTGACACTGGATGACACCTACGGGTTGTGAATTTCATCTCTTCACTGCTGTCACTGGACCTGTTACTCCAGCTGGTGAAGGTCTTCACACTGACCACATATGCTGTGCTCGGCTCTAAATCTTGACCTCGTATATCATAGACGCACAGTTCATTAATGGTACTTGGCTTGATAGACTTAGAGACCTGCTACAGAGAAACAAGAGATCAAACAGCCACGTTTACGTGTCCACAAACAAATGGCATCAGTGTCATACGGTGGCCAAGACGCCGCTCTTACCTTTTTTGTGTCTCCCTCTTTATAGTATGTCACATTTGCTGTCATGCTGTTAAGGAAAGTGCCCCTCATGTTTGGTTTCCACTTGACTTGAAAATTTCCATTGACTTCATCCACTGAGATGATTGTTGGGGTTTTGGGCTTTACTGCAGAGGACCAGATGAAAGTATGACTCCCACTCATCCTGCGTTGCATCCTTTCACTTATTATTATTCTGGGTCTATCTTCACCATATCTGCATTTTTTGTACACTTGATCGAAAGGGTGATAACTTACCACTTTCTGTGATGTCGATGTTTTTACTCTGAATGACTTGGCTGCCTCTCCAAACCTCCGCTTTGTGCTTCTCCAAATAAACAACTATTAAGCTGAGCGAGCAACAACACCGTCCACTGCCACACTGTGTAGGACTGCAATGCTTCACGCTGGAATACAACATAACACACACACACACACACACACACACACACACACACACACACACAGCACACAAGTTGTTTTTTATTTGTTTGTTTTTTTGTTTGCTTTACAGATTGTTTAATATTACGAATGAAAAACGAAGTCACTAATTTTTAATAAAATATTGAATTATAATGCCATATAATATATAATAACATATCATGTCTACAGAATGTAGAGACTGAGTTAAATGGTCTTACTTGAGTCCATAGTTTATTTGGACAGTCAAGCTGTACTCGGAGCAGTTTTGTGCCACAAACTCACAAAACATCTTACTGTCGTAGTCGTTGGTACAGTCGAGGTTTAGGCCTGTTTCATCATCGGATCCTGTATTAAGACAGACATGAGATGAGACTGATCAGGCACAGTGATCACTGATAATAATACTGACTTATGAGAAAACGACCCACACGTCTGTAAACATACCAGTCACAGTCCTCCCAGTCGCGACGTGCGCCAATATCAGCAGGATAATAAACATCTTCTCCCACGTGACAGGCAAACAAAGCTAACACTATGTTTCCTTTTCCAGCCGATAACAAATTTAACTTGTTTGACAGTTTAAGATGACAAGAGAGAAGTAGATTTAAACCAGCTGTTTTCCTCCACCCGACGCCTGAGAGCAGATATGGTCGCAGTCTGATTTTTCTCTTCCTGGTGATGACAAATGTTCCTGAAAATGTTGCGTCGTCAGTTCGGAAGAAGCGCGTCCCACTCCGGATCCTGCCCCCGAGGACAAACCCGGAAGACGGAGGCGTCAGCACTGGAGTTTGGCTAACTGGTCAACTGCAGTTAAACCGAAATTAAATAAGAATCGGGCTGTTTGGTTTGTTTGTTTGTTTGTTTGTGACATATAGAACCACAAGAACAAGATACAAACATAAAGAAACAATAAACGAAAAAAATATTTTAAAAAACAATAGATTATTACCGACACACACCTGGTTTACATTATGATAAAATATATACATTTAGGGGAACATTGGTCAGCAGGTTGTTCACACCGCTGGTTTCGGTTTGTTGTGAAATGAGCAGCGCGCTGCGGATGTAGGACATCAGGTCTCCTGCAGGTGGCGGCAGAGACATTTGGAGACGTGTCGGTGTTGGCGTTGACACGTGAAGACAAACTTTGCTGACCAGGAAGCAGAGCTGCTGTCTCCTTTGATTCACATGTAACTTTTAACCAGGAAGGACAAACTCTTCCTGTTGTCTCAGGACTTTATGAAAACTGTCATGGTGGTGCACAGGGTTAGTTATACCTAAAATCTCCATGGAAACAGCTGCAGCAAAAGAGGACAGAGTTTAGTTCCCATCAGCCTCGGGGCCTCTCTGTCCTGCCCTGCCATTGGCTGCTGCTCTACGGTCATGGTGATTGCTCTGCTCCCCGAGGATCAGTGCTGCTGCAGGAACAATAGAAAGCAAGAGAGGAAACACACATTGTCCTTGGAATCTAAATATGACATCGCAGACCAGCACACACACACACACACACAATGACGCCTCTAAACAAAGAATATCCTGCCTAAGACAGGGAGAAAACGTGTGTGAGTGTGTGTGTGTGTGTGTGTGTGTGTGTGTGTGTGTGTGTGTGTGTGTGTGTGTGTGT
>JAFBJQ010001317.1:196949-365795 GCA_016785345.1 Trinectes maculatus
CACACACACACACACACACACACACACACACACACACACACACACACACACACACACAATGAAGCCTCTAAACAAAGAACATCCTGCCTATAAAAGACAGGGAGAAAACGTGTGTGAGTGTGTGTGTGTGTGTGTGTAAAGCTCATTAGTCTGGGTGTTCATTCCTGTGTTAACAATGTGTTACTATAAGCCCAAAATGTTGTATGTGTGTCAATGTGGCTATTTTGTCCTATGTTTTACAATAAGTATGACGAGAAGTACTCGTATCTTCCACACCTGTCTGTCTCTTTTCACTCAAACATATTAGTAACTTATAGTATTTTCATTTCTAAGTGAAAGACAAGTTGCTTTCCTCTATTTCTCGTATACTAAGTCCACTGTAGGAAGCTGTTCCAGGCCAGTGTTCACTGCAGTAACAATAAAAAATGTTTCTAAAAGGCCACTACTATAGTGCTCAATGGCAGCCTTGTCCAGCTGTATGTGGAGGGGGAGTTACTTCTGTCTTCAGACTCTTAAACTTGACTGATGGCTGTGGAGGAGAACTACAGGAGTCCCACTAGACCTGTACATATAGAGTAATATATATGTGTGTGTGTGTGTGTGTGTGTGTGTGTGTGTGTGTGTGTGTGTGTGTGTCCTGTCTAGCCACCTTATTCTATATAAAAAAGCTAGACCACAATAGCAGGTTGTAGTTAGACACTGAAAGCATTCATCAGGAGCAGCACGGTCTTTTTCAGTCTCACACCCTTGTTCCTATTACTATAACTATTTAAATAAAGGCTCAGTGCAAAAATTCTTACAGCAGAGTCACACACCTCTCATTGCTGTTTCTAATGTTAACAGCTTTTAGTGTGGTGCCACAGTAGTTGTTATTATTGAAACAATATTAAAAAATAAGATAGCAGATGCTCAACTATAGGATCCTTTGTCTAGTGAGTTGATGGTTGTTGCAAGGACAAAGAAATATTTAATGGTTTGTCAATATCCAACACAAACATATGTTTATACTAGTCAGGACCCCCACTGACATATTGGATTTGCTTGGCCCAACCCATCATTAGTACAGGACTAAATCCAGTGTTAATCTAAACCTGGCTCTAACTGTGTTTTAGGGGATTGCATGACTGTAGGGATATGACAAAGATACACAGCTGGACATTGGGGTTCATGTTCAAAACACACACATGTAATCTTTAACCCTAAAACAAAGGCTGAACTCTCAAACAGCTTTGGTCTTTTGAAGAAGCGAGGACTGGAATATCCTTCTATCTCAAAAATGTCCACACTGTCATGAATGAATATAAAACTAGGCCCTTCAAGGGTTAAAAGATGCCAGAAAAAACACACACACGCACGCACGAGGAGGGGGAAAGAGAGTGAGGATGTGTCTGGAGCTGACATGCTGGTACATCCAGCCAGCAATAAAACAGCTGACAGTGACATCTTCAAATTTCCTGTGTGTGTGTGTGTGTGTGTGTGTCCTTCTATCTCAAAAATGTCCACACTGTCATGAATGAATATAAAACTAGGCCCTTCAAGGGTTAAAAGATGCCAGAAAAAACACACACACGCACGAGGAGGGGGAGAGAGAGAGAGAGAGAGAGAGAGGATGTGTCTGGAGCTGACATGCTGGTACATCCAGCCAGCAATAAAACAGCTGACAGTGACATCTTCAAATTTCCTGTGTGTGTGTGTGTGTGTGTGTGTGTGTGTGTGTGTGTGTGTGTGTGTGTGTGTGTGTGTTATGTAACTCATTAGCACCAGACTAAGCAAGTTGGAAAAAAGCATAGTGTAGAAAAACAGGAAAACTCCTCTCATCCTTTCTACTTTTCCTCTTCACCCCTTTCTGCCCCTTGCACCATTTTTCTTATCAGCCCGCTGTCACTTCCTTCCACATCTTCATTTGTAAACATGTCTTCCCTCTTCTTGCCTTCTGAGCTTTCCTCTCCGTTTTCCTTGGTCATGTCTCAGAATCACTTCTACGTTTTTCTATGTCATAAGAGAAAACTTTGAATACATTCATACATGTAGTCTTTAACCTTTTTTTCAGTCGGATCTCACCATGGGAAACAACATCAGAATGAGCACTTAACCGTGGTTTATTGAAAATACAAAGTTAAGTCATGAATTTATTTCAGGCATCAAATGAAGACATGTCACACAACTCTTCCTCAGGTCGATGGGTTTTATTTCTGAGATGTTTTTGCTTATCTTGGATTGTTAGCTTTTTGTGATGTTGCATCTTTAATAATATTTCTATCGCAAGATAAACAAAAAAAAGAATATGAGATCGTTAAAACATTCAAAGCTCAAATGTGAGATCTGATACTGTGCATGTCAATACACATCTGTGCATACAAAGATGTAATGAATATTCAACAACGCCAGGGTTCATTGGGGCAGAATGTTCCAAGACCTGGAACATACAACTGATCATTCACAAGCACACCTGTACAAACACACACGTGTGCACGCACACACACAAAAACACACACACACGTTCATGACGGGACGAATACATGGATATCAAGACATCAGTATGCACAGCAGGAACAAACACACACACACCACACATACAGGGTGCGGTCAGAGATAAGAGAGAAGTGGAAACAAGCAGCTGTCTGATCAGCGGACATACTGCTTCTCTTACATCACCCAAACATTTCTTCCCTCTCATTCTTTCTCAGCCACTCATTCACCTACTTCCTGACTCTCCCTAACAGAGTTTCTGTGTTTATCCAACATACTTTTTTTCTGTATTCTCCGTTTTCTCTGTTTTTCTTTACGTCTAACAAACTACATTTTCCCCACTCTCACTGTGTAGTAGAGTTAATATCATGCGTCCAACAGTGTATATTAAAAATAACCAAAACAAATCAGTCCATATTGATCTTTTATGCAGAGATGAAGTGTTGAAAACAAACAACAGTAACATGTTATAATTAGAAAAGGTAATCTAATGATTACAAAACACAACAGGACACACTGCCATGTATAAGGACTGAGGTGGCAGCAGTGTATTACAAATACATTTGGTGAAAACACAGATCACAGCCATAAACTGTGATTGAGAAATGGTTTGAGAAATGTCAGTGGATATATTTTGTATGGAGCTTCAACTTACAGCAAAATTTGTCATGTTAGTTTTTAGAAAATAATTCTTCATGTGTCTTTACTTTTCTCTGTACCCCTCTAATGAGATCTTTCTTCTCTGCACAGCGGTGTCATCTTGTGAGTGTGTTGAAAACCACCGTCCCAGTAACAGCAACAAAATGTTTGTAGTCTATATGGAGCAATCATATGAGCAGATGCATAAAATCGCATGGCTGCTGGTGACATCAGTGGTGATGGTTCTTAAACCAGGAAACACACTTGTTTTTTCATATTGTTTTATAACATCTCCTCACTGCTTAACTTTTGATGTAAGAAAAAACAAAGTTCAAGATCTCTCAGGCTGGGCTCTACAGACAGAAACAGCCATCAGGCTTTATACCAAGAAAAATAAGCAGTGTTAATGTCAACCTCAGGATGGCACTAGAGCAAAGGTCACTTAGGATCAGTATGTTATCTCAAGGCCATTATTATTATATTATATCCCCTGCAATTACACTTGATGCACTTGGTTTTCTATTATATGAAGGTAAAGTTTCAGATGTTGTCACCTACTACTGCGATTCATTGGCTACAAAGATGAATTGAAGAAGTCTTTGAACTCTTAAAAGCCCCTCAGCCCCCCTTCTCTCCTTCCATTATGTGCCAGCTCACATGGTGGAGGAAAGGACAAAAGTTCTGGCCACGAGCCACTCACTGAGGACTGAGTGTGTGTGTGTGTGTGTGTGTGCCAGCTGGTTACATCTGGTTTAAGAGGCCACAGAGGGAGGCTACTGCCTCCCACCTTTCAATATCAGTTACTAATCCCTGTTTCCCAGAAGAGTGTGTGTGTGTGTGTGTGTGTGTGTGTGTGTGTGTGTGTGTGTGTGTGTGTGCGTGGTCCAGGTATTACACATGTTGCGGGGACCTAAACCTGTCCCCTTAATGCATTTCATTAAACGCTTAACAGGAGCCAGGGTTAAAGCTGGAGTACGTGTGTGTTCTCTGTCATCTCTATTGTTTTTCCCTGTGTGGTCTTTATTCTTCATGACATTCAGCTGCAGCTCGTTTGTTCATAACGTCAGAATCACAACTACTGGGACGAGTAGAAAAAGCACAGGTGTAGTCGATACATTTAATGACGGCTGCATTTCACTGAGGTGAGTCAAAGCCACGTTGCTGCTTTTCTCTTGCAGGCTCACTGGTTTGAAGTGAACTGTGGATAAGTTGTGGATATCTAAGACCATTTCACTGAAAAAAAAAGTCCACAGGTATGAAATCTCAGTGCAATTACATTTTAATGAAACTGAAGCAGTTCAAGTCAAGCGATCATGTAAAGGTCAGCAAAAACGTGGTAGCACAGAAACAGTGGTCTGAGTGAGTCACATACTGTTGCCAGGGGGACGCTGATCAGCAGACAGTGCTGCAGGCTGTGTCAGTGAGCGTCAGTGACTGTTACTCTGGAGACACTGGTGAAGCAGGTGTCCCCAGTTGTTGTGATGAAGACTCAGACTGGATCTTGACCTTGACCGTGGTCTTTGTGGCGTCGTTAGCAGCGTAATGTGCTTACGTAAACGCAGTGGTCAGCTGTTATTAGCAGCCCACAGGAGAGATGTATGTGAGGGGAGGAGAATAAGAGGGACCTGTGGGAGTTTCACACTGTTGCATATGACACACTTGGTGAACTTTGACCACATCAGCAAACGCACTTTCATTTTCAAATTCAACATGCAAACACACACGCACATACAAGTGCACTGGAGAGATGAAGAGCAACAAACAGAGCGAACGAGCTGCAGTGATGAACAGTGACAGGTAACAGATGACAGAAGCAGACTGAAGCAGACAGGGAGAGTGTGTTTACCAGGAAGGTGCAGACAAAAAGAATGAGAATGATAAGGAAAGGAAGGAAAGCGGTGTTTGCATGAGAGCCGGGGTTGAACACACAGAGATAAAGCACATACAGTAGATTCACTTGTTCAGTAAAGATTCCCGCGAGTGTGTGTGTGTCTGTGCTTCGACCTACATCATCTGTTTGTGTCTGTACTTGCATTAATCAGATAACGGTCACACAGTCACGGTTTCAGGTTTCATCCTCTGATTCAGGCTGAAGACCAGCAGAACACTAGCCATGTCTGTATGGCCATTTAAACCTGGCCAAAGTGCAGTTACCAAATGTGTCCCAAAAGGTGGTGTTGTCTGTGGTGACCAGCAGGTCAGCCCACTGGGCTGGACGTGGCCTGCAGTGGTCGTGGTTCATCTGTGAAAGCGTCAGAGCAGTTCTTTAACAATATAAATGCCCCCCAGTCAGATGAAGGTGCCGTTCTCTTTCTCGTTTGTCACAATGTCTCTCTAATAACATTATTTATTCCTCCCTCTTCCCATCTGTCACTCTGTCTAATGTTCAGTTCTTCACTTTCTCTTAACCTCTGTCTCTTTTTGACACACACACACGCGCACACACAGCAGCTGTCTATATTACACATTGATTGGAGTTGCAGGGTTACAGTTTGTTAGGAAAGATTGTATTTCAGCTCAGCTCATTAAGAATCCTCCCCCGCCTCCCCCGTCCTGTGTGTGTGTGTGTGTGTGTGTGTGTGTGTGTGTGCCTTGTGTACTGGCGGATTGCATTAATCAGATAACGGTCACACAGTCACGGTCTCAGGTTTCATCCTCTGATTCAGGCTGAAGACCAGCAGAACACTAGCCATGTCTGTATGTCCATTTAAACCTGGCCAAAGTGCAGTTACCAAATGTGTCCCAAAGGGTGGTGTTGTCCGTGGTGGCCAGCAGGTCAGCCCACTGGGCTGGACGTGGCCTGCAGTGGTCATGGTTCATCTGTGAAAGCGTCAGAGCAGTTCTTTAACAATATAAATGCCCCCCAGTCAGATGAAGGTGCCGTTCTCTTTCTCGTTTGTCACAATGTCTCTCTAATAACATTATTTATTCCTCCCTCTTCCCATCTGTCACTCTGTCTAATGTTCAGTTCTTCACTTTCTCTTAACCTCTGTCTCTTTTTGACACACACACACGCGCACACACAGCAGCTGTCTATATTACACATTGATTGGAGTTGCAGGGTTACAGTTTGTTAGGAAAGATTGTATTTCAGCTCAGCTCATTAAGAATCCTCCCCCGCCTCCCCCGTCCTGTGTGTGTGTGTGTGTGTGTGTGTGTGTGTGTGTGCCTTGTGTACTGGCGGATTTCCTGATGTGTGCATTTGAGCTCACATGATTGTAACATGATTTCACAACAAGCTGATAACGATACATATCCTGTATATTCTGCAGGTTATGTTCTACATGTCATTTATTTCCTTTTCCAGTATATGATTATCACCATAAGAATTATAATTATACACCTGTCTCTGTAACTTTATAGAACACCACCATAATGAATTCCTGAACAGTGCTGTATGTCTGCACATGGTTAAGTTGACAATGGGTTTTTTAAACTGTTTTGGAGTAATTTTTCTGTCACAATTATATGGCTGGAAATGACACAGGATGTGGCCTTGTATGTAATTAGACCATGATATAGTGGTCTGGTGAAAACATTTTGAACTGTCATTACAGAGATTTGGGGCCTAATGTCACATAATGATGTTGGCAGCGCTGGTAGCATCTTTCTGGTTTTATTTAACTGTGATGTGTTTTTACAGATGATGCTGGAGTTCAGCAATGATGCGTTTCATTGCTGAAATACAATTTCATTGTATCAACATCTGTTTATAATTCTTTGTATGTTGTTATTATGTATTGGATTGTTACATGCCTAGTTACAAGTTTTTTATGTGATATCTTTCCTTTTGCAACTTTAATTTTTGACACTTTTTGTGTTCTGTTGTGCTGGAATGTATTCTTTTGACCTTCAGAGTTTATTTGTAGTTTCTTTCCCATTTTTATTGTAGCCGATGGCGCGTTGTTACTCTTGTTGTTGTGTAAGACACAATCTAAGTTGCAAATCAATAGCATTCTGTCAGAACTGAAAATCTGCTGACTAAAGACCAACAAAACATGGGATATGTGGCAGAACATTTAGAGTCTTTCTACTGTTGTTTTCCCACTAGTCCAATACAAGATTATTGCATTTTGGAAGATAGGCCATTATTTGTATCAGTAAGTGTCCATCCCACACATAGAGGAAAGAATGGCTCATCTAATAGGACCTGGCACTGCATTAGTCATAGAGCAGCTGATTTAACTGCCTTCTTATTACCTAGTCTGTGTTGTCAGGTAGAGCAAAGCAGTTTGTCTCCCAGACACCTCCCACCACACACACAAACACAAACACACACACACAGCCACAAAGAACAGAGACATGCCACTAACCAAATGTCACATGACGGCCTTCAAAATAAAGCTCTTGCGTAACCGTGAGGGCCTGGAAGCAGAGTCTGTTTACAATGATCCAGTCTGAAGTTGGATGACTTTCTGTGGGCACCCAATGTGTGGGACTTGTCTGAGTTTTTGTTTGTGTGTTTCTGTGACTTTTTCTCCATGCCCCCACACACATCTCACATCTTATCCTGACACTATAGAATGTATGTGAATAGTCATAACTAAAGACATAAATATTCTGATTTACTGCATGGCTGTTGTCATCATGTGAGAAGGTTGAAGAAGAAGGTTACATACATGTAGGAGTTATATTTAAACACAAACACATTCCCGGCCCCACCACTGAGCACCAAGCCTCAAAATCAACAAATCACAACATGTCTTACACCAGATAGTCTTTATTTCTCAGGGTATAAAACGTTTGTACAAACACGTCTTCCTTCAGCTATCACGCTCAGTTCAGTGGAGAAGCCGATATGGGCAGATTGCAGCAGTGTATCATCTGTTACCATGTTGTCATTTACAGGAATAATGAAAACACGGTGATATTTCACACAGCCTGAGCGGGGTTGGACTCCTCAGAGCAGTTCTCAGCTGGAGAGCCATGGGAGTGAGCTCAGGTGTGCTTCAGATGGTCTCAGCCTCTGTGACACGTCAATCTCAGAAAGATATTGTTTATTTTCCCAGCATACAGCCTCTGAATAAAACCCCTATGCCATTAACAATAAGAATGTAAGTTTGTTATAGTAATGTATGCAACACATTTAGTGAAATTTAAAACCACTTACAGTTGATTTGCTGTCTATTTTTATCATGCATGGATCTGCATGGCTGTTTTCTTTCATTACAAATACACAGGCACTTAAAGCAATCCTGCAACCACTTTTCCAACAGTGATCATTCTTTTAATCAATATATTCTTTTGTGGCCTGGACCAACAACGGTGTAAACTACTTACACTAGAGCTAAAAGCATCATCAGTACATTTCTTTATACAGGCTTCACTCTTCTCCCAAACAGGCAACACTGACACTTCTGTTTTACCCTCAACAAAACACCAGCTTCTGTCATCGTCATCATGGCTCCACATTAGACATTATACTTCACTTTCAGAGTCCCAAATGTTCTACATTACAAAGCCATTCATCTGTCATACAGGACACATACTGCTGAGGGCCAATGCTTCAGACAACTATGTAACTTTGATATAGGAAATAACGCTGACGCAGACTTACCCATGAAGAGGTATATCTATAAGCAAAAGCATTTATCACTGCTCAGCTCCAGACCCTGGTTTCGCTTCATCAGCCTAACGTTGGTCCTGCAGGACCAGTAGCTTTTGGTAGCTTATGTTTCGCTTACAAACATAACTTATTAGGTTAGCTGTTTTTTTACGACTCTACTCCAGTCGCGTTACTGTGACACAAGAAAACCTCATAAATCTCAATTGGGATCAGTGTGGATGGAAAAAAAAGTTACCCACTTTAAAGGATTAGAGCAGAAGCTAATTTAACGCTCGAAATGTGTTGGGTGTAACTGGCTGTGTAAAGAGAGGACAAACCAAAAACAGATTTGTTCCCAAATTCCCATAAGACACAGCTGAGCTATTGAATAATTGGATTGCAACATACCAACATCACTCCTGCTGTTTTAATTTAGACAGGAATAAATCAACCAAGAATTATAATTTTCTCAGCGTGAATATAGACCTAGAACACATGCTGCAAATCAACACACTGCAATCAGGAAAAATCTTACAAAGGGAAATTCCAGCAAAAATAAAGGTCTGTTTGACCTTTAGCCTAATTAAATCCACCATCACCCAAGACTGTGGCCAAACAGCAAGACAAGCAACTGATTATCCCTTTTCCCCAGTAAGAAACAATACATTTGCTATTGGGATTAAAACATGGCCACAGTGAGCCCCTTCAGTCACAAATGAAACGTCTTCACCAGAAAAACAACCAAGCAGCTCCAGTAATGCACAGTCCTATAGGAACAAATCCCTGCTTTACACTGAGGTCTAAACTCAACATGTTAAATTCCTTGAGACGCTTAGGTGAAGGGGAGAATCATTCTCAGACATCTAAATCCTGCTTTTACATCAACGATGCCGGAAAATCTTACTTAATTTCAATTAAAGTTTGTTAGAATAAACTTGCGGAAAACGGATGAAATGTGATGTGGATATGTGGGGTTTCTACTCAGACATATATTTAAGGTTTCTTTTTTAAAATGAAACAAATAAAATACATTGTCATGGTTTTGGTCTGATTAGTATGAAAGATACAAGTTAATTAATTTGTGCTCACAAGATAAATACTATATCAGCTTCATAATCATAGTATGATTACATTGTATACGAGCTACACCACAGCAGATGTACTTCACACAGTTTTGTTCCCTTCTGCTGCAGTGACTCGGATACAAAGAGCCATTCAGACATAGCCATGTAGGGAAAAAGCTTTAAATTATTGGGTTTTGTTCTTGTTTTAGTAACTACAATGCACAAAGAAAGGTGTGGTAGTTGAGTGTTGGAGACCACACACACACATAAATTCGCCTTTATAGTTCTGCTTTACAACATCTAAAACGGAATGTGTTTGGGGGAGAACAGGCTGCGGAGCTGAGAGAGCATGCAGAAGACATTAGGTGGACAATGGAGGTCTCTGTCGTGTGACAGCAGCATGGGTTCAGAATGGTAGTCATGATTTTGGAGGATCAAATTCAGGATAAATGGAGCAAATGCTGAAAAACAAACATGATGAGTCAAACTATAGCTCATAACTCCAAAGAAAATATTCTGCTGAATGTGTACATAAAGTGACCTTCTCAGTATTACATACACAATTGCATTTAAAGGCGATGTTTATTTCATTTTGATCCGAACGCTTTGCCACAAATTTCTGCGCAGGAGCAAGTGCTCTTGCTAAAGGCTGTTTTTTTTCCTGTATTAGGAAACATATGTTAAAATGCTAATGTGTCCTGATGTTCATTGATCAGCATGCTTTCTTACTACCAATGTGTGTGGCGAGTCTCACGATCCTTCCATCTCCGGTCACTTTGTTTGTGTCTAGCTTTGTAGGTGTTCATTTTGAAACAAGACATTGGCATTGATAGTTTTTGTATACGTGTGTGTGTGTGTGTGTGTGTGTGTATGTGTGTGTGTGTGTGTGTCTGGCCAACCATATTCACTGTCTGGACCAAACAACTATAGGACATAAAAATCCACCAAAACAAAGTACAGACTCATAATGAAATAAAATAGAAACTATGGTGCATATTCTAGCTTAGGTTTGTGGGCTGCACCACATGTGACCAGGATAAAACTATTAGCTGTTTAATGAAGTAAGTCCTTTCATTAGAACAACAATCACCCCAGTTATAAAAAAGGCTGCTCTAAAGTTGACCGTGGGCTAGACATGTAGACTACGCTCTGACTTAAATCATGTCAAGTGAAAAAGTACTAGGTTTAGTAGACTGTTCTTATGAAAATTACAACAACATTATCATACATAGAAAAGGCCTTTTCTTCCATGTACAGCTCATATTAGATGCAGGCTAAGATGGAAGTTGGAAAAAGGATATTTCAGTACTGCTTGGTTTTTTCTGCTAAAAAAACAGGCAAGGCTCAGTGGTAAATCTCATCAATGATAAGACTAAGAACCCACTCCAGACAAAAACAAGAAACATTACGATGCATGAGTCTAACTCTGGTTCTCAGACTCACTCTGATTGAGATCCTGCTCAACATCAGGCTCCATTAGAGAGAAACCCACACTGAAAGCGAATCCGGGCTGAAACCAAACCCAGCAAAATCCAGACCAGGATACAGTCTTATACCTCACTGACAGCAAGACCCAAAACCTATCACAGGTCTGTTCTAGGCCACACAACAGTACCTTTTCCACCATGACTTTGACAGACTCTTCATCTTGTCCGGCGTCTGCCTTTGCTTTTCTCGTTGTTTTCGTTTCCCTCTCGGGTGCTTCTGGGAAGTGTTGTTCTGCAGGCTGGCCAGTATGGCCGTGTCAAACACCTCCTTAAGATTTTTTTGGGTCAAAGACGAGCACTCAATATAAGCCACAGCTCCAATCTCCATTGCACAGTCCCAGGCATCCGCCGTGTCCACAGGCCGCTCTCTGTACTTTGCCAGGTCAATAAGAACCTAAACAGAGGGCACAATACTTTACATACTAGTACTATAAAATACTTCCTGAGCCCACATATGCAATGAAAATTTAAAGTATTATATTTGAGCATGTGAAAATGCAGAATAGACACGCCACATGCTAATATGCTGCACAGAACAAATTTCCCGCACCTTGACATCTTCTCGGAGGTCACACTGTGTCCCAACCAGGACGAGTGGAGCAAGTGGGACGTGTCTCCGGATCTCTGGGACCCACTTCTCGGGAACATTCTGGAAAGAGGCAGGACTGACTACACTGAAGCACAGCAGGAACACATCTGCACTGGTGTAACACAGAGGACGCAGCTTATCAAACTCGTCCTGCAGAAGTTGGGAGAGACCAAGAAAGAGTAGAGACTCTGTTGGTTTGCAATCAAATGTGACCATCTGACAGATGAGTGCAAACATATCAAACAGTACGTGTATTCTTATCAAAACTTGTAATACAGGACAAATTAAGGACATTCATTCAGGAAATCACAGTAGCCTCATCATCATCAAATGAAGTCATGGTATTTGTGTTTCAGCTTTATTTTAGAATGCAGGAAAGAATCACTGCAGCCGACACACCATTGTTCCCAGCTTCACTACAACAAGAACAGGAAATGTTCTGTCTCTCTCAGTGTGTGTGAGTGTGCGTGTGTATGTGTGTGTTGAGACTGACCTGTCCAGCTGTGTCACAGAGTTGTAGTTTAACTGGCTGCCCATCCACCGATACCACCGCTACACACATACACACAAACACACACACACACAAGGTCAATGGGAAGTGTAGTGTAGTTTTGCAGTGAGGAAAGTCATAATAAAGGTCAATATGAAGGCACAGCGAGGTTTGCGCTGAAAACAATAAATCAAAAATATTAAAGTTAAACATGTCAAAGAAAAAAAATAATGAGTGACCTCATCTATGGGCGGAAATAAAGTAATTACTAACTTCCTGAGAAAAGTAACGGCGCGTGATGGTTCTGTGAAAAAGTCAAATATAGAAGTAGACCTGTTTATTATTTCTGGGAGCCAGTGATAAACGTCTCATCCTTTACCTGAGAAGTTGTCAAACGCGGTGGGGACGTACTCGGTGGGGTATCCGTTTGTGGTGTAGCTCACCACCAGGCTGGTTTTGCCCACAGCTCCGTCCCCGACCAGCACACACTTCACCCTCCTCTCCGCTGTCCTGCCGGAGCCCCGCTCCCGGCTCCGGACCCTGCGCGGTGGGACAGGCGGGGCGGGGGACACCGGTGCCGGCTTGTAGCTGCCATCGCCCCGCAGAGGCATCTGAAGCTGGAGGAGACCCGGTCGAGAGGGTCAGTCCCGCTTTGGTCCACTATTCACATCGTCCATTAGCTCTCAGAGCCGCATGTCCCCTGACTCTGTCTCTGTCCGCCTCCGTTTAGTCTCCTCCATGGCTAAGTTACAGGGCTGTGGAGTTGTGCTGAGTCCAGACGAAGACAGTGTCCTCTGTCCACAGCAGCATGGTGAACACAGGAAGGACCAATGTCCGCCAGCGGGACAGGAGACCCAGACTCTAACCAACCACTGTGATCCGTCTGTTACAGACTGAGACACTTCTCCAGCCACAGATGACATCACGGTGTGTGTGAGAGAGAGAGAGATTGAGAGAGAGAGAGTCGTAAACAAGGATGTGAATTATAACAAGATTACTATATAACACCATGGGTCTGATGTCTATGTAGTAACTAAATATTCTAAATATTACTCTACAATCTGTCGTTTTTTTAAATAGATCATCTTGTGTTTTTCTTGACTGTTGCTCAGACAAAAGAAAATAAACGAGAATAATGATGGGTTTGCCACCAATAACTGTTCTGCTGTTATTGATTGATATGACCGGTTCACTTTTATTGAATTACTAATTTCGTAAAATAATTACGAAAAACAAATCAGTTTTGGAAACATAAATGGATTTTAATGATTTTATAAATCCCTCTGGGATGTATCATTAAGTGAAAATATTGAAGTAAAACGCAGTTATCTCGAAACGCATACTGAACACATGAATAATGAACTTCCACAACAACATTACAATTAGTTTGACTTTTTACTATAGACAGGACATGTGTGCCCTCTAGCGGAGATAAATAGAATTCTTTAAAAACACAAAAATAGGATAAAACCATGACAATATTTAAATTATCTCTGTGTTTCATACATCACTAAAATACCATGTTTGACACTGGATAACACAGTAAATAAATATAGATCATCATGATATTTCTACAGTCAGGGGTACAGGGGAAGGCGGAACGACTGCTGTTTCGGGTTTGTTTCTTCACGGACGCTTTTCGGAGTTGCGTCAGCATGACATGTGATTGTTGTTGTGCTAGATGACAACAGTTATCGACACACTGTTACAGCCGGTGTACTGGACAGACAGGTAACCTGTGATACACAGTATGTCTAGCGGTACAGACGCGTCTCCTGCGGAGGTAGTTCTCGGTTTCCTGGAGGAGGCGGAGCCGTGGCGGCTTCGGTCCCCACAGTTCCCGAGCAAGGTGGGGGGGAAGCCGGCGTGGCTCAGCCTGCAAGGCCTGCCCTCACTATCCGAGCTGGAGTGTGAGACATGCCGCCTGCCCATGACCTTTCTGCTGCAGGTTAGTGAACTGCTGGCCGTCTGGGTGCTACTAAGGCATAATCCATCATTTATCATTTATTACTTTTATCAATGGGTAATTTGTTATTATTATTACTAACATTAATGTCACTGCTATCATCACCATCATTATTATTATTGTGTTATTAGTGGTCACTGGACACTGTGCAATAGATTAATAACCCTTTAGACAACTTAGACAACTGCTTTAATAAATAATAAAGTAAATAGGTGACTAGCTGTTTACGTATTTCTTTTTTACTCTGCATGCTGCTGTCTCTTTTTTTATATATTGCTGTAATGCTGCTGGAATTTTAATTCCCCAGAGGGAGTCTTCCCAAAGGGATCAATAAACTTCTATCTAATCTAATCTCTAATCTCTTGTTAATGTGGAGCTCAGTTTTAACAAAGGGGGATCAAATGTTATCAGATTGATGTATGTGTGTGTGTGTGTGTGTGTGCGCGCGTATGAATGAATGAATTAATGAATTAATGTATGTGCGTATTTGTCACTGCAATTTAACCTCAATGTACCAATCTCTGTAACTAGTAACACTGTTCAAGGGTAAAGTTGGGTTAGCTGTTGCATTGTGATACCACTTCCTCAGATAAACAGACTCAGATCCATCTCTCTGCTGCTGATCCTGGTCTTGTCCCAGTACCACTGAACACTGTAGTAAACCTCCATCTCTGACGCAGGTGTATGCACCAATATCTGGCCAGGACAGGAGTTTCCACAGATCACTCCTTCTGTTCTGCTGCAAAACCCCAGAGTGCTACGCACACAACGACAGCCGTTGTATGAAAGGTATCTGTCACCATCAATGTAGCTTCTAGTGTTGTCTTTTGTCGGTTTTGTTGGTACTCACTGCAAGAAGAGAAAGCTAACAAATCAATGAAGAATTATTTAACATTTTATTCTTGTACGGGTCAGTCAACAAAAGTTTTCTGACATGCCGTGTCTTCCTCTTTTCCATTCAGTCTTCAGAAGTCAGCTACCCAGGAAGAATGACTTCTACTCGTACGATCCACCACCAGGTTTGTTCATATGGCAGGACATCAGAAAAATGTGTTATCCATTACCCCATCATGTCAAAATGGAGACTGACATATAAGGTTATTATAATGTATGGTACCATAGCTAATCCTTGATCATCAGCATTTGTCATTTGTCAAATAGACCTTGTTTTATAAGCATGGAGGGAGCATGACAGAAAAGATGAACTTGACACTACACTATTTTAAAACATGTTGTTTAAAGGGTTGCTTGGTTTTTGATTTATTATGTATTTTCCTGTTGTCGTTGGTTTTTTTTACATATTGAAGTAATTGTTATGTTATGTTTTGATTTCTTTTTCCATAAACCGCAGTTCTTCTTGTTTTATTCAGAGGATGATCCCCCCACTGACCCTGAACCTGACCAGAGTGTGTTGCCTGTTTCTGGAGTTAAACTGTGTTGGGTCTGTGGTTGCCCTGGCAACAAAGCCTGCTCCCGGTGTCACAATGTGACCTACTGTGGAAAACACCACCAGACCCTCCATTGGAAACACATACACAAGAGGGAGTGTTGCAGCCAAGGTGCTTTTGCTTGTGTTATGGATGGAAAATGAACAGTAGGGTTTGTTTCTCCTTATTCATTGATCACTTGCTGTAATTTGAAGGGAGTCAGATGTAATTTCCTGAGTCAAAAGAAGACCAAATATCACAGCTGTGTTTTTTGTCTCTCTGTCTGTATAGAAATGTCAATTATTACAGCATCTCCCTTGCTCTTTCCTGAGTTTGAACTGGTCACTGAGCCAGAGGAGGAGGAACAAGACGACAAGGAGGAAGACACAAAGAAGGCTGAAGGCGAAGAGGAAGAAGGCGATGCTCAGAGGGCTGCAAATAGTCCCTCTTTAGCAGAGAGTAAGATTTAAAATATGTTTTGTACACAGGACACATGACGTCATTTACCTTCATACAGAAACAGGAGAGTATGTAAGGTTTTAGCTCAAGCTCTAACAAACGTTCTTGTTTATTTGTATTTTCAAATGTAACATTTTGGAAAGATTAGTTAGTCGCTTGTCTTGATGTCTCTCTGAGTGATTGTCTGTTTTCTCTTCAGCGCTGGCAGAGACAGACCTGGATGCGATGGCGATGTGTGAGACTGAAGACACAAAAATGTTTCAGAGGTTTAAAAAGAAAATCGCACTAGAACCAGACCAGGTAAACAGAAAAAATCAAGATAAAATGTAGAAATGCCTAAACCATTCATAATCACAGTCTCTGGATAAAGCAGAGACACTTGTCACACTGATGATGGAGACAGGTCAACACAGACGGGTTCCTCGGTGTACATCTGATTATGTCGTTATATTTTAGGTGGTGCGTTACAGTCGAGGCGGTTCTCCCTTGTGGGTCACATCACAGCACATCCCTTCAGATCAGGATATCCCACCATGCACCTGTGGTGCCAACAGGACTTTTGAGTTTCAGGTAGTCACTGCTTGTTGAAAAAAACAGTAATCTGACCCATTAAAGACACGTGCCTTTTGTTTTGTTGTTTTGCTGTTGCTTCCTTATCTGTTTTCCTTACCTGTTCTTATTTAGTACATCTTTTTCTCTATACCGGTAGTTCTCTTTTCCTCACACAGTGTTGAATGCCAATTTGTTATTTTCCACTCAGTATACTGTGAAATACAAAGGTGTGTATGCTAAATGATTAGTGAAAAAACAAACTACTTTTTGGTTAAGGAAGAACGTCAACCTCATGTATGCAGTAAATAAGTCTTTGTGAAACATTATATTTCATCTGCTCACAGTTCATTGTGGGTCGGAGGTAAGCATCAAGTAGAAGACCACAGTTCTGATTTATTCCATTAATAACCTAATAAATCATAGTTGTAAAAGCATACAATGCAAACATGTTACTGTGAGATTATGCCAGAGAGGATAAAATCCCTGGGGCTGCATGATATGTGACCATTTGTGTCTTCACACAGGTAACAGGTTCATGTAATAATCTTTGTGTGTTGTGTCTGCAGGTAATGCCCCAGCTGTTAAACAGTCTATGTGTAGACTCAACAGGAGCCAGTATCGACTGGGGTACGCTGGCTGTCTTCACCTGCTCTGCCAGCTGTAACCGTGACGACCAGTACTGCTCCGAGTTCATCTGGAAGCAGGACTTCAGCTCAGATTAACACTTACCACTCTCAGATAAAGCATCTTCCTGCTGATACCTCACACAGCTCCTACTGAGAAGTGAGTCACTGGCAGTGATGTTACTTTCCATTAAGTTAACATGTACTGCAACTCTTGTTATGTAACTGATTAGAGAGGAGAACATGTAAGGTTGTGAATATTCAGTTTGGATCAAAACTAGATGTATCCTTTATGAAAAGCAGTTTTAAAACTATTATTGTGTCCAGATAGTAATTTCTTATATAAAATGTTGATAATGATATTACATACAGTTCTGTGTGAAATCCACTATGTTCTAGTTTCTTGCCAACTTTCTCTTTTGTAATTATTAAGTTCTGGCTGTGTCAGACATATGGCAGAGATGTTTCGTATGTAATGTTCAATTTCACTGATTCCTTCTGTTAAAACAGGCCACATTTCTGGAGCTGATAATGACCAAAACAAAATGTGTAAATAATGTGCCTTACAGTCACATAGATATGTGTCCATCTGAGTTTAAGAGAATGAACATAAGGCAACACAGCTTAAGACTTTAAAACAACCTGACACACAAACCACACAAAAATGTCTCTGTGATATTTTGGACTTGAAGGTCAGGGACCCCCTGACCCTGTGTCCAACAGGCCAAGTCATACCAATGTATATATCAATGTCCAAATGTTGTTAAAGAAGCAGCTTTAACAAGGCAGTCAGTATATACACATTTATTATGCACAGTATGACAGATTAACAATATCCAAAGAAGCAGAATAGCACTGAGAGGTGACAGGCGGCTGCTGTGCCAGAAATGACAGTGTAGCAGTGTATTTACGTTCTCTACAACAACTGCTCAGACTGACATTAGGTGACCAACATACAAGTGACACGCTGTCAAACAAAAGGCCATGAGTCCAGAACTTACCTCTGTGACCCTCTGAAGAGAAATGATGGATAACAGATAACTGAGGGATTGTCACCAATGATGTCCAGTGAAACTGACACAAACACCAACAAGTGCCCAAACTTTAAATACAAATATCTGACCAAGTGCGGAGTTGACCAAACAGTATACACAACCAGACAGATTCACATTTCCTTTACTTAAAAAATCCTGTAAAGAAAATGTTTAAATATAATCTTAAATGGCCAAAAAATAAAACAAAAAACATGAGAACAGAATGGTGTTTAGTTTACCTGCTACCACACTAGTAGCTAGTTAGTGCTACTGGATTTAAGATGCAGAATGTGAAAACCACAGCATCTTCTTCCACTTCAGCTCGTTTTCCTTTCCATTTTTGATCTGGTTGAATTTGTCAAAACGATGTCAAAATGATAGACACTGCAGAATAGCATTCCCTTTAAAAGTGACCTCATTTCATTACAGTTCAAACAGGACAACATCAGGCATGGCAGAGGGATTTGGGTCTAGTTTAACTTAATGTCAATTTAAAATGTAAGAGCATCCAATGTCCGATGTCAGACAACGTACTGGATTATGTTATGTTTCACAAACTTTATTTTTAAAAAGTCCAATATTTAAGAAATTATGACTATGCTGAACCCAGATCCAATTGATTTAAATGTACAATGTTTAAGAATAAAACTCTCAAAAAGCAGATATTGAAACAACAGTCTTGATAAACTAAAATCTTAGCAAATAACTTGTAATTCTAAATGTTCGGATAACAGGCCCAAACACATCTTTATAACCGGGAGACTAAGCAGACAAAAAAGTACTAAAATGCAATGTACAAAACTATTTAAAACTGCATAAAATAAAATTGGCAACCCTTCCGGTCAGGATGCCTCTCCTCCAGTACATGATTTATACATTTTCTTACAGTCTTATATACAATCAGGGATGTGATTGGGAAAAAAATTGAAATACTATAATAATTAACTAAACAGAAATAAATGATACTTATGTAATTTCTATAAAAGATAAGAGAAACCACAGGGTCAAAAAGTAAAAAGGAGCTAAAACAGCATCCCAATTCAACAGCTTTACAGCAGTCCATTAGCAGAAGTCAACATATAGTTGTAAATAATAAAACATTTCAAAGTAAAAAGAGATGAGGTTGAGGAATTCCTACGTTGTCTTGCGGAAACCTTTCAGGATGGGGTAGATGTTTTCAAAGGCTTCATAGATTTCAGCTCTTACCTTGGCACCTCAACAACAAAACAAAGGACACAGGTATCATTTACTACAATTAATTACAATATCCAGTGAAAATACAATGTCCCTGATTGTATTTTTAATTTATGTTGCAAGTTGCACTGTAATAATGTGTAAAAGTAAAAAATGAGCATGTCTTACCTGTGAGTACAACTTTCCCAGAAACGAAGATGAGCAGGACAATTCTGGGTTTGATCATTCTGTAAATCAGCCCTGGAAACAGCTCTGGCTCATAACTGCAACAGTTAAGTCACTTATGTTTAGCCATTACAACAACTATCTTTATAATACTGACAGTGTAGACTTCATATTACATGATGTTTGAATTTCAGTAGTTTGAAAATACAAGCAGAAATATGTGTCCATGGCTAAAAACAACCGAAACCGAAATTACCTGCTGAACTGTTGATGTGTGAGGACTAATCCTTCCAGGCGGATAGGGAATTTCACATCACAGCTGCCCACCATGTTTTGAATTTTGAAGTCCAGAAACTTAGCAGGAAAACCGAGCTTCTGGACCACACGGGCATACTTTCTGGCTGCTAACCTTGACTGCTCCTCACTAAAGAGAATCAAGATGAGATGCGGATCAGAGGGAAAAACAAAAAGAACTGGATAAGACAATGCGAGACTGTTTCCTGTGCCCACTAAAGAAAACACTACTCTTCAATTTGGCTTTTAGGCAAACATAAAACACCCATTAAAGCTATATTCTGACCTTTTGGCTCCAGTGCAAACCATCTTCCCAGAGCTGAAGATGAGGGCAGTGGTCCTGGGTTCTCGTATTCTCATGATGACAGCAGCAAAACGCTAAAGCAAAAGCAGGGAATCATCAAATTACATGAATGTTTATGGCACAGCAGTGAAGGCTAAAACAAATGAAATCTGATGGTGCTCGACTGTAGTCAACTCACCTTTGGGTTGTACTCTGCATTCCTGGCTCTCAGGGCGATGGTCTTTAAATCGAGTTTACAGCCCAGGTTTACGGTGGATACGATGTTTCTGAGTAGACAGAGAAAGAATAGCATAAATGACTTATTGGATAACTTATGATCAGAATCATTTTCAATTGTGTGGAAATAATGACTTTTTGGTGGCAATTAAAAAAACATTGATACTGAAGCAGAAATTGCTAATTAGTGGTACTCTTGACTTAGTGGTACTATTTCTTATAATAACATACTGTAGCTGTGGAACTATTCCAGAGCTCTCTGATGCTGGTGTGGCCGGTGTGATAGGAGTCATGGGAGTAAGTGGTGTATTATAGAGCGGGGTGTTCCCTGGTAGCGCTGTGGTGGTTGAAGTCGCACCCGTCTGGGAATGAAACAGCTGCGGCGTCTGCCCAGATGTACCTGGAAGACCTAGACAACAGATTTTTTTGTAATATAAAGTTTCACTATCTTTTACACTTAAATTATACAGATTATTTTCTCAGAATATCAGTGAAAGACACCAGTTCCAGTAATATGAGTTTATGTAGTAACACTATGACATTGTCAGAAGGTGGACAGGGTTAGGGTTACAGTAGTGTGTGTTGTACCTGTGTTGGTCTGCTGCACCTGTTGTTGCTGCTGTTGCCTCTGCTGTTCCTCTAGTATAGACAGACTGTTGGTGTTCTGGACTGGCTGGGGTGTCAGGCCTGAGCCATATGGCATCATGGGGCTAAAGATTGGCATGCCTGGGGTCATGGCCCCCTGCAAATGAGAAACCATAAAAACATAGGGAAATTGGGATTAAGCAGAAAAAACGAATTGGAAACCATTTATTTAATGGTGGGTGCATTAATTGGTAATGCACCACTACATGACCACTTGTACTGCAGTCATGTAGACTACACTACAACACAACTGTGGGCATGTATTCACACTACATCACTCCACATTAAAATACAACACATAAACGTCCACCCTATTTGTTGGCAGTTGCCTACAAGTAATGGTTTGTTCCACCCAGGGCTAACAGCCCTTGCCATATATCTTACATACACTATAGGCACATGTTTCACTTGTCATAAGAGTTCGATGGGATAATGTGTTCAACAGGACAATATCCATATGTGTAATGTAACACGAGATGATCAACAGTGGTGCAACCATTACAGATCATGATTAAGATGATTTATCAGTGTTGTGAGCTGTCACTTCAAAGCACACCAAAGCACACCAAAGCAAATGAAAAAAGATGAAATCAAAAAAAGATCAAAACATGTTTGTGTGGGTACACCGAGTAAATCATCTTCTTCCAATGTTATTTTTATCTTATTCTAAGTAGGTGAGAGTATGTCATTTAAATGTGTGCTGCTGTTAGTTTGGAATCGAGCACGTTCTAATGTAATGTGATTTGGAGCTTAAATACCAGGAGACAAAGAAGAAGAACGTGAGGTCATATTTTCTCCCTGAGATAGTACGGTAGATAAAGACCAAACCAGACCATTCTCCGAGTGAGAGGTCTCTCATCGATGAGAGAAGAAAAAACTACTAATTCTAAGGGTATAAAGGAGACAACCTTGCATAAAGGGAAATACCAGGACAAATAAAAAACATAGCATGTCAAAAGCAAAGCAATTTATTGGCCAGGTGATATACAGAGTACACGTGGAGTGTCGGGCTCTGCAGAGCCTGCAGCGAAAGAAATTCAGAGACAGTCTAATACAGCAGACAATGCAGGGGCTTCTCATCACGGAGGATAAATTTTCAACCCTCACGGATTATCATGTGTCTCATGTGCTGCAGTGTGTAATGAACGATCTTAAGGAAAAGTTTGGCAAGAGGCTGAGAGGCCGACTACTGAAACGTGATCCACGCGTGAAAGCTGCTCTCATTCAGAGTACCCAAAAGCACATAACGGAGATATGTACACCAACCCCAAAGAACTGCGTCACTTCATGTAAATATCTTTGCTGGTTTTGCCTCTGCATTGCTATTTTTCTCTCATTTACCATTATAGTAACTTTAATCTCTGCTTATGCAAACATATATTTCTAAAACTGGCAAGTGCATAGCAATTAAATGTGTGTCTGCCCTCGACCAGAATGTATGTATATATTACATATGTTGTAGGGAGAGAGGAGACAGTGGCATCTTCTGGAGGGTTCTGTGGAAATGTTAATGCCACCAGCAGTTTACTAGTAAAATTGGAGGAGTAGCGTACTAATAAAATTGCAAAAAGGATGTGCAGGAGGTGTTAAGGACCTATTCTACCCCAGGATGCAGGCACACTAAATTCAGTTAGTCAGTTTGTTAGCCTGTGGGGACATCGGGATACCGCGTAATAATACATTATAAAATAATATCACATCACAAGCTGCCCTATTTGTTGCCTCTTATGATGTGCGCAGGAGGTATTTTACCTTGTTCCCCAGTCGGGGTGAAAGAAAGTCCTCTGTGGGTATTTGTAACCATGTTTGCTGCTTCTACATGTGTCTAACCCTAACAGTAAAGTCACCCCACCTTGTCACTAATGTGTCTTATGTTAAGTTCTTACCACACATGCAGCAGTGGGTCCGTTTTCACAGCAAACCATCTTCAGTTATTTCCAGTTAGTTTACATGATCCCTTGTATTGGATCATGAGCATGGCACATCAGCCATAATTTTTTTCACGGTTCTTTAAGCCAGATTACAGTTTTTTTTTCAGCAGTCAGTCTTTTTGTCAGTTTTATTTATGAATTTGACAAATTGTATCAAATGAATGTTGCCACTGGTAAATACTGTCACAAACACACACATGGTAGCACTATAACAAACATTTTAACATAACTTGCAAGAGACCAGATTGCCAAAATAATTACTGTGCTGAAGCGTCATGTGCTAGGAAGGTATCCTGAAACTTTACCCTCACCAGGATGAGGCTTACCCAATGTTGTGGAGAAGCTTGAGTACATTCTAAGAGTACATTCATACTGACTGTTCATATAAGGTGGTACCTGTGGGGAGGCCAGTCCCGGGAAGGGTGGTATACTGTTGTTCTGGTCCATCTCTTCAGCTCCTCACGTTAACTCAATCCCAGCAGAGAGGACACTAACACAGGCTGCAGTGACGTTGCGCAGCGGGTGTCTCGAAGCTGCAGCAGAAGCTAATTAGATAGAGCCTGCGAGAATCCGCAGTTTTATCCTCTTCTCTGACAGCGATGATGGGCTTGGGGGGAAAAAACAGAAACAAAAGTCAATCAGTGAATATGCATCCCATTGATTTACAAAATTACATGAAGCCGCAGCTGTGGCGCCAACACATCCAGGGCTTCCTGACTATGTCTGTTCAGGTTACTTTGTCATATTCATCCTTAGTGACCGATATGCATTTTGTATCTTTTTAAGTAATGCCATGCAAATGTATCTGTACCTTATACACGAACCGTCTGCCAGTAGCATAACACTAACTTGGTGGCTATCAGCCGCTCAGCTAATGTTAGCTACACCAGCTAACACGGAGCCGTGAGTTAAACACATTGCTGCAACAGTGAAGCATTGACTTTATGCACTAAAAACACCTTCAGATATCTCTGCCATTTGCAAGTGCATTATACTGCGCTGTCCATCAACTTACATTAGCCCACTCACGTTTGAAAACAGTTCAGGAACAATTTAATTCAGCCGCAGGCTCGTGTCATCCTCAGTTTTCTTCTTCTTCGGCGCTTAGCGGACACTTCTCCAACTCCCGGAAGAGGAACCTTTATTTTCCGCTGTGTCACAGTTCACCACAGACAGAGCGAAGATGGCGTCGCTGAGTGACAAATCAGTTTGGGACGAGGTGGAGGATGGCATCGGCGAAGAAGTGTTAAAAATGTCCACAGAGGAGATCGGCCAGCGAACTCGGCTCCTGGACAGTGAGATAAAGATCATGAAAAGCGAGGTGCTGAGGGTGACCCACGAGCTGCAGGCCATGAAGGATAAAATAAAGGAAAACACGGAGAAGATAAAGGTGAACAAAACCCTGCCGTACCTGGTGTCCAATGTTATCGAGCTGCTGGACGTGGATCCTAACGACCAGGAGGAAGACGGAGCTAATGTGGACCTGGACTCGCAGAGGAAAGGAAAGTGCGCCGTTATTAAAACCTCCACTCGACAGACCTACTTCCTGCCCGTGATCGGTTTGGTGGACGCCGAGAAGCTGAAGCCCGGAGACCTGGTTGGTGTCAACAAAGACTCCTACCTGATCCTGGAGACCTTACCCACCGAGTACGACTCCAGGGTCAAAGCCATGGAGGTGGACGAGCGCCCCACGGAGCAGTACAGCGACATAGGAGGGTTGGACAAGCAGATCCAGGAGCTGGTGGAGGCCATAGTGTTGCCCATGAACCACAAAGAGAAATTTGAAAACCTGGGTATCCAGCCACCCAAAGGGGTCCTGATGTATGGACCTCCTGGCACCGGGAAGACACTCCTGGCCAGGGCCTGCGCCGCTCAGACAAAGGCCACCTTCCTGAAGCTGGCCGGTCCACAGCTGGTCCAGATGTTCATCGGAGATGGAGCCAAACTTGTGAGAGACGCCTTTGCCCTCGCCAAAGAGAAAGCCCCATCCATCATCTTCATCGACGAACTCGATGCCATTGGAACCAAGAGGTTTGACAGTGAGAAGGCTGGAGACAGAGAGGTGCAGAGGACCATGCTGGAGCTGCTCAACCAACTGGACGGGTTTCAGCCCAACATGCAGGTTAAGGTAAGATTGGTGCCATCAAAAACTGCCTAAAAACATGTATATATTGATATCTGGGCTGTATACGAAGTTATCTGGTTGATGTTCATCACATGGGTGTCTGGGGAATGTCAAACTGTTGTATACTGTATATGGCAAATACAAACTGCGAAGATAAAAAAAAACTTGCTGTTTTTATCAGTGTTTGCACCTATTACTGAAACCTAGTATATTCAGTGTTTGTAAGCCTTTGGAGACTACCAGTCAGAGAGGACATGTATTATTCAGAATAGTAGAAATAGAAGAATGTTCAGGTGCAGGACAAAACATCACAAATGATCATGATTATGTTTTTTAAGTATGATTAAGTGTATTTATAAACCAATAACAATCGGGTTTATACACAATTCAAAAAAGATTTATGGACTGACTTCTTTGTGTACTTTTCTGTCATCCCTTTCAACACTATAGCTTTAGCTTTAGATTTACAGAATGACGACTCCAGTACTACTACAATAACTGTGTGTTTATCTTCTCAGGTGATTGCTGCCACCAACAGAGTCGACATCTTGGACCCTGCACTGCTCCGCTCAGGTCGTCTAGACAGGAAGATTGAGTTCCCCATGCCAAACGAAGAGGCCAGAGCTCGCATCATGCAGATTCACTCCCGCAAGATGAACGTCAGCCCAGATGTGAATTACGAGGAGCTGGCCCGCTGCACTGACGACTTCAACGGAGCCCAGTGCAAAGCTGTTTGTGTGGAGGCTGGTATGATTGCGCTGCGTCGTGGAGCCACAGAGCTGAATCACGAGGATTACATGGAGGGAATCCTGGAAGTTCAGGCCAAGAAGAAGGCTAACCTGCAATACTATGCCTGAGGACACTGTCTGTGTTTGAGTTCTAATTACTGTTATGGTTTGAATTAATAAAGAATAGAAAATATCACTGTGTGTTGATGTTTCCTTAAGCTGAACAAGAAGGACTGAGTCTGCATGTTCATGTTTAAAGAAAAGAAACCTATAATAATAGTATTTTATTTATGTAGATAAACAAAGTTTCATAGTGCAATTTCAACAAATCAAAATGAAATAAAACAGAACAAAAGCAGAAATCGACAAGCAGACCTGATGCAAGGTTAAACAGTGCAGACAATTCATTAAAATGAGAATACGTAAACAAATAGAATTAGATTTATTCACAGTAAGAGAGATGTAAGGACCTGCTGGCCTGATCAAAGTCCGACAGTATTTGCGTCACATGAAACAGACAGTGGGGGCGCTCTGGTACAGAATGCGGCTGAACACGCGAGTAAGTGAGGGTAAAAGAAGAGGCTGCCATATTGCAGTGATACAGCGACTTTTGCTAACAAGAGCTTTAGCACAGTTGTCTTTCTGTGACCAAGATGCTCTCAGCACAGGCCTTTGGAGACTCTGGGAAGATGAAAGAATACCACTACACTGGACCCGTTGAGCAGCGGTTCTCACCGTACGAGTTCAACGGAGGGTGAGTTTGATTTTCCTCCGCGTGCCATAATCAGGCGATAGCTAACATGCGCACCCAGTTGAACTGTGCTATTGAGCGAGCTAGCTTAGCGCATTGAAACAAACAAATGTGAAGTTTTTGAAGTCACTGTGAACATAGCACGATTTCTTTGTGCAAGACACGCAGGTTTTTTTAAATTTTATTTTCATTTTAATTGCCATACAAACGTAAAATGAAAATATATCAACTAATATCAGTTTCACTTTCGAATCAGTATCTCAGCTTTCGTGAGCAAGTGCCAGTGACAGCACTGGCATTTCCTATTCTGTTTGTTCGGGTGGTTTATTCGATGGACGAATTCATCTGTGTTGTTGTTTTATTTCTAGAACTGTATTAGCTGTCGCCGGAGATGATTTCGCCATTGTAGCCTCAGACACCCGGCTGAGTGAGGGCTATTCAATCCACAGCCGGGACTCACCCAAATGCTACAAGCTGTAAGTGCGCAATCAGCTACTGTATTATTAGTGAAGTACGGATGAATTAACACGATGTGTGATGTATAATTTACAACTAGCATGAGTCCTGTCTATTTTTTGAGATGTTTGCAGCTCCACTACTTTTAAAAATGAGAAGCGAAGTTTTCTTAATAGTGACGCTTCATTAGCTCTTCGGTTGAATGATACATTCTCCTGACATTTGAAAAAAATGAAATGAAAAAAACATGCTGCTCTGAATGTGTTCGGTTGTTGTTTGTTTCTCGCTTTGCAGGACAGACACAACTGTCATAGGATGTAGTGGTTTCCATGGCGACTGTCTGACTCTGACTAAGATTATTGATGCCAGACTAAAGGTGAGCTGATGCTGAAGTTTTTTGGTTTTACTGTTTGTCTTTAGTCTTTTGTTACAGAGTATTATATCCTGCTCTTTCTGTCAGTTGCCCTGCTTGTGTACCAGCACAGTCTGATAATTGCAGTGCTGTTTAAGATGGAGTTTACACTACTGCGCCTCCTATTAGTCCCCAGTGGCTTGGCAGTTAATAATAAGGGCGGCATTAGTTCCTTACATTACTTTTAATGACACTAAATCACATTCTATTTGTTTCTTTAATTTCAGACCTTTCATCAGGTCTGCTTGTTGATTTATGCTTTTGTTCTGTTTTATTGGCAGTTGATTTGTTGAAATTGCACTTTGAAACTTCGTTTATATAAGTAAAATACTATTGTCGTGTCATCTCCACTCAGATGTACAAACACTCAAATAATAAGACAATGACCAGCGGCGCCATCGCAGCCATGTTGTCTACCATTCTGTATGGAAGGAGGTTCTTCCCCTACTATGTCTACAACATCATCGGAGGACTGGATGAGGAGGGTAGGTACTGAAACTCATCAGTCACTAGCATGAGAAACTTAATGATAAATTGATTCTCTTTGAGATTGTGTTGGAAATACATGTAGGTACATTATGACATTGTAATAAGGTGTGTGTTGTCTGTGGTTGTAACTGTAACACTGCATTAAGTTAGTGTGTTGATTTTGTTGTCAGAGTTAGAAAATGTAATGGTTTATCATGTTAACTGTTTTCCTTGTAATATTTCATTTCTGTAATGTAGGCAAAGGAGCAGTGTACAGTTTTGACCCAGTAGGCTCTTATCAGAGAGACACATACAAGGCTGGAGGATCAGCAAGTGCCATGCTACAACCACTGCTTGACAACCAGGTAGATAAAATGCACCACCTGTTATATCCATGAACCCCCTTTTTTTACTCAAGTTTGCAGTGCCTCTGCCAAGTTTTCTCACAGCGGACAAGCTATATACACGTCTCACTCACGTTCATTATGTTTTGTCCGCAGATTGGTTTTAAGAACATGGAGGGCGTGCAGCAAGTTCCCCTGACTCAGGAGAAGGCTGTGCAGCTGGTCAAAGATGTCTTCATCTCAGCTGCAGAGAGAGATGTCTACACAGGAGATGCCCTTCGGCTCTGCATCATCACCAAGGAGGGAATTAAGGAGGAGACTATACCTCTGAGGAAGGACTGAGGAGTAAAAATGCAAGTTATTTACTTTCCCTTGCCTGTTTCTGGTTTCTGGAGGAGTTTTTCCATAATGTTTTGAAAATATACATTCTCTGTTATTCTTTTTATTCTTTTTTTCTTTAACTCTTAATAAATATAAAGAACAGAAACGTTTCCTGCCTCTTTCCTTCATTAGTTCATGTGCAAACTTCATCTCATACTTCAGTAGTTAGTGAACTAACATCAGCAGTGAACAGCAGCAGTTTTTATTGCATTTGCTGTACTGTACTCTAAAATTTGATGTATACACCGACATTTTTAAACCTAAACATGCAGACAGTTGCGGAATTTGCATCATGTTTTAAGTGTTGAGGTCTAATTGTTAAAAAGCTAATAAACCTCAAACTTTGCACTTTTCTATTCAATGCACTAAATATTTAGCTTGTTGTTAAGTTATTAGCTAAGTTGTCATCAGAACTGTCCCCATCCCACCTTTTTACTTCACAGAGTTAAGTATTTTGAGGTTTATTAACTCATTAACAATTAGAAATATTTAGGGCTGCAACGACTATTAAATGTGGTCGACCTGAAATTTTGTGGTCGTCTAGTTGTATATTATTTTAAGCAACATGATGAACGCCATTCAATTCATTAGAATACATGCAAATAAGCTTGCAATGCGCCACCGGAAACGTAAGGGGCAATAGCCTGCACCACCTGCGTCCATATTGAACTAAACACTGAAGAAGTTCAATAGCAATAGCAAAGTCGATGCAGTAGCAACGATGGCTGAAGCAGAGGTGCATAGTGATGTTAGCGTGAGACTGTGAATGTCTAAAGTCTGGGAGTATTGTCGGGGAAATAAAGAAAATAAACACGTCACGTGCACTATCGGGAGTTTTGGCATCCAAAGTCCCGGATGGGTAAGTCGTTCTCTTTTTTTTAGCCTACCTTTCAAAAATGCATCTCTCAGTATAAAGTAACAATAGCTTGGCTACTTTAAGACCCCGTTCTTAAAAGATGATGCTAATTTCGTTTACACGTACCAGGATATCCAAAGCCGACAACGACCGTCATGTTACGGTGCTAAAACTGTGTTTCACCTTTTCACGTGCCTGTGGAACACCCGGAGTTTTTCAAAGTAACGTTAACGTCATTTTCAGTGACTGAAACCTCCGGTTAAGCCCCATTTAAAAAAATATGCGTCTTTACTATGATACTATTACAGACCCTTTCCAAAAAATTAGGATATCATGGAAAAGTTGTTTAATTTCCATAATTCCATTCAAAAAGTTAAACTTTCATAGATTATAGATTCAGGGCCCACAATTTAAACGATTTGAAGTGTTTATTTGTTTATTTTTACATAATTTGGTTTTCCAGCTCATAAAACCCCTGAAAACAGGAATTCAAAAAATTTGAATACTGTGAAGAAATCAGCCCAAATTTCACAGGGCATAAATGTTTTAAACTGAGTGTCACACACTAAGCATCCACTAAACTCAAAGCACCTGCACAGGTTTCCCCAGGTGTCATTTAATTGCTTCAGTTTGGTTCAATTGTCTCAGTTCTGTTCAATATGGGGAAGACTAAAGACTTAACAACTGGCCAGAAGACCATCATTGATACTCTCCATAGGTGGGTGAGCCACAAAAGTTCATAGCTAAGGAGGCTGGCTGTTCACAGAGTGCTGTGTCCAAGCATATCAACGGAAAGTCTAGTGGAAGGGCAAAATGTGGCAGGAGAAGATGCACCAGCAAAAGAGATGATCGTGCGCTTCAGCGGATTATCAAATGGAGAAGATCCAGATCCAGAAAGAGTGGAATGAGGCGGGAGTTACAGCTTCAAAAACCACCACATTCAGATCACAGGCTGATCGCCTCAATGCCACATCGCATTGAGGCAGTGATTAATGCAAAGGGATTCCCAACCAAGTACTGAAGATATCGTTTTGAAAGTACCATTGATTTGATGTCATCCTAATTTCTTTCTCTTTTTTTTCTGCAAAAACTGAGAAGTAAATGGTGATTTCTTCACAGTATTCAAATTTTTTGAATTCCTGTTTTTGTGGGTTTTATGAGCTGGAAACCCAAATTATGTAAAAATAAACAAATAAACACTTCAAATCGTTTCAATAGTTGGCCCTGAATCTATAATCTATGAAAGTTTAACTTTTTGAATGGAATTATGGAAATTAAACAACTTTTCCATGATATTCTAATTTTTTGGAAAGGGTCTGTATATGCATCACTAGTGGACACATTGCCTCTAATACTTGTCACAAAGCTCAATACACATAAAGATACACTGGTTTTCAATGAAATCCAATTAATACCCAACTTTGTTAAAAACGGGAAACGTAGCAAATAAATAATCGATAATTGTTGACTAATCGAAAAATTTGATTATTGATTAGTCGACTACAAAAATAATCATTAGTTGCAGCCCTAGAAATATGCCTAAACTCTTAATCCAAGCAATGGCAAATAAAGACTTTAGATCATTTTCCTCTTATTTTTAATACCAAAAGTGGTTAAATACACATACAAAAAGTTATTAAATTTGGGAAACCGGGATTCCATCTGATAGCATTTTACTTAATGCTTTTCAAGCAGCTTTTATTGGCAAATTCAGTGATTATGACAATATTATCAACAAATATTCATTAAACATCAGTAATGGTAACGGAAAGATGTCAATTTCATTGCAATTCTTATTTATAACAATCAGTGGTTACAGTTTTTTTAAGTTATAACAGTGAAGGGTTGAGATACTTTTTGAAAAACAAAACTCACATAAATACCTGCAGCCGTTAGCTCGACCAAAGCCAATGTCATTACGTCATATTATACAAGACAAGGAGAAGATTGCTTTCTACTGGCCTTCCTCATTCAATAAAAGTTTATTAAGCTGCAGTTTGTGGAACACAAAAAATTGTCATAAAAAAATAAAAGACACTCTGTTACATCAGCATGATCTTGATAACCCTGATTGTTTCAGTAGTAAAGGATCAAGAGCACCATTTGTTTAACTGAAACAACTTCCCATCTTATCACGGCTTCAACAACAAGAAGACTCACTGGCCTATTGGTGGAGGAACACATTGATACTGTTAGTGGTTAGCAGTTTAAATTTGTATGACAGTTAAGTTGTTGATATATTTCATAATAGTATCTGAGGTTCAGTCAGCTCTAACATTACAAAACAGACTTGCTATGCTAATTTAAGTTAATACCATTTTTTTTGCGCATATACTGCTGAGTTATCATCACAACGTTTAGCTTGAACATTGGAAATGAGGATTTAAATGTTAGGCCTGCTATTCTGCAGCCACCAAAGTTCTCACAGGACATATGAATTCATTTCTTTTTAGTGTCAGCCTCTGTTGTAAAAGACCTGTCAAACACTTAAGAGCAACAGCAGGCGAGGATCTGCTAGGATTTAGAAGGACTAAACTTTTATTCATTTTCGTTTTGTTTTTTTTTGTTTCACAATCTGGCCCTTTTAAGATTCGCAGTTACAGCTTCTGCAAATGAATGAGCCCACGACAGTGCATTTGAGTAGAATTTGGTCAGTATGTTTGTATGTCATATATGTATGTCAATCTTCATTTCTGAGATGACTTGTACTTTTTAGGTGTTTTGGCTCCTCCCTTTTTCTTAGGTGTGGTGAAATCTTTGTCGCACAATTCACATATCCAAAGCCCTGAAAAGACAGAGAGATTGAATTAATGTAACTTTGAAACAGACAACTTGAAATACAAGATATCTTATCTTCTTTAAGTTATTGTTGTCTCTTGTCTTCAAGTCAAGGTTGTTGTCTGCAAATCACACTTCACCCACACCCATACCATCTACTGCGTTGATGTCCCACTACTCACCAGTAGGTATAGTGTCCATGCCAACGCAGAAGGTGTGGTATCCTCTATCACATTTGTCACAGAACATCATCTCATCCTCGTGGTGAGGCTGCTGGCACACAGTGCAGGTCTTGCACTCCATACACTGCCAACGGTATGTCTGGATCACACGCACCAACTCCGCACTCATGTCCAAGCAGGACGGGTGGCCTAAAGTTTACGGTAACAGAGATGCATGCACAGGAGCAGGAGACACAGATAGAGCCAGAGACAGAATAAACACATAAAGGCGACCACAAAAACACAAAAATATAGACATTGTGATCTGGTTTACACATCCCCATGCACCCACCTGAATACAACATACTGTCATTATAAATTAGGTGGATTTAGGTGTACTGGAAAAACATTTCTGAAAATATAGAGTGTACTTATACACCACCTGTGAGTCTAGTAAAAATAACTCGGACAAAATACAAGTAGCAAATGTTTAACAAATGTAGGTGATTTTTTAGCTATTGATGATTAAACTGCAAACTTCTAAAAATCATGACACATAAGCATTTTGCTGTCCTTTAAAGTGAACTGACTGAACTTACCACTGTTATCACATTGGGAGCAGTGAATGAGAGCCTCTGGTTTGCCTTTCTTGTTGGCCTCTTTACCCTTCTGGCAAATGCCACATATAGCATTGGGAATGACCTTAGGCTGCAAGGGCAGAATAATTCTATAAAAGCAGTCATACATGGGTATCCTGTAGTCATCGACAACAAAGTGCTTTATGTCTGGATTTTAAAAATAACAAAAATGAACAGAAGACTTTATCTTGACTAATGATTTTTTTTAACTTTGGCAACACACAAATCAAAGCAAAATTCCATCTTCAACTGCTAACACTATCAAGACAATAAAATATCACAAGAGCCTGTCTTGCAATTAAGCAGCATTTAAAACCTGTGATTTAGATTTATTATCATTGTGGTCAAGTGGTGCCATTCAGAATAACAGACTGACTTCAATGCTCTTGCAGTGCTGTTAATAAGAAAACATTTAAATGTAAGACGGTTAAAATGCTTTTTTGACAAAAATCTATCACTTGTAAACTTAATTAATTTAAAATGGTTGAAATTCATAAATACTGAATTGAATTAATAACACAAGTGCCAACACTGCTTCCTCTATGAGCCTGCCAACTTTATTATCCTTCTTTAACGGCTGTATGGGCCTGTATGGGCATTTGAAGAGCTTCTTTCTGTTGAACATGTTCAGTTTAACAGAGGACAGACAAATAGAAACTAGAGCAGTAAAGTACGGAGGCTATGGGACACTTAAAACATGCAGGTAAACAGTAAAGTATATAATAATATAATGTCTCTGTGTGAGCCCAGATGAGCTAACTAAAATGAACTTTGTGACTAAAACTAGCCAATAAACAAATTGTGAGTATTTGATGCTCTTCAGTAGCATCAAATACTCACATATACTTCTTGTGCTACTTGACGTAGCACAATCTTATGCATTATGAAATATGCATAAGATTGTGGTATTTGTACTCATCAAACAGAATGAGTGTTGTTATTTAAGGGTAAAGCTTTTTGTTTTGATAGCCCTGCATCATCCTATACTTAAATGTGCCCTGATCAGAAAAACAGCCAAGAGTACAAAACCTTGTATCACAAAAGGACACAGTTTAGTAATGATGAAAACCAAAAAAACAATGCACAAAGAAAGAAAGAGAGAGACAGCAGCAGAGAAGGGAAGTAGGAAAATGGGACCGGTTGGAAAAAGACCCTTGAACTGCCCATGTGCAATTTCATACATATTTACTTATATTTACCAATATGCATATTTCACCAGCAACTTTCCTTCAAAATTAGACTCAAATCATCGCTATAATTATTAGTTTGTGGGCATAAAAACACTTATATTATTACTTCATGCCTCCACAGTAAAATTTGTCCCAGTCACCAGCAGAAACATCCACACAAACAAATTAAAGATGAGCAGTTCATGAGACTGAATCCAACTGGTTTTACTATGTTTCATTCTACATTTACTGAATTTGGACAAGAAATGCTGTATTTTATGCACATAAAAAGTTAATGTAGACACAATTTTAAACAAAGGGGCATAGTGAGTAGGAGGTTTCTTTACTTCAGTGGCATTTAAATAATTATGCCTCTGCTGTGAAGCGATTTCTATAGTATAAGTGATTGTTGCTACATGTGATAACCTGTTATCAGTGCCTCACAAACAAAAACCACAGGCCTGTTAGGAACAAACTCACAGTATCTAGTGAAACTGAAGTCTGTCATACCCTACAATTCTTGATGATAAATCCTCAAATTCAAGAGCCACACAAAATAAAACTTTCTGAGGTGTTTCTGAGAATCAAACAAGCGCTACACATTCTTAGCTGGACTTAGAGCTGCAGAAAATCAGAATAATATACTGTATCTGATATCTATTTATTTATCTATCCACTTGCTGGATCAACCTGTATCACAATGAATACAATTTGACATCTTAACTCCATAATGTCCTGTCTACATATAAACTACAGAAGTGCCACAGTCAAAACTTCCATGGACATTCAAATCATTAACCTAAACATGTTAATGGTGCAAAATAGACTTAACATGTATGTAACGTGCAACATGTATCACATCAAGCAAAAAACAAAAAAAAACACTGCTGTAGAGGCAAACAGTCATTCTAATTCCAACTCCGTTATTCACAAGCGGTTTGTGAAACACAACACTAATCAAATGCTTCAGAGAGTTTTTACCAATCATGAAGTCACTGTAACACAAAATGTAGATGGTAGCTGGACCAGAGCGAAGTAACGTTGATCAGCTAGCAGTCTGCATCTCTTACTGAATGTTTGGAAGTCACATCGACTCTCTTTTGTGGTGATATAAGATCATTGGAAATCAGTAAATCTTTAATCTACTGGGATTTTCAGATAATGAGAAGACATCAAAAAATGCTGGCACATTCCAACTCTATGGGCATTTCCTTTGGCCAATGTACCAGATCTACAAAAATATTAACCATTTCTTATTTTAAAAATGCCTTAAAGTTATTATATAGATTTGTACTTGCAAATTGATACAGGGCAGGTATGAGATGTTATGTTAGTTATTTAAGACTATTAACATACCATGTCTGATGAGGAAAAGCTGAGTCAACATTAAATTAATCAAACTTAATCACATTACTACTCGTATAAATGACCATGCCCACACCACGCAGCTGAGCCAAACTCAAATGGACTTACCAAGGGCCGTTGTGTTTGTAGTTAATTATCATTATTAAAATGGTAATGAGATATACCAGCCTACATTAGGTGTTGCAAAATGTATTCTGCAAGGTTGAAGAGTAGAGGAATAAACAAAATCAAAATGCCAAGCACAGCAGGTTGTAAGAAGCAATTACCAAGCTACAGTACCACAAATATTTATAAATCAAGACGTTCGTCTAAAATGACCGATAGATATCTCATGACTGGGGATTCCCAATCCAGACAGAGAGCATGCATACTACATATAGCTCAGCTCAACAGTGTGAACAAGGTCAGCAAGTCTTCATCTCTTAAGTCAAACCCATGTCAAACAACTGTCTGATAGTTATTAAAATATTAACAGTACATCACACGATGTATAAACACAGTATAGTATTATACCAATACACACTTTTAACATTAAGGTTAGGTGCATTCTACATTTCAGTTTTAAATGTCAAAATGATTTAGTGTTAACATCACCAACTTTAAAAGGAACCACAAAATTTATGTGGTTTATAATTTCTATATCAGAGTAACAAAACTTTTCATAAAGAAAAAGAAAAACTAGCAGCCAAAACATCCACTAACTTGTCTTAGAAGTATCTTTTGTTGACAAGTGAGGACAGACAAGAGGTATATAGAAGACATTAAAAAGGAAAAACTTTTAAAGTTCAAATTTGTCTTCGCTGAATAAAAACCGAAAAAGTGAAAAGTGCAGTGAAAAAGAAACAAGTGAACTGTTCCCGTAAATTGTTCTTATTGCTCACAGTCTTGTATGAAGAGGAAAAAAGCCAAGTGGCAATCCTAAAAACAAAAACTGAAGACAGGACCTCCAGTGTGTGTCTGTGTATCTGTATGGACCGGGGTGTCTCAGCTGAAAAGCTGCCAAATTGTGAAAGTCTGAGAACACAGTGAAGAGAGCTAGGGAGGGGTGACGGGATGGATGGAGTAAGGGAGTGGTGGTAGTAGTAGAAAGAGAAGGAGGGGGTAGAAAAGTGCTGCTGCTGTTGTTGGAGAAGAGTTCAGGTGGTTTTGTCCTCTACCTTGTACCCTGGGGTGGCTTTGTGGGATGCTGAGTGGCGCAGGCTGCCGTCTTTGCCCGGGGTGGATGTCCTGTCTTTGGCCTTGGACTTGTGGCCACCTCCTCCCTCTTGGCTCTCCACATCTGATGTGTTGCCTGAAGAACTGTCCTGTAGATAGACAAAAGAGGAGGGGACAGTGATCTATATTACTATATTTTGATTTAGAAACTAGAAAATGAGCGTTAATGACAGATTATTAAGATGATGCAAAGTTCCAGTGGTTACTAGAGCAATGTTCAGCCTAATGTCTTACAGATGAGTTCTTGTTCTTTTTGTCATCTTTGCCATCCTCTGCATCATCGGACTCAGGCTCTGAGTCCAGAGCAGGGAGCTCTGGATCCAGTGGAGGTTCAAACAGAGCTGTGTTCAGTGGCAGGTATCGCAGCTCATTGGGGGAGTACCTGTTATGCACAATTATGCATCACGGTTGAACTTTTATAACAGAAATAGATCGTACAGCCGAAGCGTATTCGCATTGCAAAATCATTAATCTAGCTGTGTAATGTACCTTTTGTAGTAGTCTTGGAACTGTCCTGGTATAAGAGCCACAGGGTAGGGCCCTGTCCTCGTCAGCTCTGGAGCCAGCACCTTGAACCTACCCTGAGGCACCTGGATAATCTGAGAGAACAGTACACCATGTAGTGCAAAAATATCTTATGTAAAAACAGAGACACATCACTGCATCTTTTACAAACGCCTGCAAAATTACACATCATCTGTATCCTAAGTGGAACTTACATGTGTCTGGAGGTCAAAGTATGCCCTCCTCTCCTCCATACGCTCCCTGTTGAAGTTACTGTTGAACTCAGCTGCTTTTTTTGCTGCTTTCTTAATGTATTCAGGAACCTTACTGGCCTCCACTCTCTGAGGATTCTGCTGCTGCATTTGCTATTAAAATACGACAGACAAAGATATACATTATATGGTGAATTCATATCAAATGCATTATTGTAAAATAAACAAAAAATCCTTATTAATCGTCAGCCCAACTTTTCATCAGACACTTATGAGTTGTTTGTGTACTTACAGAGTACTCTTTAGCTATCCTCTGCCGCTCTTTCTCCTGCAAAATGACTGAATATTCAGAGTGTTTTGTGGGATACTCCTTAATCATCAGATCTATCACCTCATCACTCCGCAGTGCTGTCAGACCTGAAAAAAAAAACATAGAATACTTACATGCTGCTCACATTAGCAAGGTTCCTCACAAAATGCTGCAGGTTTTCCTGCCCTTTAGTTCTTACCCAGAGTGCACTGTGTCTCAGTGATGACATTCTGTTCACGCAAGTAAAGCTTCTCTTTATGAGACAAGTCTCTCCTCTCCATATCTACAAAGGGACAGAAGAACAGCATTAGGACATGCTTAAAGACAAGAGTATCATTACAGCAGCATGACAGAGAACAAAACATAACTAAAAAGCACCAGCAAATAATGAGACCAGTCCATGTTGACAGTTTTATATCAGTAGATAATAAACTAATAAGGTACTGTTTTATTATTCTGCAGTGCTTACCAGGGTACTTCCTTTTGAATGATGTGACTCCCAGATACTCGCTGACCTGCTCCTGCAGCATGTAATACTCTCCTGTGTCATCTGGTGGCCACTTGTATTCTGTTAGATTCTCTGCTGGGAAATAGGTTGGGCTGGAATGGGAGGAAAACATTGTAATTAATTTTACTACTGTTATCGATAAAAAAGATACATTGATAGTTAACACTATAATAATTTCTTTTAAACATGATTTTGAATTTATATAAATTCTTAAAATAAAAAACTCCAGTAAATAATTAGATTTTTAAGCAAACACATTAGCAGGCAGCAAGCCAACCGACCCAAGCTCTTGGCTAGAGGTGTCACAGCTTCGAGAGCTGTCTCCTGAACCCATCCTCCGTCTTTTAGGAGGCTGGCTTCCATCATTGGACTCTTCCTCTATTACATCCTCCTGCAGCGGAAAAGAAAAAGTGCATTTAAACATTAACATGACATGATGTGATGTTAACAACGTGCTTGCATTTGTTTTTTACTTGCACATGAGGAAAGGTCACATTACTAGATTAAGACACTATAGGAAAGATAAGATCAGTATTGGTCAAAACATCTGTCTAAAGCATGCTCATACTACTCATCTGCAACCAGTAACAGTGGGAAGAGTCAGAGTGTAGTGGAGAATGTGTTCTTTTAATCCTGTATCAAAAATAAAGAATTCGTTGACTGGATGGTGTGTTGAGATGCTGGTATTTTTAAGGTAAGTGTCCAACCAAAACAAAAAGCACGACTTTATATAAAAGGTTGTTAAAGTAGGACTGCGACTGCACTCTTGTGCAGTAAAACCAATAATAGAAACTGTTCGTGTTACTATGCATTTCAAAAAGTTTATTTTCCAGTTGTCAGCAGGCAAACTGATCAATAACCACTTCCGACAACAAAAGGGGTGATGCTAACGTGGCTAACGATTGTCAGACATGGATGAGGTAGCCGCTGTTCCGCCAGTTAGCTGTTAGCTAAACAACCAACCGTGCTAAGATCCAAAAACACGGCTGTTAGTCATTCGTAAAGAGTATGATTGTCACCTTTATGGATTGTGCTCCAGGGGTAGCGGGGTTGCTATCGCACGGGGGTCTGACCGGGAGCACAGCAGCCATATTACACTAAACACAGCCCGATGTCAGGCTAATTCAGTAGCCGTTTCTTCGGTCCCTTCTTCTTGAATAGTTGAATGGCTGTTGGTAGCTGTTTAGCGACGTAAGCGACATCTCGTGGACTGGAGTGGCTGGTTCGTAAATTCCCGCTACGTTTTAATTGTACCTGGTATTTATGATCTATACACACTGATATAGTCTCTTTCTTTCAAATATGAATTTGAAAAAATACATAAATGTATATAAATATGTTGAACGAAGCTTCTGATATGGAAATCGGTGTATGTAAACAATAAGCTAGTTAAACAGCGCTGCTCGGCGGTGGTTAGGAGACATTACATAGTTTATGTTTTTCTTTACGTTAGTGTGGCTTTTATTTTGAAAGAGCAACCCCCGTACGGGAAGTCGAAGGGGAAAATCTGCTACAATCCGCGGATATTATCAACAAGACAATTTTCAATTACCAAGCTAGCTAACCGTCTGTCAACTTCTACATCCCTTCTTTACTGTCAAACCGCCAGGCTGGCCATGTCGGAGTCTTACGGTAAGGAGGCTGTTTCACCATGTTTACCATGAATTCACATCTCCCTGTAGACACAGAGGAGAATTAGGCAGGTGTGTCGAGTTTTTTTTTTTTCTCATCGTAAACAGAGAAGCTAACCGAGTCGCTGGTTGAGACTCTTGGCCTCTAAAGATGTCATGTCAGCGTAAGCAAACCGATAGGGGTTATATATTAGACTTTAACGTATACAGTCCAACCAGTACAGTCCACATATTACGGTGTTTAGTGTCTCAGTTAGTGGCTAAACTCACAGTCCTCCATCATACAGTCTGAGCTATGTATATATTACCACATTAATATTAATAACGCGGATACTCCAGGAAATGGAAGAAATGCAATAAGTACAGGCACAGAGTTAAGCTTAAGTATGTAGGTAAACATCTATATCATATTATTTATGTTTTCCCTCCTCAGATTTCCTGTTTAAATTCCTGGTGATTGGGAATGCTGGAACGGGCAAGTCCTGTCTGCTGCACCAGTTCATAGAGAAAAGATGTGAGTTAAAAAGATTATTGCACATTATTGGCTGTTTCTTTGGTGTATAGTATCACTACAGTAATGTAGTGCTGTTGGAAAAGTATTCATTGAACATATAGTGCTCACTCAAATGTAAAAATTAGACATTAGATTTGTGTGTGTGTTTATATTTATTGTTATGCACAGTGCTTATTGCATGTCACCAGCGTCAGGCTATTGTAGTCATATGTAGTCGTATACTAATAATGCCAACATCCCATGTTGTCTTTTGTCTTCCAGTTAAAGACGAGTCCAACCACACAATTGGAGTGGAGTTTGGCTCTAAGATCATCAGTGTGGTCAATAAAACGGTCAAACTGCAGATTTGGGACACTGCAGGACAAGAAAGGTTCAGGTGGGGGAAAGTCCAATATGTGTTCAGGTTCAATTTCTGCAGAAAAGTTTGCCTTAATCCTTATTACATGTATGTTTGTGTGTGTGTGTGTCAGATCTGTGACCCGGAGTTACTACAGAGGAGCAGCAGGAGCCCTGCTCGTCTACGATATCACCAGGTAAAACGATCAATCACATCCTAGTATCAGATCAACTCAGCGACAAGTTTGTAGTTATCTTTTCATAGTCTGCCCTCATCTCCTTTCTGAAATGTAACTTGATCTCTGTCTACACTGAAGCCGAGAGACATACAATGCTCTGACCACGTGGCTGAGTGATGCCAGGATGCTGGCCAGTCAGAACATTGTAATAATCCTGTGTGGAAACAAGAAGGACCTGGACAGTGACAGAGAGGTCACATTCCTGGAGGCCTCACGATTTGCTCAGGAGAACGGTAGGATCAGCAGTTTGTGATCTCATTACTTCCCGGAAAGAAATGCAGGTTACCTATTGCATGAAAAATAACTTAGCTTAAACTTTAATTGCTTACATTGCTACACCTATGCATGGCTCGAGTAGTATATCCATGCCTGTTGGTATTTGCAAGTGAACTCAGTTTTATAGCATACACCTGTAATTGTGAGAGTTTTTGTGGGCTGATTTATGGGATATAATTATTATTGTTTGTGTCAGAGCTGATGTTTCTGGAGACAAGTGCTCTAACAGGAGAGAACGTTGAAGAGGCTTTTGTCCAGTGCGCTCGGAAAATTCTCAACAAGATAGAGTCAGGTAAAATCTCTGCTCCTCGCCCATAACCTGAACGGCCAAACGCCACACTGTGGCACTGCTTATGCTTAATTCTTCAGAGCTGAAGTAAAACAACAAATCTTATCATGAGCACACATAAGTCTTTATCAATAACCCTGCTCTGGCAAGCATTGCTCTAGGAGCGTGTCAGCCTGGTGATCCCAACATGGCTCTATGTTTGTCTCCCATTGCTCATATGTAGGAGAGCTGGATCCAGAGAGGATGGGGTCAGGTATCCAGTATGGCGATGCAGCGTTACGACAGCTCCGCTCTCCTCGTCGTGCTCAGCCACAGGGCACCCAGGAGTGTGGCTGCTAGTGGACGTACCCTGTAACAGACACAGACATGGTTTATTTGGACTGTAAGTTTATAATAATCATAATAAGATGATGATAGTGACAGTTTGACTTTCTGATAATTGCACTCACTGATGTGCACCTGCTACACTCATTTTGTCATCTGGTGATTCACAAACGTTCTCAGTCCAAATTCAGTGTAAGACCTGAGGGGGTTTTGAATTGAGTTGAGAACCTGAACGCAATGATTGACGTTTGTCGGAAAAAATGCTGAAACATCTCAACTCTTCTTGTAGATCACATTCACCAGAGCTATTTTTAAGGTGTGGTATGCACAGGTTCGAAATCTACCTACAGATTTTCATTGATGCTCAGATTAGGGGGTTGTTGGGGCTGTTTCAAATGGATTTTGAGGTTTACTGTGTTTCCTGTGGCTCTGGCTGCTTCACAACCCTAAAGCAGAATGTTTCACCAGGGTCTGTATGTAATATCTGTTTGTTCCAGAGGTTGTATGTAGTTTTTCATATATTAACCAAGTATTTATCTTGCCCTGCTGTGTGTACTGTGTGTCTGTGTGTGTGTAGTGTGGTTTAGTACGGTTCAGACAGGTTTATGGAAACCAGAAGAACAGCCACGAAGGATCCCAAACTCCTGGGTTCAGGTTGCAGTGCTGGTGATTCCTCTCTGACCATTGATCTTTGACCTTTGCACGGACCCTTCGAGAACCCTCAGAACCTACAGTATGTTGTAATGGCCTGTACCTGCAGCGAACTACGTTCCTCTTCAGACCTCTGAGTATATCCAAGGTAACCAGACACCACCCATCTCCAACAACCTCCTCCACTATTGGACTGAACCAGTAGCCCTCCAAACACAGTGTGAACCACTGACATGCCACTATTTTCTCTCTCTCTCTCCTTCCTTCTTACTAATCTACACTCGTTTGTTACTCCATATCACCACTTTGTTCTTATTCTAGTGCATCCCATTTACACTAACTAAAGAAAGCATCTACATTTTGGAATATTTTTATGTTAAGACCAAACAAACATAATTTCAGGTTGATCTGTGAATTAAAGTAAATGTATCTTGTTCATTAATTTAAAGGTCTTGGTAGGTGTTAACCTTTCCATAAACTTTCAGTCTTTGCGCTAAGCTAATAAGCCTGTCAGCACCTGGCTACAGCTTGATGTTTGATCACACAGGGATAAATTGTAGATTTTTTCAGAAATCTTAATTCACCAAATAACTGACCTCTGGAATCCTTTCCCTACTACCCTGCTCTTATTCCATCAACCTGCTCTGATTGCTTGTCACCTTCCTGCTCATGTGTTTTTACACCCCATAATCCTGTTACCTTCCTACACATCTGTTTACATGTCTGCCTGCTTGTATCCTTACACAGCCTTTCTGAATGTTTCCTCCTGTCACACCGCAGCATCTTACACACTGTATAGTGTTTCTGTATATAGAGACTGAAGCATGTTTTCCCAAAAAGAATATCAGAGAATTTCATTATTATGTGATATTATATGTATATTAAAGTAGATATTATATCCAGTACTGGTGTCATGCACCACTGTATTATTATCATGTTACTCTACAATACACTGGAAACATGTGAGTAAAAACATGTACTGTTTGCAGCTATTATGTTTATTTGTAAATGGGACGAGTTAGCGTAGCTCACATTCTTGTCTAACACATTAATGTGGAGAAGCTCTGTTTCATCTTTGTTCAAGTTCATAGGTTTACAAAAACAGACAGAGGTGTACCTGAAATGTCCTATACAGACAGGGTTCTGTGCTTCATTTAAATAATTTGTGCTGTGAAAATGACATGTCAACATCTAATTCACAATGGCACATTTAGCATTTACCTTTAAATCAATGAGTAACACAGTTCTTTGTCCAAAGTATTCCACTTACACTTACTAATGACTGATCTATTACACTTGCACAGTAAATGTTGCCTGTTTACATGAATACGTGACTGACTGCTGCCAGCTGTTGGTCAGGTCAGTGCTAACCAAACGCTTTTAGCAAACGTTAACTGATGTGTGCTCGATTATTTCTCTCCAAAGATGCTGTATGTGTCTAGTTTTAAACTTTAAAACAGTTAAACAACACAAAGCTCTTATCAGAAGCCACATGCAATTTTGAAGCTTGCCAATTAGTGGTGCATTTTATAGCATATTACAGCATTTCATATTTTTATGTTTTTTTTTCTCTTTCCATTTTAGCTTCTTTAAAAGGATTATTAGTATTAACATTACTCTTTTAATTAAGTACAGTTCAGTCTGTGGATGTAGTTCAGATAATTCTCCAGTGTTTCATTGTTGTTCCTGCTGCTCCACACGCAGGTTGCTGTCTTCTGTTTATGTCAAGTCCTTTGTTCATATTTATGTGCATCTGTTATCTTGTCATGATGCATATCATGGAGTTATAATTTATTGTGTATGATAAAAGCATATGTTTTTAAAATAAAAGACAATTAATGAAATCTGTGTAGGTCATGGTAATTTAAAAAAAAACGGGGTGGTACTCGATGTACGCAGGTAGCTTACCAAGTCCAGTTGACTGCGTACATCGAGTACAACCCCTTTTCACAATTAATCAAATTTCATCTTTGAAAGGCAGATTTTTCTAGAATTCTCTAGTCTGAGTGGCTGTCCCCTAAATAATTTATAATGCACAAACAATATGTCAAAAGCCTAATTCATAAACAGAAGTGTTGTGTATTGCGTAGCTTTACAACATTATGGCTGTCACGTTGTTGTTATATGGAAGCAAAGCAGTGTCGTTTGGATATAATCAGTTATTCTTTTATTACCCCTGATTAAATATTCTGCAGTTGGATGATTACTTGGTATGACAGTCTTTGTTGAAAGGATTATTCAGGCGCAGTGGATCTCTCAGCTAAACATTATCAATCGATGCTCGAAAACAATGACAAGTGTAGCACCTCCCAACAGATTAACAGGATCATGACTATAATGTTTGGTCTCATCAATTAATGGAGTAAAACATTCATATTTCATATTTGTTTCCTGAGATGTTCACATATAAAAAAACACATCCCTGGCTTGAATGCATTTATTTAAAGTAATAACATTGCACAATCATGAATAGCATGTACAGCAAAAAAAACCACAGAAAAACTAAATCACTGCAAAGCTAAACAAGTACTGTTTAGCTGAAGTCAGATCTGCAATAGCAATTTAAAATAATTTTAAAAGCCTGAATGTGAAGCACAGTTCATTCAGGGACATTTTACTGCACAACATTCAGATCATAACATTGGTCACGAATGATCTAAAGAGAAAAATAACATTTTCATGTCTTTAGACATCTTGTGGATTTTATCATTAGAGATGTCTCTTGGTATCAACACACATGAAAAATTAGATCTATTATACAATGGATTGAAAGTCCATTTTATTCAAATAACAACATTACAATGCTTTCACATTAACATACAAATATACTAATAACATGTAAAATCTGACCAGTTTGCAAAGTATGCTGTACAAATAGTATTCAAGAAAGGTGACTAGTTAACAAAGTGCTGTTTGATTTGGTCACGCTTTAGAGAGGGTACTACTTTAACTAGTATGTAGTAATATGTGCCAACATAGTCTAGAACTTATTATTTACAATAACAGTTCTAGAGAGATGTCATTTAGACTTTGGCTTTATATCCAACTTAGTTTTTGATCAGTTTGGCTCTAAAGCACATGTACTAATAATTATAATCAAGTAATTCAGTTTCAAAACTGTGAGATGTGTTTTTCAATATTCTGTGGTCAAAAACACAACCAACAAACATATAAAAAAAGACTCACAATGCTGCACATGCTTCCTAATGGTAGTTTCACATATTTTCAGATTGTGTTAGCACCAGGTTGCAGATTAAACACATATGAACACAAAACAATAACATGTGTTGACGAGCTCAAGAAGTAATGCAACACACCACATTTTGCAACTGTGATGTTACAGTTTGTCAACACGGTGTGTGAGAGAGTAACACTCTGTCGGCTAGTCAAAGTGGCTCAATCTACTGTTACACAAAGCAATAAATCTATAGGAACAAACTCACAGGGTTAAGTGATCAGAAAAATGTAAAAACCTTCACAATGTCTCTATTTTAATCTGTGCACTAACATGAAAATGTCTATCCACTTTGAATGCTGTACACATCCAAGGAAAACTATTAATTGGCTTTGTTTACATGTACATTACAGTTATTACTGTACATCCCTGATGTTTACGGTCACATTACATCTCAGAATATCTAGACTTTTTTATTATCCCTGAATTTGAAATCTGCTCTTTAATGTTAGTCTACTATGTATTTTTATTCTTGTATGAAACTATGGACACAAAGAGTTCTTGTTTAAAGGGACTGCATTGGGTTATGGCTGTAAAATGCATTTATGCTCCTTCTCATCTAACCATGGGTGTACAGTAGATATATTCTAACATTATATACTGTCTTTAAAATCATACTTTAAAATATTCTTTTACCGTGCACTGTAGTTCAAATTGATAGATGCATTAAAAAACATTACAGTGGATAATACACTCAAAAGCCACGCTGTGAACTGTGATGTTGCATTTTTTTTTGTTTGCATCCTGACTGTCATTAGTGATGCACATTGTAAAAGCCCTTGTATGACTCAGTCCATCACATGTGCTATTCTACAACAATGTGTACTTAAACCTCAGAGGTGATGGCAAATAATTGTTTTACTGTATAATTTTTGTCGAGAATCATCATATCATCACTACGTCTGTAGTGTACGGGACTGTATGTCTGCCTGTGCGTGTCCTCGGGAGCGAGCAGAGAAGCAGCGCATGTACTCAGTGAGCCAGGGATTAAACTCAGGTTGAACCACCTTTCTTGCCTTGTCCAAATCAGCAGACTTGGCTCTGCGGCGTTCAGCTCTCTGGGAGTGGATCTGACGCTCCACCTCACGCCTGGTCTTAGCACGCAGAGCCGACTCGTGGATCTACCAGGAAAATGAAAACAATGTCAAAAACAATGTCAGTTCCACACCTTGTCGTTCAGACAAACAGAAAAGTATTACCTCATTCGTCGAAGCTACAGGTCCTACATTGTGTGTCTTCCTGGTCCCAATGTCTGCATTCTTCTCCCCTGAACCATACAAAGCAAAGGTATGTCTGCTGTCCTTACTGTCTTCCCTGGGTGGCCGTAGTGGCGCAGGTCTGACCCGACGTGAGTGCCGAGTTTGTTTCGAGGGTTTGGAGGGTTTACTCTGCTTTGAACTATGTTGTCCAGTGTCTCTCTCTGCAAAACATTGTGCAGTGAAGAAAGTATTGATTGTGACGACCATTAAATAAGTGAAATGTCGACATCTAAAAGGAAGCAATAGTGTAAACAATGACCAATCCAGTGGTGAGGTTGATATATTTATATGTGGTAGTGCTGTCATAGTTCAGTGTAATGCATACTGTGCCACTGCAATATTAATGACATATTTTAAAGACACTACAGAAAATGTATTTGTTGACATTGTTAGCAACACAATGATTTCTCAGATGATATCGTAACCGGTCCTAAACATGGCAATATTCTCAAACTTCTTATACCATTGTTTAATATAGATTCAAAAATTGTATTCCCATCTATTTTCCCACTGCAGGACACAGAGTACTAAGGATCATGCTGTTCTCCTCTGCAGTACCTTGTTGTCCATCTCTGTGGGGAGCTGATGACTGTTTGCTGCCTCTGCTGCTGGCCCTCTGCTCCTCCCTCTCCTCTTGCTCTCCCGTCTCTCTGACATCTTCAGGCTGTGCACCTGAGGAGAGGGCAACATCCTGTTGAGTAGCATGTTTACATCCATATATGCTGAACAGTCTCACTGTTTGCATCTCCTGGTTTACCTGCACACCGTCCAGCAGGCACCTCCTGCTCCTCCTCTTGCAGGTGAAGCCTGGGCACAGGCCTTGTGGATGTGTTGTGCAGCTCCTGCTGTCTGTCCCTCCTCACCCCTCCACCCTCCTCCTCCTCCTCCTCAGACTGTACCTGGTGTTTACTGGGAGGAGGTGGACTTCTCCCCCCAGACTCTGAATCACTGTCAGAGCCACTCCAGAACCAGGGGTTGTGTGTCTGCTCCAGCAGCCTGCGGGTCAGCCTGTACCCCAGCATCTCTTCATAACACTTGGTGTACGTCTCCCATTTGGGGTCCTTGAATTTCTTCATGTACTCTGAGCGTATCCTCTTGGTCACCATCTTGACTCTTTGAGCTGAGATACAACAAGGCTTCAAAATAAATCCTCCGAAAGGCAACGATGGCACAACAGCTCTGTGATATTGGTTATCTAACATCAACTACATTGTCTTATTGGTTTAGAAAGACACTAGCTGCCACGATACACAGCTCGTTGGGAGCTGGTATCACCGCCAGACATTTAAACCATAACGGGGAAATGTTAAACCAATCACAGAGCACCCGGAAGCTAGCCTAGCTTAAAGGACCCGCCTACTTCCTTTCGGGTACACATAAATATAATCAAAACGCTGTTTTTGTGAAATGTAAACCAGTGACCATTACATATAATACGATTTTGGTTGGTAAAACAAGAAAAAAGAAAGAAATTGGTGAAAACGTGATCAACTGTAAAACGCTAGTGGCAGAAACTTCTTGAACGCGATGACGCAACAGTCCTCTTCTACGGTGATTGGCTGTTGCAATCTTCAAAATAAGGGTCGGATACGATGAGTAAAACGTAAAAACAACACTGCGGGCGGCTTTAGAATGAGGTCACCTGTAAATCAGTGCAGGTGTCAATGCCCAGAGCCGGATACTATTACACACGGCGCTTTAAAATAGCCCTGTGTTAAAGCTCCTGTATCAGAGCCCCCGCTGTTGTAAACGTTAATCTATTACTATTATTATCCTCTCATGACAATATGTGTTATTTATAGACGCCTGATGATTGTATGCTAATACGGAGCAGCGGCCATCGGCTGTCTGTCATACAGCTCAGCAGACGCTGCATCTCGCTGACAACACATCGACAGCATCGGGACAGATCTGCCAGGACGCAGCGTCTCATTTCGTGGACAGTAAACATACTTACGCCGGAGTCGAGTTTCACGGAAGCGGAGCGGAACAGATGGCGACGAGGCTGCTGCTGCTGCTGTGATCACACAGGCTGTGACTCTCAGCGAAGCTCCGCCCGCCCGGAGACGAGTTTTAAAAAGCCAAACACACCCTGCAACAGGTGGCGCAGGCCGGTATGTCACACATGCACTCAGAGCTGCTGCTGATGGTGGTGATTGATATCAAGTGGGGGGCTAAGCTTAAATACTGTACATCGATATTCAGTGTGTTTAGATTGTTTTTGTTTAATATTTAAAATCACTGTTTTTAATTGATCACTGATTGCTGCAAAACAATCACAGCCAGGTAGACCCCCCCCCCATGTCTGTCTGCACCTGTATATATACCTGTATCTATACCTGTAGATGTACCTGTAGGGGTAGAGGTCTGATCATCAGATCAGTGAGGTGATGTAAAGGCTGTGGGCTCTAGGTGCACACCCCGTTGTGCTTTCAGCCCAGATCTGAACCCACACCCGGTAAGGTGAGCATCTATGCATATAAGGTTGGGCTGTGGAGATGCCCACTGTACACATTTTGTCTAAAGATGGTCTTGGGGACGGAGCTGTGCTTATGGCCGTGCAGGGCAGGAGGCTCAACAGGATTCAGATGCGGGTGTCATGTGTCCATGCTACTGATCCACTCGGTCTAAAGTGGAGCTGCTGCTGCTGAGGCACATTCCTGGCAAGTCAAACTCTGTCGGAGCCTGAAGGCGTCGCTTGTCATCACTTCTGTCACCTGGTAGCCCCCCAACCATGAGAGCTGAGGGTTCTGTGTGATTAACTCTCACCCTCAGCCATATCCCCACTGACCCCAAGGACAGGCCCTGTCAGCTGATTGGTTCATGTAGATGTGGTGTGTCACCCAGTAGCTGTGTTAATAGCTGAGTCTGTCAGGCCTTTCTAAGATTCATACTCAATAGTATGATGCTTTAGGGTAATTAACATCTCCCAGTTCTTGCTGTGATTCCTTATGTGAGTCTTTGCATGATTTTCAAAAGAATCTCTTTTTTGTTTGTTTAAATGAGAATGTTATATGGCAGGTATCATTCAGGATATTATAATTTTGATTTGCACCAAAGCTTTTGTTTTTCATCCTCTCCGTCACCTCTCCTCCAAGAGAAAAACAAGGCCAAGGTCATAAAATACCAAATAATGGACTTTAATAAATTATCAATATGTATATACACTTACATTCACATGTGTTGGGCAACATGTTATTTTTTTATTAAAATTTTTTGGGTGGATGCATGGTTCAGTGGTGGTTTTCACAGCCTTTCTCCGTGCAACACAGACAACAGACAGCTACAAAATATGCAGATTTTAAAGGAATAAAAAATGCATATGGATGTCAACAGCGCAGACAAACAGTCCATTGACAGTAGAGTGTCGTTGTGCCGCAGAGGTTGATCTTCCTCCTCGCTTGAACTCCAGATAGCTGATGGAGAAGCTGGAGTAGAAGATGGAGGATTTAGAAGCACTTCCTGTGGACAATGCTGGGGCCAGCCTCATCGTACTCCTGCTTGGAGATCCACATCTGCTGGAAGGTGGACAGGGAAGCCAGGATGGAGCCACCGATCCAGACGGAGTACTTCCTCTCAGGGGGAGCAATGATCTATGGGAGGAGGAGGGGGGGCAGGATGACAGTGAATTAGTAAGGTGCCAGGGTCTCGTACTGATGGGAACTTGTTTAGCTGATTCATGTGCGTAATTGTCAGTTCCCCAAAAAATTTAATTTAATTCTGGGAACCAACTTGTTGTTACAAATCATAGTGGTAATAATATTAATTACCTTGATCTTCATGGTGCTGGGGGCCAGAGCAGTGATCTCCTTCTGCATACGGTCAGCAATACCAGGGTACATGGTGGTACCACCGGAGAGCACATTGTTGGCGTACAGATCCTTACGGATGTCAATGTCGCACTTCATGATGCTGTTGTAGGCGGTCTCGTGGATGCCAGCAGACTCCATGCCTGGTCAGGTGAGAGGGACGAGTGTTAAGAGAGTGACACGTGTCAGCAGTATGCTGTATATGTCTACTGATGGGAACTCGGAAGAGGAAGAAAAAGAGATGGATGTGTGAAGTACCGATGAAGGAAGGCTGGAAGAGGGTCTCGGGGCAACGGAACCTCTCGTTACCGATGGTGATGACCTGACCGTCGGGAAGCTCGTAGCTCTTCTCCAGGGAGGAGGAGGAGGCAGCGGTGGCCATCTCGTTCTCGAAGTCCAGAGCCACATAGCACAGCTTCTCCTTGATGTCACGCACGATCTCACGCTCGGCTGTGGGCAGACACGTTGATGAGTTGTTATAATGAGTGGACGCACAGCTGCGCACAGTGTGCGTGATAACAGACAGATGTGATTTGAAAAATGACTGGTTTGCAGCTACACAAACATAGTTGGTTCCCACTATGTCTATTAATAAACACTGTCTGGTCCAGTGTGCGCGCGGACCTCAGTATGGGCCACATTAACCGTGTCCATTATATTCATGTGCGCAAAGTCTATCTGTGCGTAATTCTGCCTTTACGGTGCCAGTGAGTGTGTAAATACATTGGCTCAGGTTGTTGCCAGGTTCGCGCTTTCATAACTATCAATAATAAACAATAACTAATAATCCAGAGTCATCCTGATGAAATTTGGATTCTACGCCGCTAACTCATGTTTGCGTAAATGTGTCTTGGAAAGAGCAAATATGTGGTTTCAGGTGTTTCGTTTCTCACCGGTGGTCACGAAGGAGTAGCCACGCTCAGTCAGGATCTTCATCAGGTAGTCGGTCAGATCGCGACCAGCCAGGTCCAGACGCATGATGGCGTGGGGCAGGGCGTAACCCTCATAGACTGGGACGTTGTGGGTCACACCATCACCAGCGTCCAGCACAATACCTGAGGAGAGGCAGTGAGACAGTTTAGTTAAGTGTGACGAGTTTGGACAATACATGTGTGTCTGGAGGAGAACTTACAGATGTTCTCAAATGTATGTGTCATTAGGACCGTAAATTAGAATAAATAGTCCCAGATGCACCTGTGCGTAAAAGTTGTGCGTAAAAGTACTTATCGGGAAAATTCCCTCATTATTAGTTGAGTTGTGTTGAGTTGTGCAGGTAATTGTATTTTATAGAAATAAAGGAGACTGTCTCTGCGTGTTCGTTGTGTGTTAAAGAGTGGCATTAGTCGCTGGTAATCTTACCGGTGGTACGGCCGGAAGCGTACAGGGACAGCACAGCCTGGATGGCCACATACATGGCGGGGACGTTGAAGGTCTCAAACATGATCTGGGTCATCTTCTCCCTGTTGGCCTTGGGGTTGAGGGGGGCCTCAGTGAGCAGGGTGGGGTGCTCCTCGGGGGCCACTCTCAGCTCGTTGTAGAAGGTGTGGTGCCAGATCTTCTCCATGTCGTCCCAGTTGGTGATGATGCCGTGCTCAATGGGGTACTTGAGAGTCAGGATACCCCTCTTGCTCTGGGCCTCGTCGCCGACGTATGAGTCCTTCTGACCCATACCGACCATGACACCCTGAAGGGGGAGAGAGCAAGATAGTGGAAAGTTTAGGCGTGGACGTGGAACAATCCATCCAGAAATATGACCGTCTTTTGTCCAGATTAAAGTCTTTGGACACGCATGGTGACCATTGCGCAAATGTGCTAAATAACAGCGTGGGTCAAAGAGACCGGCAGAGAGCAATTGTGTGCCTCTCGATTCGTCTGTGGCTAATTTAGTCTCCAAATGGCAAAGGCCGCATTGTTGGAGGTGAAAGGAGCTAAAAGTGCATGGCTCAAAATATATTCAATATGATTCCTCCACTGCTCTCACCTGGAATAACAGCTGCGCAAAACTACGTTTTAAACAAGATCAATAACATATATGGCAACAATGCCAAAATAGTGCACTTAACGAAATTTTAAATAATAGTTTAGACCAGTATTTATCTATTTATCTATATTAGATGATGATGAATGATTCGTCTGAGGTGGGTTGTTTACAGTCTAATCCATTAGAGGCTTGTCTTGGCTGTTTACCTGGTGACGGGGGCGGCCGACGATGGATGGGAAGACGGCCCTGGGGGCATCGTCTCCGGCGAAGCCAGCCTTCACCAGGCCGGAGCCGTTGTCGCACACAAGGGCGGTAGTCTCATCGTCGTCACACATGTTGGCTTCTGTCAGAGAGGAAATGATATCAGATCACAGTCAGACCCACATGGAGAATATAATAACATACATGGATGTACTTCGACACATAAACCTTCCTTCTCCAGTTGTTTTTTTGTAAAGCGACACTGGTGAAAAATGCTGATATCATTTACTGGAGCATAAACATGGTAAATATATCCATGGCACACCAACCCGGGGCCAATACAATACACTGAGCCTGTAAACCTACAAACAGATCACGACATTACAAATTAAAAGCCCCACTTTTGGGTCTCAGTAAAATAATTTATATAACTTCTATCATCATCATTTAATTATTCACAGCGTGATTAAACTAAAGCTTCACTCATTCTTACTCTGCCCTATAAATAAGCCTGAGGGCGCATTGCAGCGTCAGCATCTTTTCAGGAGTCAGTGTTACTCACTGACTCATTGACTCACATGAGTCAGTCTATTGCCTCTACTTTATCAATGAGCTGATCGATCCCCCAGTGTCAGGATCGATAGTTCGGATAAGAAGCGTCTCCTGTCCAGCACTTTGTTTCCGTGCCACCTGTCACTGTCCTGGCCTCTCTCAGTCTCAGTCTATCCTCCACTGGCTCTGGCCACGTTGTCCTCTGTAGTCTAAGACTCCTGGGTGCTGCAGTAGTAGCAGTCTTACCTTAGGGAGTGTGTCTGCGGCTTGGAGAGAACGACCCAACCAGTGCTGCTGCTGAACCAGCTACAGTCCTCTGTGCTGCGCGGCCGCCTTATATACCCAACCTCCACCATTCACAAACCTCGCCACTGGCCCCCATCCCGGCCCTCTGCCATATTAGGATGCTGACAGGCCGAGGATGAGGGGTGTGGGGGGGTGCAGCAAGGAGGCGTGGGGTGTTGTGGGGGACCTCATTCATTTGGTTTCAGGAGGGGACCAGGCGTGACGCTGCGCGCCCCCGACGCGGAGAGAGCGCGCGCCATATATGGAACTGTCGCTCTGACCTCCCATGGAGCCTCGCGGTCCCACCTCGAGGGCCGTATAAGGAGAGCCATGGCCACTGGGGGGGGTTTTCTATGGGAGACACCAGTTGCTACCAAGCAGGGTTATAGATTTGCTGCTACCAGGCTTCATGTAGCCTTCAAATGGGAAAACGCTGCCCTCATCTGAACAGATTTAGGCCACAGTGGAAGCCAGGAGCAGAACCACTGAGTGACAGGTCCACGAGGAGCAGAGCAGGGCCATTAACAGCCAATTAAGTGACCAATTCTCATTATGCCGGTCAGCACAAGATAACACAGCATTCAGTAAGCCATTTGTGTGTGATTGAAATGAATGCTGTAGCCTAGTTACCCCCAAGATCCCATATGTGGAGTCATGAGGGGAAAAAATCATGTTTTGTATGTTTATTGTGAGTGCATCTGTCTACAGCCTTATTACAATACACCTGTAGCAATAAAAATCACAAGGATTATTGGTGAGTGTGCACACAAGATTTTGTTATGTGACGTTAAGAAGCTGTGGAAATGTGGAATCACTGCATGCACTAGAGTACTGCAGGGTTAGCAAATAAAAATCAGTGTTTACACAGATCTATCTGAACCGTATTGAAGGAATAACCACAGAATCAGCCAACAGCTGAAACCGTATCTGAGCTACTCGACTCTGTCACCGGAGCAGTTGGATTAATTATAACTCAAATGGTGGAGGGGAGCTTGTGAGCATTGAGTGACAAATGGAGAGAGAGAAATACTGTGAATGTGCACGCATGCACATTTGTGTTTGTTGCAACATGAGGCAGTGGGAAGTCAAAGACAAATGTGTGTGAAAGTGTAGTTTGGTTGAGTTAAATACCATGTAATATTGATGTAATAGATCAATTGAAATTGATCAATCAATCAAATATTGATGATTATATCTGGCCCTAAAAAAAACTGACTGTGCTAAACTGTCCTCTTATATCTGAATCTGGATTGACATGGGATGAGGGAAATTATCACATATGTAAGAACATCCATGACCTGGGTTCTCCTCACAGCAGCAACAGAATGCATCACAGTGAATCTCATGTGGTTGGATAGATAACATATTATATGCCTGTGTAAGATTCATGCAAAGGGGCATTTAGTTGAGGATACATGCTTGGTTGCATAGTTTGGACCTGCAGGTTATCACAGCTCCCCTGGCACTTGAAATTTAATGTTAACAATGAATGCTGAAATCATCCAGTGTTGATTTGTAAAAGAGGACAAGTGTGTGTCTGGGGGGGCGGACTCTTCCATGTCTTGGAAGACAACATCAAATGGGTTAGAGGGCCTCACTGGGTTAGGACTGCAAGGAGTGACAGAGCATGTGTGTGTGTGTGTGTGTGTTTGGGAGGGAGGGGTGGCAGAGGAAGGCTGTGCTACTTTTGTGCACTTGTTGTGAGCCGTTTTGGATCCGAGGGCCTGAGAAACACCTAAAATGTAAAGGGGCTGGCAGTTGTTGGGGACTGAAAGAGGGCGTCTAAAGGAGGAAGGTGGTGAGGGGAGGTCAGAAGGGCCAAGGGGGAGGAGAGTTGTGAGGGTCTCCTGGAGAGTCTGCATGAGGAAAGGGGGAGGAGAAGGAAGGGAGGTGAAAGGGCGTGCAGCAGGTGGTAGAAAATATGAGTTCAGTTTGACAGAGCCAGCTGATGGAGAGAGACTCAGGAAACAGTGTGTGTTTTTTTTTTCATTGCTTTGTAACATAGGTGTTATGGTGATGATGACAGTCAGGAAACAGTGACAGTGCAGTGTGGTCATCCTTGCCAGTAAATTTCAAAAAGTGAGAAGTGGACAGGTAGAAATGGATCATTTTTATTTATTTGTTTAGTTCCGAACAGGGGGGGGGGGGGGGGGGGGGGGGGGTTCGTTTACATACTACAGTACACACAGACAGGGGTGGGCGCATTTCCCCTCATGATTTTGATCGATATGTGTCACATTGTGTGTGGGCTTGATTTATGAAGCTAAAGATAGTGATCCGACCTTGGGGCAGAGCTGAACCCACATTCATTTTCTGAAAATACTTTTGTTTTGTTTTTGTTCTAAATTCCTACATTTTGCAAAATTTGCATTGTTTGGTTTTAGATGTTCTCGTTCTGCAAACAAAGCTCCGTAATGTCTTGAGTGGTAAATAGACTGCGGCTGTGGCTTATAGCAAATTGTAAGACCAAAAGGGGTTAGAAGCCCTTTTCCTGTAGTTCCTCAAATAGCCCCAGTGAATACAGAGAAAAGTGAGGGGAGCTGGAGCACATGGAGCTGGAATTGGAAACCAATGCAGGGCTGAGCAGCACCTGGTCAGCTGAGCTGTGCAGAACGCAGCACAACTGCTGCCTCTGCCGGAGACGCTGATCCACTGCTCAGACTGAAAGGGAAAGTGACTGAAGGGAAGAAGCCAGAGATATAAATCCATGAAACCAGAAATCAAACTGAGGGACAAAAAAAATCTAAGCTCAAAGGATTAGATTTTATGATGCTCATCATCATAAAAACATCATAACTTTCATGAACTCCGGTGGGTTTAAGCATGGCTTGGTATCCGGTGCCCCTGATCATGTTTATATCATGTCAGATTCACAGTTGGATGTTCTCCCATTGTGTGTGTGTGTGGAGAACAGATGACTGAATGAACTGTGATGCAAGGCAGTGAGCAGTGTCACACCTTGAGACAAAGCCAATGTATGGAGCAACAGCACCACCTACTGACAGCGTGAAAGACTGCACTAGTGCAATATCAAACATTGCCAGTCATTTAATACGTTAATACTATAAATTTAAAAAACGACACTTTCAACAAAAAGAAAACAAACAGGTATCAGTGATTTGTTCACAAATATGTATTTAATATATGCTCCAAATAAGGCTCAATTGGCAAAATAAACTCATTAAAATAAAAAAGCTTGAATGAAAATATTCTTAAAATTCTTTTTTAATATTTCACTTAATTCATCTTTACACAGAACAATAATTTAGCAAAAACATAATTAAAAACTATCATCCCTGTACATCATGTAGCAAAACTCACACATAAGGTAGCTGTTTATTGTGATTTATATCCAGCTTCAGCTGTTACTGCAGACCAGAGTGAGGGGTAATGTGGAGTGATGGATGAATTTCACCTTCAAAATGTAATTTCAGTGGTTTGGTGATAACCAACAGAGGGTGGACTGACCACCGGAGACTAGGCATTAAACAACATTGGACATGTGATTTTCAGAGACAATGATAATGACATCATACAAAGTGAAATTCCTTTTTTTAAATGACATGATGCAAATATTAGTTGTTGGTGAAACAGCAGGAAATACAAAGAAAAAGGTAATAAGAAAAATGTCCTTGTAAAAACAACATATAACAAATCTGTGAACTGACAATGAGCCTATAAAATAATACATCTAAAAATACACTGAATGAGTGATATAGTATAAAATCAACAAACCCAATATTAAATTACTTTGTTTAACAGAAGTAACGCTCAAGGCATTTTGCAAGTTTGGTGTAACAACAATAAATTCCCCGAAATAGCCCACTCTTGACTCTGCCTGAACGGCGAAGTGGCTGTTTAACAAGACAAATATTTACTGAGGAGAATGGTGACATCCTTGTCAGGCTCTTCAAGCCAAAATATTTAGTTAGCGCAGCAGTGTTTAAAGTGTATGTGGCCTAACAGACATTTACACAGAATTTAATGCAGGTCAAATGTACACATACCCATTTGGCAGTTAACAGAGCATGAAGGGGCAACATGTTGCAGGCTGAGAGTAAACAGTACATGTTTACCTTCTGATGTTGGTTTTCCATAATTTAAAACGATTAGATTGTCACTTCCATCAATCTTTTTGGAGAAAACATAAAATGTTGAGTGATTTTGACATGATTCAACATCACACACATCAGCACCTCAGAACAGACTTTCAGGACAGTTACTCTTAATTCCCATGATAAATGTGCATACTGTAATCAAGATATGTCAGAATAGTGTTCAGTCATTTATTGTACAACACAGTGTAGACTTGACCAGTAGCTGCTTCATTTGACTTACCTGGCGCTACAATAGCGATATAAAAAGCTACTTTAAGTTTCAAGTTTATAGAAAATATATCACCAATCACTGGATATACTGCTTTTCAATTTAGTAGTAAAAACATAAAGGTTTAAAGGTTTGTCATTTGCACCAGGTTCATACTGTTACATAAACATGTCGGCACATTTCTGTCTTATATCTGAACAATGAAAACTGGTTCAGGGCTTTTCTGCCGAGCTACAGCAGTGACAGTGATTTAAATCAGGTTGACCATCAGCTTTGCATATGTGCCCGGCTTCATCCTGTTTGATTTTCACGCTTCCCCTATTTTTTCCATGTAGACTTCTCCCATCTCCCATCTATTGTCCTCATATGCTTCCCTTCAGCATTAATTTGTCTCTCCCCATTCCAGGAAAAATACATATAATAATCGGTTTATCTCCTCCTCCCCTGTCTCTGTGAAGCATTTCAACTCATGTTGAGCACTTAAACTCAACTCCAGATTTCTTTATCATCTTATTCCACTTCTCCCTACTCCCTGTCTTCTCAGCTCAGGGCACGTTTCTGTTCTTCCTGTAGGAACGTCTGCTTCTCCATCAGTTTTCTGAAGAGTCCTTGCCTGTTGCCTAGCAGCTCTGTGTGCTGCCCACACTCGGCTATACGGCGCTGGTCTAGCACAGCCACGGCATGTGCATTCTTGATGGTGGACAGGCGGTGCGCGATGATAATGACTGTTCTACCTATTCATTGGATGAGAGGGGCAGGACATAAGAAACAAACTGATTAATAAAAAACAGCAATCAAATAGCATGTTTATAAAATGTTCGCTCTAATCTTTGTGTGTGAAGGCAGTTTGAGAGACAAAGAGATCTACCTTCCATCAGGCGCTCCAATGCCTCTTGGACGAGATACTCATTCTCAGCATCCAGTGCACTGAGGAAAGATCTCTGATTAGGGCTTGATGTTCAGACAACTGACATTACATGTCTCTCCGACCAGGAAAGTAAAGTCAGCAAGTATTAAGAAAGTGGAAGGATTGTTAGTAAATCGATCAGGCACAACTTCCTTACCTGGTAGCCTCGTCTAAAAGAAGGATCTTTGGATTCTGTGGAGAGTTAACACAAATTGCGTCATAAATACGCAATAGAACTCCATTACAACAGAAAGCTGCAGTTTACAATCATGTCTGTCGAGACATATATATAGTGAAGACTTAAAAGAGATGTAATGAAAGATAATCAAGTAAATTAAGATGCAAAGGAACATCCAGATTGGGATCACTTAACTGTGATCAGCTTAATGCATAACAGATGTTCTGCCTGGCAGAGAGATATGACAAGCACTGTGCACTCTTCAGATGTGGACAAAAGAAAACAACCATGCTTACTTTGAGTAGTGCTCTGGCTATGGCTATCCTCTGCTTCTGACCACCTGAGTGACAAACACAAATGCTAACTTTAATATGTTTATATGCATATACACATACACGCACACTACTATTGTGAGTATTGTATCCAGGGATGTTCTGTATACTGAATGACTCTGTGGTAAAGGGAAAACTTGCGTTCTTGCTTCTCCACCACTGTTGGACAGTCTTGTTTGTTGATGTTGCTATCACGACTCTGTTGTGCTCCTCACCTGACAGCAGCACTCCTTTCTCCCCCACTACTGTGTCAAAGCCTTTAGGAAAAGCCTGGATGAAATCATAGGCGTTAGCCACTCTGGCTGCCCTGTGGATGTCCTCCGTGGTCACAGTGTCTGGGTCCATTGCACCATAGGCTATATTATCCCTGATAGAGGAAGAAAACAGCACTGGCTCCTGGGAGAGAGGTGAGGAATGGAGTAGAAAAATGTGAGAATATGTGAATTGCGAATTAATATTCAAACTGATTAATATTTTAGACCACTGGCAGTATTTAGTAATGCACAGCATATTGTGTATGTCTGCTGTGAGACCAGTTGTACATGTTGTATAACATTTATTTATTACCTGGCTAACAGTTCCAATTTGACTCCTGAGCCAGTTGGGATTTAAATCTCTGATGTCATGACCATCTATAGTAATGATACCTGGCAGAGGAGAGGTTTCATTACAGGTTAACTATCATCCATTTCATAAACAATAATGTTTCAGTTTTGTAGGGCAAAGTCATGTACTTATTAGTTTATCATCATCAGATTTATAGGCATATTATGTCTGAGCAGTAGCTGAACAAGCTCTTGCTCTCACCAGTATTTGGGTCGTATAGTCTGAGCAGCAATGAAACCAGTGTTGATTTTCCAGATCCACTGGATCCCACCACAGCCATGATGGTACCAGCTGGAACCAGTAGGCTGAGGTTCTGAAATATAGGCGCCTCCTTACGGGCCGGGTAGGCAAAAGAGACATCGCAGAACTCTAGCTGGCCCTTCAGATGGTCAGGATGGAGCACTAAGCCCTCTGTGGGCAACAACAAAACAATGCACTGATTATGAGGTTTGATTAGTTGTTTACCAGATACGTTGGTGATTCTAAGACGTTAAGAATTAGTTTACATGACAGATAAGGTTAGTAATTGGTGTAGTAAAGAAACATTCCTCTGCCTGTGTGAGTGCATGTGTGTACGGACCATTTAGTGGAAGCTCAGGCTTTCTGTCCAGCAGCTCCCAGAGTCGAGCTCCTGCTCCAAAACCCTTCATCAGCTCAGAGTAGAATGAACTCAGACCTATGTATTAAATGAGAAAGAACACCACACTATTAGCAGTCGGAGAGATAATTGTGTATACAGCAGAGATAAACTAGGTCAGTGCACAAGGATGTGCAGAATGCATGTGTGCAAGTTACCTGCGACACTGATGCCCACCCAGAAGGTGTACATGAGGAACGATGAAAGCTCTCCCACAGTCATGTGCTGACTGGCCATCAGAAGGCCTCCTTTGTAGAGCACTGACAGGATCATGATGTTACCACTGAGACCAGTCTGAAAACATAAAGTGGATGTTGTTGTTGTTGTGCTGGACACAATAAATGTCCCATAAACAATAGGGACGTGCACACTGAGCTTATTGTATACATTTTTTACACTTTTTATTAATTTTATAAATACGTTTGATGAATGTTAACTTGTCATACTGTGTATGATAATTTGTAAATTCAATTCGATTTTACCTAAATCATACCACTGAGCTGTTTAGTCACTTCTGGTACACGTCTAACGTTGTATAGAGGATTGGAAAATACTTTTTAACTGGTGCAACATCCTGCATGCAGATGTGTCACATGCTGTAGCAACCTTAAAATGTGGTGGCAAAGCCTGTGTGGAAAAATCCATTGACTAACAGTAGATATGGTTTGCATCACTGACAGGACACACACACACACACACACACACACACACACGTATACCTACCACTCCAAAGAAACCAGCCCGTAGCAAAGCTTCCTTCCTGGCCAGGCTGAGAACCTGGTCTGTCTTCTGTGTGTATGTTTTGACCTCTGACAGCTCTTTACCAAAAGCCCTGACTGTCCGCATGTGAGCTGTTTAGTCACTTCTGGTACACGTCTAACGTTGTCTAGAGGATTGGAAAATACTTTTTAACTGGTGCAACATCCTGCATGCAGATGTGTCACATGCTGTAGCATCCTTAAAATGTGGTGGCTAAGCCTGTGTGGAAAAACTCATTGACTAACAGTAGATATGGTTTGCATCACTGACAGGACACACACACACACACACACACACGTATACCTACCACTCCAAAGAAACCAGCCCGTAGCAAAGCTTCCTTCCTGGCCAGGCTGAGAACCTGGTCTGTCTTCTGTGTGTATGTTTTGACCTCTGACAGCTCTTTACCAAAAGCCCTGACTGTCCGCATGTTGCTGATACGCTCCTCTGCCAACTACACACAAAAACATAAACGCACATACACACACGCACATATACTAAATTATGCACAGGAAATTAGATTAACTTCATGACAAATTTACTCAACTCGCAAATATAATAACATCCACAGGCAGTGAAGCATTTAGATGGGATGGACCAGATGGCTTCACAAAACATGAATAGCTTCATTAAGAGCTTCATTAAATTCAAACATTAAAAAAAGGAAAAACACAGTTTCTATCTCAGCTCTGTGACCCTTTACCTGTGTGGCTTGTGCAAGCGAGTCCTGTGTAAGTTTGGAGATCGAGCGCAGATATCTTCCATATCCTACAGCAAGAACGGCCATAGGAGGAACAATCATCAACACAAAGCTTGCAAGACTGGGGGAAACGTAGAACTAAAAGAATAGAGAGAGAGAGAGCGAGAGAGAGAGTTAAGTGCGGTAAGAGGACAAAAGAAAGGAGTGAGGGCAGAACAGGTTTATACCAAATGACTCTGACCAGTAACAACATGTATGTTAATTACACGGGAAAGTAATATTGCTTCCTTCTAAGAAAAAAAATTGTCTTCAATAACATGTACTGTGTCTTAAAAATAAAAAAAAATGTCTGACAACAGACTAGAGTCAGATAAGGTCATTTCATAAACAGCAGAGTAGCTTACTCAGATTACTTCATGTACCTGCTAGCAAAAGGATGTATACATCTCCACATTCACAGCACTTCATGCCTTCAGTTCTAAACAGAGGTGGGCGAGGGTGTGGTATTGTTTGGCAGAACCTGCATGTTTCCTTGTGTTGACACAAAGTATTTTTTAAACCTGTGTAAGTGAGGTGTGATGTGAGGACCTGTCCTGGCCAGCTACAGACCACTCACCATCATACTGACACCAGCAGCTGCCTGAGCAACAGCTCTAAGCCCATCTGACAGGTTGTCTGTGACTGAGCGGCCAACCACCGCCGTGTCAGCCGAGAGGCGGTTGATAAGTTCTCCAGTCCTGTTGCGGTCAAAAAATGCCACTTCCTGACTGAGGATGGAGGAGAATAGGGAGGCACGGAGATTACGAACAATCCTCTGACCTGAGGAGCGAAGACAATGCATTAGGGAGCAACAAAAAGTAAAGAGGCTATACTACACAAACATGCCGTTCTTTCAAACACATCAAATCAGCATAAAAATCATTACTTGTTGTATTTTTTTTTCTGATCAATTTTAAAACACGTCTGTACCTGTACAGTATTTAATACCCTCCTGGTCTTACCTGAGAGCTGCATGAGATAGACTCTGGCAGCATTGGCTGCTCCACCACACAGAAACACTCCCGTCAGCATGACGCACAATGATGTCAGAGAGGCTGTCATTGTCTCTGTGTCTGTTCCAGTGGTATAAATGGTGTCTATCACTTTGCCCAGAAGGAATGGTGCCGACATGGTTACTGCACTGGAGACAGTCAGGAAGCCAATAGCAGCTGTGGGAAAACAAAGCAAAAGATACAACAGTCACAGATTAAAGGGTACTTTTTAACCATTAATACTATTTAAACATATCTCCCCAAACGAACATCAGAGAGAGCGACTGTATGCATAGCAGAGCAGCCTTTACTGGATAATGAAATGAATGTAACTAAATGTAGATGGTTTTTATCTCTGAAAACTGGTTTCCAATCAGGTTAGGAGCTGGAGACAGTCCAAGTCACATACACTACTGGTAGATAAGACATACACTGAACACAAAGCAATATTTTAATTTGACAGGCGGGGGTCCCTGGAGGTAAAAATTAGCATATTGGTTACTTTTCTCTGAGGTGCTAAAATAAAGTGTGAATTTAAAGACATCAGGTTTTGGCTCATTAAACTCCAAAATGAAAGGATTGACAAACGTTTAAATTCTACAAGAAATTCTACAAGAAAACAGGACACAATAACTATTGCATATTTGAGAGGTGGCACAGAAATAAATATTATCAATGTTTTTCCACAGTTTTGCATTTATAAACAAACTCTTTCTGTATTGTAGCAGGGTGCAAGTAGGCAAATTCAGATAACAACACAGTGGATGAAATAATGCTGCATTAAAGCCAAAAACTAAACTGGGCTAAACAAAAGGCAATATTGTAAACGTATAAAACATGATATTGTCAGTAAAAATAAATGGATAGATAATGGACTGGTCTTGTTTCTTCCTCTATATGACACACTGTTTACCTGCCAGTCTCCATCTCTCTGGATGAGCAAGGCCCAGGATCCTCCTCACGTCCTCCAGCGGGACCGAGGTCGGCGGCTGCTCTCTCTCGGTGCCCGCCCGGGTCTTCACTGCACCGGCTTCCGCTGATGCGGAGTCGGTCGCAGAGCTGACGAAGGCAACAGGTGTGTGTGTGACTGTCCGTGCTCGGGCTATGGCGCTAGAGGTGCGTAAACAGAGACCCCTGACCGATGTGAATGGTCTGAATGTCGGGTGGATTGGGAGGTTGGCCTCGGTCCACCGTGTCGTCCTCTGGAGGACAGCCGGGGACGGGCGGAGTTCCAGCGCTGTCCTCCCCGCCCGCGTTAGCCTCAGTCCGGGTAGATGTGCTGCGTGTGCGCACCCTGACACACGACTTTGCCACGACAACCACATCGCCGAGTTTCCAGCTGTCGACTAGTTACGAGTAAAGTAGGTCAAAAAGTAAAGTATGACACTAATGAGATCCAGTGATAAGTGGTGCCAGGTCCATGTTGGGTCCTCAGCCGTCAGGTCAACACACGGTGTCCCGAGCCGATCAGTTGATCTTACTTTCGCTTCATTGTCGAGTTTAGACCGTTACAGGTTTTAGTTTTATCTAAACCCGACAGATGTCTTCGCCCATTTATCTCTAATCGCCGAGCAGCTAGCAACACCCCGCCTGTCACTGTCATCTGCCGCTCAGTATTCACAGTCTGACTGACGGAGGAGACAGGAGACGGCAGCAGCAGCACACTCGCCCCCGGGAATGAATCGTGTTCCGGTGGAGAGGCGGTTAGAGCAGGAAGAGATAAGGTGACCCTGCTGCGGCTCCAGGTACATGGCTGCTCCGCTCCTGCTGCTGCTTCCTCACACCGACCGATGGCTGAGATACCCAGCCAGCACCAAGCTAACCCAGAGTGGAAACACCCAGCCCCGACTGTCTGGCAACAAATGTTCTAATACAAAATACACCATCACATTTTATTTAATTACACACGCGCTTAGTTATTATTGTGTTATTGTGTACAAATTCATTACATTTAACGTGAGCTTCATCTGTAAAAAAAAAAAAAAACAATTAATTGTTTTAATTGAGTCGAGACCAAATACATATGTTATTTGAGGAAATGGCGATTTCAGATATTGAATATAATTTTTTCTTGACTAACGACCTTTTCAAAATTAATACTATAACGTGACTTTTTACAATGATTTGTGAACGCGCGACCAGACAATAATATGTACGATGGAGTCACTAATCGCGAACTACTGTGGGCCGAGCGCTGCACGATCGTATCGATCGATTCTCGACTGCTTTGGGCTGGTCCGCAGGGTGAAAGTTGAAAGTTCGTGGACGTGTGAAAACAGGAGACACGTGCGGTCTGAATAGTCGTAAGTCCAACACAATAAACTTTCAAAAACGTGTAACTTCAAATAAACAGACAGAGTCGAAGCGCGGGGTGGTTTTATGTGCGTGCAGACGAGTGGCAGTCCGAGTGTTAGCTGGTTTTGATGTTAGCTAGCTCATGCTATCTAGCTAGATGTCACGAGCACGACAGTGCTGCTAAAACCAGGTTCTTTGTGAGAGCTGACTATACACAGACAGTCTGTATGTTGGAGTAGTACGCCCCAAACACATGTGTGATATACTGACGAGTACACATGCTTAAGACTATGTTGAACTTAATACGTGGAAAGAGAAATTTCACTAAATCAGTTCATATCATTAGCCCAGTTTAGCACTAGAAGCATGAGACCAGAATTGACTGCGCTCAAAAACATGGTCTAAGTTCTCCACTTGTTCTCGTCTTGACCGGTCTTTGCAGCAGTAGTACCAGGCGCAGCGATGGCTGCCATCTACTCAGGCATCCATCTGAAACTTAAGAGTCCTCAGACTTCATGGGAGGACAAGCTGAAGCTGGCACGTTTTGCCTGGATCTCCTCTCAGTGCCTGCTGCCCAACAAGGAACAGGTAACAGCCAAGGCTTTCTCACAAGATTATTGTGTGATTATTTTTGTTTTATTTTTGTTTCATTCTTGAAAAGAGATTTGTTAATTAAAGTTTGTGAGTTAATTTCCATGGTGCTGATGCAGTGACAACAATTACAATAAGGAGTTGTAAACTTTAAAACTCTCCCCATATCAGTTTTGAGAAAGAAAATGCCCACATTAAAGGAATTTAAAATCAGTATATTATGATTGTCTCGATCCATTTCTGCTACAGGTTCTGTTGGACTGGTGTACCCATGCTTTGACTGGCTGGTACAACCAGAAGGTTGAGTTTTCTCTGAGTGTATTGGAAGGTCTGTGGTGTTACCTCGATGACCTGCTTCACAGCCGAAAGCTCCATTCACTTCTCAAACAGGGCAAGACTGTCAGCTTCAGACTTAACATGGCACAGGTAAAGTCTCAGACTGTTGAACAAAATCCCAGGATCAGCCTCAAACAAAAAAATAATGTTTGTAATGCAAATAATTAGTTTGCATGTTCCCTTTGTTTTGTTTTTATAGGTTAATCACATTGTTCAGTGACACTTTTTCCCCACTTTTTGTCTCTAGCTTCTGCTTGACCGTCTCCAAGAGTGTGCAACTAGTGGCTCGAAGCCACTAGTGTCACTGTCCACCATTCTGAGTGTGTGTCAGGGCATCCTCTCATCTCCAGTGCTCTCCTCTCTCTTCATCACCAAGTATGAACTCATGGTTGATCTGCTGGTCAAGTTCTGCTCCATGGCCTGCTCTGAGCTACAACAGCCAGTTATCACAGAAACCCTTATGAATGAGTCTCAACCAGCTACCAATATAGACACTGGTCCAGATCACACAGACTTGGATACTAACAAATTCCCTCCCAAGCTTCATAAAAACCTACATTGCTCCAATTTGTTTGAGGTGCTGCATCAAGTATTGTCATGTTATCTGGCTGTACAGCGACAACAAGCCAACCCAAACAGAGTCTTTACTATGGTTACCAATCAGCTGATCCAACCATTAGTTCTTCTCAGACACTTGCTGACTACTGGGGAGTTTGGACCATCTCACACAAATTTGCGTCTTCATCAGCAGCTGTGCAGAGACATCCGCTTAAAGATAGACTCCACCCTTCAGTCTGCACTCTTCCTGTCTGAGCATCTGAACTCCTATAAAGAGGAGCTCCTTCCATCTACGGGTGATTCTGGGAAACGTGGTCCTGGGGGCGCAAAAGGTCCCTTTAAACCAGTCGATGCCATACTTTCAAAGCTGAATGCTCAGGACTACTGTGAACTGACCCTTCACTACGCTGTAAAGTCCAACACATTGTCTCTGCTGTTTAAATTTTTTCTGGAAAGCTATGGAAAAGGAAAAGGAGAAAGTGAGGAAGAACAGAGGATGCTGTGTTTTTATTTTCTCAGAAGATTGGTCTCTGTCTTGGATATCTGTCTTGATGAAGACTCAACCTCGCCTGCAAAAGCAGACCAGCCACTATCCGTGTCCCCTAGGCAGAAATGCCCAGACTCTGCTCATACGCCACAGAGCTGGAGCTTGGCCCTCTTGGCTTTGGAGTCTTTGCTAAGCCAGGCTCTGTCAAATGATATTTATAATGTTGCAGCAGACAGGATTCGACATAGAGAGGTCCAACTCAACTTTTACAGAACCCTGGGACAAATGCTATTTAATCAGGCCCAGCCAAGGTAACAGAAAACTCCCCCTTTGTGCGTTTGTCTGTCCTCAGAATAACTGAACACAGAATTCTTCAAAAAAAACAATTTTTGGTGATACAGTCTACATTTTTTGTCTTTTATCTTTCAGTATCCCGGCTTGGTACAGATGTTTAAAGGTGTTGTTGAGTCTCAACCATCTGATTCTTGAACCAGACCTGGACCAGCTGTTATCTTTAGCCTGGGTTAATTCTGATTGCATGGAAGCACGAATACAGCGAGCCAGACAGGTATAGGTTTTATGGTAAATCTTAAATTTTATGGTGTAGTAAAATACAATAGAGTAATACTCCGAGTAAATGTTAGAAAAAATCACCAATAAAGCTCATCATGAAAACTGCCATTGAAATTTAAAATGCCGTGATTGATAAAAGAGATATGTTTTGACTGAGGCAGTGTGTTTTATTCTGACAGGCCATGGTGTGCAGTCTCCTCCAGACCTACACTAAGCTTCGCCAGTTGCCTCGCCTCTTCTCCGAGCTCCTGTCTGTAATCTGTCAGCCAGCTTTGGAGGAGCTCCGCCCTCCACTTCTGACTGAGGGGATATCTGCTTCCCTCAGGACTTGTCTTCTGGATACACCCCAGTCCCAGGGTCTAGAAATCTGCTCATTGGTGCTGGAGAACATTAGGAAATATATACTCCCTGATCTACTAAAGGAAGACAAGGAGTCTGCAAAGATGGAGATCAAAGGAGAAAAAAATGCAGTTAATGTAGATCAAGAGAGACGAGACACATCGCTGAAGCTCCTCTCTCTCAGCCACCTCCTTCATGCGCTTTTATTTAATCTGAAGACTGTTGACAGTGCGTCTCCTGCTCCTTTAGTCAGACAGAGTCAGGCCCTGATGGAGGAGATGCAACAGGTTGTCAGAGAGTTACTACAGCTGTTGTCAACAGAAAAGGAGACAGTAAAAACGAAAATAAACATACAGGATGATGGAGAGACAGAAACGGTAACAGAGTCTGTACTGTGGGAACAGAAAACCCAGGAGGCCACTCTTCTTCTCAGGTACACCTGGATCGAAGTGGACACACTTTTTAATATCTACTGTAGTAAATACACATCTCCCGATTCTGCCAAGATGGCAGCTGTAACTGAAACTGAGAACAAACCTCTTCCTGATGCTCCAGTCATAACTCGCATACAGAGTCTATTATCTGGTGACATCTTACCAGCACATCTCCATCCCTCCCCCTCCAGCAGCCCCCTGAGCTGTTTGTTGCTAAAACACCTCATTTTACAACACATGAAGAAGGTTTTGTTAGATAGCACCTTGTTCTCTGAATATAACATTGCTGCACTGCTGAACAGGGTGGCCAAGTTTATTTTAGCTGAACTGACATGTGAGGAGGGTCCCGGTGGAGAGCCGTTGTGGGATGGGCAGATAAATAGTGTGAATACCAGTTCTTATGTCGTAGCACACTGGCACCTTGTTGCTTCCAATCTGCCTTTGATTGCTCCCTATCTGAGTGAAGAAGACATGGGTTGCATAACAAATGTTCTCATCAGCTCACTCCTCAGCAGACAGACTGATGGAGAGGTAGACCAGTCGGTCAGCTGTCTGACAGTCCCCCATATATCTTTGCAGTTTCTCCAAAGCCCAATTCTTACAGAGCTGCCTTCTCTTTTCTCTGCAACAGTTTGTGCACTCACAGAAAGGATTAATGGTGTTCTCATGCTGGCACATACACCCAAGGTTTGTCCTAAACTCTCTAAATTTCAAGAGGAAACAATCAATGCCCGCCAGCCTCTTTCCAAGCTGGTGAAAAAGGAGAGCATAGTTGAGGATATATTGACATCCCTTAAGACTGGAGAGATGTTTTTATTGCTCACTGGCACACAGATCAAGGAACTGTTAAACCTACTTCAAATCTTGACAAATCTAAACCCAGATGGGATGACCTCTGAGGATCTCTCTTCTGTTTTCCTTCTCCTCCTCTTCATGCTCACATCCACTTCCTGTCAGTCAGACCAGCTGGTTGTCGATTGTCCTGATTCTGGAGATGATGTCATATTCCTGGTGAAGCTGCTCAGGAGCCTTACTTTTCTTGTGGAGAGTCGAAACTTAAAAGGTGTTTTGAAACTCATTCATGTCGGTACTCTGCTGCAGACTGCTGTCTCTTCTCTCCTCTGGCGTAGCCACAGTGGATGGTTTCAAGCCACATCCAGCCCTGATTGGATGGATTTAATCAAAGCATTGCAGGACTTCATCAAGTCTTTGGTCCAGTTTCTTATAATCAGAAACAGCAGCGTTCAGCTCAACTTAGACCAGTTTGTCTCCTTTATTACTAGTAAGGAAACAGGAAGCATGCAAGTTGTTGGTTCCAGTTCAGGACCTGTTTTAGGTAGACCAAATTCAGGAGCTTCCATTTTCTCTGTTCATCTTGAGCTTGCATCTCTAACTTCTTTGGCTCAGGTGATGCACTCGAACCTGGGAAGGAGTAAACTAATGGATCAAACCTTGACCCAAATGCTCTCAAGAGTGACAGCTACACTGGGACCAGCTGTTCAGTCATTCCTAAGCCCCGAGACTTTTGGTAAAGAAGCCATCCAGCCCGCCAGCATTCTCAGTCAGGCCTTTGTGGTAGAAGTTGTTACTGTCATGCTGCACTGTGAACTGTCCTTGCTGTCGGTGGAAGACCAGCGCATGGATGATGACGCCAGACTCTGTCTGAGCCACATGACACTCTATCAGGGCTTCTGCCAGCAGATTCTCCAAGAAATCAGCTGTGCTGTCAGGCCCATGGACTTCCTGGTTTCCTCCCTCCATTTTCTGTCCACTTTCTACAAAGCAGTAGAGACGACAAGAGGAGACGACGAGAAGGGAGAGAAGGAGCTGGATGAGCTGTACGTTCAGATACTGCAGACTGTGACGAGACTGCTGACAGGTACATCGATTCATAGTATGAACAAACATATTTACCGGTGCAATACCTGTATTGTCCTTCTATTATTTACCTTTGCATATAGCACATACTAAACATGAGTTTACAAGTGAGTGCATTTAATTTATGTCATAACATCTTTAATATAATAAATGTGATACATCTATTTTTCATCTTTTAAAGGAGGAGACACATTTTGCAACAAAAAAAACTTATCTCAGTAAAGACTCATTACAATGCTGGCATCAACTCGATTCATAATGGCCAAACATAGTTTTAGTGATTTCTAGATGTTTGTAATGCATTATGTTGTGTTGCTGTGTCCAACAACTTCACATGACAGATCAATATACTGACATGACTTGAATGGGCTTTCATAATCTACTCAGAATTATACTGAATGCCCCTTTTTCTGTCTGCAGCTCCGTGGCTGTCTTCAAAAGATGTCTCTGAACTTGAGGCAGCGATGCAGGTGCTTCTCCGCCACCTAGTGGAGAAAAGTACAACAGATCAGTTTAAACAGCTGCTCCTGATGATCAGACAAGGACTGAATGCTGGAAATCTGAGGGCTGGAAACTATAGGGTGAGGCCAGGATCTGTCTCTAAAAGTCCATGTTGTGTTTGAAATAGAATTTGTTAATTTTATGTTTGATTCATTTCTCTCTCTTTTAATTTTCTCACTCTGCCTCTTCTTCCAGGAGGTGCTATCGACAGTAACCATCATTAAGCTGCTGTGCTGCTGTCAGTTACCAGAGCCCAGCACTAAAGCTCTGTGGCTCATTGCCCCACAGATTATATCTGCTATGGTGGTAAGAAAAAAAACACAGATTGAGGAGTGTGCAGATAATTGCTCTTGTAGTTGTGTCTAAATGTGTTTTTCTAACTTGCTGGGTGTGTTGTCTTTCTATGTTGACAGGTCTTGGTAAGATTGTCTGGTCAGGACGCCTCTTTGACCCTCCCTTTTACGGTTCCTACAGTGATGTCATTGACGTCACTGCTGCGCCAGGGGGAGGGACTCATCTCCAACCCCCATCATGTGATCTTGGTTCTCGGGGCACTGCAGTCAGTGTCCCTTGACCACCTGTCCCCACATGTCTACCATGCAGCATTCCTGGCTGTTCATGAGGCGCTGTTTGCCATCATCCAGTGTCATCTTCAGGTAAGAAGAGGCAGTTCAGTGGGTGTTTTCAAGTGTAAATGCTTTCAGTGGAGTGTAGACCCTACATTGCTGGATGTACATTGAGAGTGAGAAACAATACATCACTGTATTTTTATTGTAGTATTCTTCACATAAAACAGCAATTTTCATATATCCCAAAGACTTGTTTTAAATAACTGGCTAAGATGCACATTGAGACATCACCGGATCAAATCACCTGTTCTCTGTGATGGACACATTTATTTCTGCATTACAATTTGTTGGTGCTTATTGTTGGTATTCACAGATACCAGTGTATTTGCAATAAGCTGCTAGTCAGGTTGATTAATGGTATGGTTTTAGATTAGTGGAGAGATTCTGATTAGAAGGAAAACAAGGTTTCACATGACCCCAGCAAAAAGATGTGGTTTATCCAAAGAAGAAAATAAAAAGAATGGTGTAAACATAAAATATACCCATAGTGATTGCACGAAAAATAATTTCTCTTCCCTTTCTCCCATTCCTGCCACATGTGTAAGGCAGGATGTTGCAGGTGAAGGCTGCTGCTTTAAATTCACCATTTAAAGAAAATGTGCCTTTTAGCTATGCTGCTGAGCCCACAGGATGCTGCAGAGGAATGTGGCTTTAAACCAGAGAATATTGCAGCTCACCAGAGCTGCACGAAATACTATTATCCTAAACTAACTTGTTGACAGCGTTGTTTGAACAGTGACAGAAAGAACCTGAAAGGCAGCAGCTGTGTGGAATAAAACAGAACCAGTACCAGCTAAATGAGTTCAGATGTTTGTAGGACCAAAGACAGCAGTAAAAGAGGCTGGGGGAGTAAAATGGGAGGAGGAAGAATATGAAAGGAGACTACATTTTAAGAGGACAAGAGGGAACTAAAAGGTAAAGAGTGATAAAGCAAAGGAAGAAGCTGGTGGAAGGCGTGAGAGGAAGGCTCAGTGTGAGGAAAGTTAGAGTGTCAAAGTGAGTGAATGAGAGTTAGGGTACCTGGCAAGCAATGTCGGTTGGCATCGAGCAGGTTTAAGTCAATGGAAAACATTACATGGCTCCAACCAGAGCTGATGACGTAATTCGCCTCTCGTTCAGTCTCCCTTCATCCCTCTCTCTATCCACTGTGGGCCTCGAGGAGAGAGAGGACACAGAAATGCAAACATAGCTCTTGTGGGATTCTGACTTTACCTCAGTCATTCACTGAACTTAAGTCTGTGGCTGTTCTCTTGCTCGAGCAGTGAACATGATACAATAGATGGATATTGCAGGAGTATGCGGAAGTTAAATTCTCACAGTTGAAAAGTAAAATATTAAAACTCAAGACTTCATGTTTTTGATTATAACACAGCATTGCTATAATATCCTGCTTGTCATTTTCTCCATGTTATGTTTTTTAAACAGTTAAATCTCCATTAGAGGGTGCAAACCACTTTCAAATGAAATGTGCTATGAAGTTAAAAACATTTGAGGATCAGAAGTTTTAATCACTCGCACTGTGTCTGTCTGTGATGTAGGTGATGTTGAATGCAGCTCCATCCTTCTTCAACGTCTTCTATCGTCTGGTGGCATCCATCATGCATGAGGGTAGGCAGAGAGCAGACAGTGATACAGGTAAGGTCTACAGGCTCACATAAGTGGACAGAGATAACAAAAAAAATCAGACTTTGACAGTAATTCTATGATTTAAACTACTCAGTGCTTTAAGGAAAGGTTTCCATTTAAGGATGTAACAAGTGATATATTAATACCATTTTGTTTTTTTAAGGGTCAGATGGTCATGTATATCTCCAGTGCTCAAGGCTGTTAAGGAGGATGTACTCTCACATTGCTGCTACAGCTGAGAGCTTCACCACACTGTCAGCCTTCATGGTGGCACAGTACGTCACAGAGCTACAGAAGGTACACACACACACACACTCATAGTATCTTACAAATTAAGCCTAGATCCTCATCTAAATCCGGTTACACCCTGTGATTTTTCTACGTCTGTAGATGAGAAACCAAATACCCACACACATACACAGAGTATATGCACATGTATGAATGAAACAGCAGGATCTCAGCTGATCCTTTGATCCAGCCCAGTTTGTCTGGTACTAGGCACTGGGCTGGAGAGATTGAGTCGAGCAGAGTGATGGTGACACTGACGCACAGAAGCAGAGATGGGAAAGTATTTCCTTTGGCCAGATGGTAAATGTTCACACATCTGAGTGAACAGGTCCAGGATTACTGTAAGTCACTGTGGTGAAAGTTTTAGCCTGAATGTTCCCTCTGAGCAGTGAGTCATGTCTGGTCTGTGATCGTGGCTTCTTTCTGCTACCAGACTGTATTTAACATGATGCCAACCTGACTCAGCTGTCTCCAGCAGTTACACAATTTGAGGAATTCATGAAAGTGCCCATTCAGACAGACAGACAGACAGGCAGGCAGGAAGGCAGGCAGGAAGAAAGAAATGGTGCCTAAGGGGTGTTTGGGATTCTTTGAATCTTGTGTGAGTCATCTAATGATCCTAAATTAGATTTATATTGTTCTTTAAAATTGGCATTTCAAGGATGGACCTCTCTGCTAGTCAGAGTTAATTCAGCTTAGCCCATTCCCTGTGTCAGTTGAGTTTCTAATGGCTCTCAGCCTGAACTGAACTTTCCATGCTGCATTAAAGTGTTACAAGAGCAGAGTGTAGCTGCACATAGAAAAGTAATGTGCTTGTGCTGGTGGAGGGTGGGAATTGAGGCACCATCTTTATTAATATTATAGTTAAATAATATTGTTTCTTGAAATTATTTAAATTCAAGTTGGGCTTGCAATTCTACAGAAAGCATTTGTCATTTTAACAATCTGACGCTGCAACCTTAGAACATTATTAAACAGCCTTAAGAAAAACTGGAGTGAGTTGATTTCTCTCAGTCTTCTTGCATAATTATTTTATTGATATTTAACATTTTTTTAATTTATTTTTTTCATTTCTGCTGTAAAGACCTTAAGACCTTAAAGTTGCTGTCAATTTTTTAGTCATTATGCATTATGTATTATTATTATTATTATTATTATTACTTCCTTTTTGACTTACTCCTCTCTACACTTTTCTAACTGCCTTCTTTGTCGCCACTTCAGGTTACTCTGCAACCTGACATTAAACTGAATCTAACTGAGGGGATCTATCAGATTCTGGACCAGTGTATGGAGCAGGATATCAAATTTCTGATGGGTGGACTGCAGATGGGAGTCAGGGAGGTGTTCAATGAACTATACAGCAGCTACATCCACTACCACAAAGCACAGAGACAAGGGGAGGACAAGTACACTGTTTGAACTGCCGCAGCTAGCCTTGCCCTAGGTTGACATTAAATTAAACCAGAATACATTTTCTTGCCATGGAAAAACTGTTTATATGAAATTTCTTTTCTTTGTGGGATTTGCCACTGGAATGCCAGTGGAATGTCACTGGTAATTTTATTGTTTTTCTTCTTGCTGCAACCATGACAACTGATCAGTATATCTTCATATATTGTGCCTATGCTCCAGTAAAAAAAAAAATTGTTTAATAATTTGATTATTTGATAACATTTTTCTGTATTTCTGTAAAAATATGGATAAATGTGTGAAACTATTCTGTATTTTTTTAAAATATATAATTTGGTATAGATAAATATAACCTACCAAGCTGTCTATTGTCTATGTCTATTGTGTCATTTTGTGCTCGGGATTGGTTTTATATATGTTCATGCGTTTTGCCTTATTTGATTGAATATGGGAGACTGGAGAAGAGGATGTGCTAGAAATATACAGATTAAATACGTCGGAGACATTGCAGGTATACGTGATGCATCTTTTACATTGATGGGTCCACCATGATATTCAGTTTAAATGAAGAATTTCTAGCCCAACAAAAAATATGTGCTCATATTTATAATTTATTGAATCTCTAAGAGATTTAATGGGTTTTATACTTTTTCTTTCTGAAGCTTTTTGTATTTTCTTTAATATCAACCCTCGATCCAACACTATTATTTAAAGAAAGTGCTTTTGTAACTCCAGCGGGGCAGTAAACGTCTCCTGCTCTCATCCTGCCAACCTCAGTGACTTTTTGGATTTACTGTATATACTCAAGCCTTAAGGCCAAATACTGCTGCTCAAACAGAGGCCCAATCTAATGAGTGCTAAACTCTCCTGTTTACCAATGAAAGTATATCAAACCTACTGTAAATCTGTCACTGTGCAATGCCCCCAATGAAAGACTGCTGCCCCAGTTACAGGTTGCTTTATTTCTGGGTAAACTGAAGTGACAGTGTTTTAAATGTTACTTAGAATAGACCAAATGAACTGTTGATACAAGGGCTGGCTGTAAGTAACAAAGTTGCATTCTCATTGTAAACGCTGATGCTCAAAGTCTGAATTAAGTCAAACACCCAAAGAATTGCACTGTAGGATACTAAAAATAATAGCCCACGTTTAATCTAACTAATAATCAGTAGCCTAGAATTGCAATGAATAAAAGGTAATGTTAGCCTCTTTGCCTACATGTACACTGTACATGTACAGTATTGTATTGTATAGAGTCTATACAGTACAATAGACTAGGGGTAGTCAGTTATCACATTGTCTGGATGGTTGGGAGTGTTTACAAGTGGCCAGGTTTATATTTCACTGCCACTTCGTCATGGGGTTGACTTGATTTACGTGAATTAATTATTTAAGTCTCAGGCCTCCTGTCTGACAGCCTCCTCAGACTATGTTATGTACTCAGCTGCGGTTTCTCAAATACCATCATTTGTTTGTATGCCATTTATTTATTCAGTTGTGAACTCCATCTTTACTGAAATAGATCATCGAGATTAGCTCACACTATTGCTTGCATAACGTTTGAGTGGCCGAGGTTTCTGTCAGCTGAACGGTGTGTGGTTAAATGTTTATAATATGCAACATTTAAACAATGAAGCACACAGCCAAGACACAGACTTGTTTACTTTTCTCTCAATTTCTGGAAGATGAGTTGAGTTCTTCAAAGCCAAACTGCTCTTCAGGGTAATCTGATGCCCTTTTAATAGTTGTTCAGGACCTCCAGGGCAAATGGCAAAAGATAAAAAACGCTTTTAACTTTGTGCTGCTAAATTTGCACAACATCTGTTTCTCTGCTTCTCACGCCTCCACTCTCTCTCTCAGACTTCAGCTTGACTTCCATCCATCCATGCTCTAACACTACTGTAGGTAACATAAACACACCAAGTGTCTCCTCAGACCACCGTAGTGTAAGCAGTAATGAATAAGTGTGTGTGTGTGTGTAATATTTCTGGGAGACTCTTTGGAGGAACAGCACAAAGTGTGTATTGATAGAATTTTTTTTTCTTGGCCTGCAGCGCAGCTTGCTTTCCAGTCACAATCGGATTTTGTCACCATGAAATTAAAAATGACAGCGGCAGATTGAAGCTCATTGAATTTGACCTGGAGCTTTTAGTTTTTAGTGTTCTAGCTGAGACAGCTGTCGGAAAAACAGCTGATGGCCATGAAAAAAACCCTACATGCACTAGTATCCAAAATGTTCCTGTGAACGTTTCGAGACTTTCATACAATGATCAATCGGTGATTAGATTAGGTGACACACAGTGTTTGTTTTCTTTTGTCATGATATTTGATCTGTTATAGACTTCTGCTGCTTTAAGGTCCCCAAATCCAAAACCGAGAGGAACCAAAGTACGATTGGAGAAGATTCTGAACTCAAACTCAAACTGAAACTGCAGCAACCACCTGCAAAACATTGACAGTTACTTATTGCACTGCCTGTCAGTTGTCCCTGTCATGTGACGCCTGCTATAAATACTGTCACAGAGATTTGCCCTCCACCCCAGTGAATGTTTGTGAAGTAAGTCCTGGTTTGTCTAAATAAAGTCACAAACATATAGAAATCTTAACATCAAAGCTCAGCTGGAGTCTCAGTTAAGACTTAAGATTAATTAATGTGCGACACGGTCTGGTCTGAGTACAGGTGTGTGATGCTGAACAGACCCACATCCGTTTGTCATTAAGAGCCGAGGAACTGCAGACTGATGCGTGTTTGTCATTGTTTGGTTTAACATATAAAGTCACCACTGATAAATCTTGATGAGTAACCTAAACAGTGAAAAAGCCAACAGCATCCTCCACAGAGTAATGTCATCAAATCACTCAAAGAGAAAGATACCAACCCAACTGTGTGGTGAGCGTGTTATTTTCTGGCAGTTTAATAGCCGATTCATTGTTTCATTACTTGTAATATTTATGTTTTTGAAAGTACTATGTGACATTTATAGAAACTACAACACATCATACTAAGTTACTAACTAACTGTAATTTCCCAATTTGGGATCAATAAAGTAAATCTATCTAAGTTGGGGCCAGATTGATTGATGGTTTAGTCCTGGGCTCATTTCTGTCATTGTCTCTGACGTCAGCACAGAAGGAATGAAGAGGAACAGGAAGCGTTAAGGAGACTTAAGCTTCTCAGCAGAATACATTCTGGTTCGTGTCGGACCAGAGCTGAACCAGAGGAACCGGTGAGAACGACTCCGATTGATGCCATGTGGTGGTGACCCGGCTCGAGGTGTCTCTGGCGCCCCCGGTGTCTGTGTGGAGCACGTGCAGCTTCACAGAGAGCAGCAGACAGTGAGCTCACACAGCGTGACGATCGTCTCTCGCAGCTCCCACAGCCACAGCACTGAAATCTCACGGCATACGTTTCCTATAGCGACCGGCCCCGGCCCCGGCCCTGGCCCCTCCCCTCCGCCCCGCTCTCCTCGGCTCGAGCTCGGCACCGCACGGCTCGACTCGTGGCCGCAGCCAGCTGGGGCCCTCCTCCAGGGCTGCGTGAGCCGGGCTTTGATTGGATTAGAGGCGGACAGCCTTTGCCCTCTAACCTCGCTGATGTTGGTTGGCTGCTTCCTGCTCCCTCAGCTCCCCCTGCCCGACTGAGCCGAAGCCGCACAGCCGAGCGCCCCGCACGGCACGGACACAACCGAACCGGGACGATCCGCTACAGCCTGACCCGAGCCGAGACGAACCCGGCCGAGCCGAGCCGAGCCACAGCACACACAGAGGGGCGCGCGGAGGGAAGACGCGGCAGCCATGCGGAGGAGATCGAGGATATTGTTATGTTTTGCGGTGCTGTGGGTGCTGGGGATAGCCTACTACTTCTACTCGGGGACAGCGCTGAGCCGAAAGGTAGGTTCCCCCGCGACTCGGCCGCTGTTTCCGGCCACACGCCTCCACACGCTCCGGCACCGTGTGGAGGTTTTCTTCCAGGACAAAGCGCAGATGCAGCGGCGTGATTTTGGTGATGTTCCGCCTCTTGTGGGGACTCGGGTGCTGAGGAGTGTGATGGAGGGCCTGTTGGTATCAGTGGGCAGGCATTGATTTGGTGGAGATGGTGGTGGATGGGGGGAGCGGGGGTGGCCGGTTGGCGTGCACAGACCTCCCGCTGTGCCGGCGAGCGGAGCACGGAGCACGTCCACAGCGGACAGCCTGACAGGGACTGCGCCGCGGTGAGGGGAGTCACAGCGAAAGGCAGCGGAGTGGCTGTTATTAATATCAGGCTGCCGGCCTGGCTCACAGGGCCGGGGTGGAGGGTGGAGAGTGGAGGGGTTCGCCTATAGAGCACGTCAGCACAATCTGCGGCTGCTGCCCGAAGCGAGCTGAGACCAGGAAGTGTGTGTGTAGATGTACACATACACCGGGTTAAATCACTGAGACGCCTGTTGTCACTCTGATCCGCGTCTGTAAACATCGCTTCCGTCAGTTTACTGTCTTCATTCTGTGTTCAAACAAACAAACAAACAAACAAACAAACAAACAAACAGGACGCACGAAGTTTTTGTTGAGTCTGCTTTAGTTCTTCAACTTAATGTTTTTGAAATTTCATCCGTCCAACTTGTATCAGTCATTGGAGACTCGAATTAAACCATATACTGAAACAGTAGATGAATCACTTGACCAAAAAAAGGTTAAAGGTTAAAAAAAAGGAAAAAGTTTTTTCTTACATTATAGTCGTTTGCATATCTTTGGGTTTGGACACATGAGGATGACACCTTGGATGTTTTAGTATGTTTGTTTTTTTTTACCAAACGACTGAATGAGAAATGACCCTGCCCAGTTAGTTGTGTCCCTGTCATTATCACACAATCAATATAACACAATCCATCTGCGTCAAAGACAGCACACTCTATTACGATCATGGAGTTGGACCTTTGCCAAACAGATTCAACACAAACGACCATTATGACCTTCATGAAGTTAGGGAAGAGCTTGTTCTACCAAACTGCACACTGTCTGTAATTGGTTCCTCTGACAACACAATGTTCATCAGTTTACTTGTATGCTGTGTTTTTCTTGTGTGTGTGTGTCAAATCGTTGGTTTGCAGCAGCTTCTGAATCTTCTTTATGGTCACATTGCAAAGTGCAAAAGAAGTCAGCAATAAGAGTAGTCATATTAAAAGGATGTATCTTAAAATATGATGTACAATGGCTTGGTGTGTGTAAACGTATGAATTCTTTTTATTATTAAGTACTAGGCTTGCACATGTGCGAAATGTATGTTAAAACAACTTCCAGATGTATCATCCTTGAGTAAGACACATGTCCATATTCTGTGTCTGCACATGTGTGTGTGTGTGTGTGAGTGAGAGGTTGAGCACAGTCACTTTTATGTGGGAAGATCCAGCTTTTGCTAAGTCTGTCACTGTGTCGTGCCCAGCCCAACGTAACCCAGCGGATCCTGCTGTTTGTCTATATGATGTCCTCCACATGGGTAGCTGTGTACACACTACACTTGTGTACACACTACACTGCCCCTATGTGCGTGCGTGAAGGTCCCACCTGTCTCTGTCCATGCCCTATCTTTGCTTTGTTTGCTTTGCTTCAGTCAACCAGAGCAGTGCTTTTACTTTTCCATTAAGCTGATAGCTGTGTGTGTGTGTGTGTGTGTGTGTGTGCGTTTGTGTGCACTTGGTTTGTGGGCAGAATTAATATGGAGTGGGGCTGATCGGCTGCACCTGGCTGATGTCCTTACAGAGAGGGAGATTTAATCTGTTTAAACTAAGATGGTGCTGCGTATATAAAGTGCTGTTTTCTATCTCACCTTCCTCCTCTCTCAGATGTCATGAATGGAGCTTTGCGTCTGCAGCTTAGTGCACATTTCAAATGCACTTGAGGCTTTCATAAAGGTAGCTGGATTAAGTTTCCCTGAGTGGTGATCCATGAAAGCTATTTCAAACCAAATCCAAAGGTCTTAAATGATGCCTTTTTGCTTCTTGACTTTGTGTTGATGCATCTCAGGACTAAATATGGAAAGATATGTAAGGGAATGTTGCATAGAAGAACATATTGTAATGTGATTTGGCAAAAAAAGCTAAGCTTCATATTTGAGAAGCTTCAATTAGAAAATCACTAAAGTGATAATTTATTGAACAATAGTTAATGATTAATGCTTCTTGATCCAGTAAGTGGTTCATGGACACTTTCAGTGCTAGTGTCCATGCTCTCAGCTTCTAATGTCAAAAACGGTTGGCCATTGTCTTCCCATTGTTCCTTTACCTTTTCATCTTGTTTCTTCCCATGACAGCGGATACGTGACATGGAAAGATTGTGAATCTAATTATGTTATGTAGTTGCAGGTTTTCAAGTACAGACAAATACTCTCCATTTGGGAGTCCTTTTCATTGTAATTCAAAAGATAATGGCAATATGCCTATAGGGTTTATTGGTGTGACGAAAGTTTGAATGTGTTGGTGAGCAGACAGCACAGAAACCTCCAAGTAACTTAGCAGACTTAACAATAGGCATTCACTTGTTGCGCACATTTCGGCCTTAACTTCCACTTACTGATAATCGATCGAGCTTCAGTGCAGCATTAAACCTTCACGTCGTAGCTCCTCCGTTCATTGGGGGCGTTAAAGGTGAGTCCTGAGCCCTCGGCTTTGAGTTGAGCTGTCATGGCAACTAATTCAAATTCCTACTTTTGAACAATCTTGAAGGCCACACACACACATGAGTCAGTGGCTTTGAGGATCAAAGCCTTCACCAAATAGCACCATCCCTCTTGTCTTCAAAGACACTTTTTGAACACAGTATCAGGAAGTGTGAAAGCAACTTTATGCAAAAAATGTGTCATTTCAGACCAATTACTTGTGCGCTTCTCTTTCTGAAATGTGACCACGTCTGGACAGATCAAGAGCCAAATCTTTCTCTTAACATTGACCACAAGTTTCAAGTTCCGTCCATTAAAAGGGATCTGTCATTAATTAGATTACCCTGTGATACTGGGCGTTCCTGATGGTTTACTGGCCTGTTACTGGTGTAACAGTGGAGGATTTGAGCTGGCATGACTCCATTCATTCATATGATAATCCATTCATGTTTTCAACTCCTTGGCATCAGTTGGAAATTGGAAATATGCTTGGGGCAGCATTGGTGCTGTGGTTTTTCTCACAGCAAGAGGCCTCTGGGTGTGAGCCCTGTTTTGCTTGAGCCTTCTATGCATAATATCAGCATATATGCAGGTTAGCTGAACTGGCATCTGTGAAATGTCTACCGGCGTGAATGTGAGCGTGGGAGGTTGTTAGTCTCTATATGCTGGCGATGAGATGGATTGGTGCACCCCCTGGACAGGTCCTGGTGTCAGCTAAGATCGACTCCAGCTCCCTCGCAGCCCTTAAAGAATAAGCAGTAAAGCTAATGGATGAATAGTTGATGGACTGAAAGTGCTTTCCCCTCTTCTTGACTCTTGTACATAGTGAGCATTTAGAGTGACAGGAAACTTTGGGAGACACCCAGCAGCTGGACTCAGTACAAACCCACATATCTGTAAGTGCATTGTTTTACACAGGAGGATAATGTTGCAAACATGAGCCCTGCTGCCTCATTAAAGTCTTCCTCGTTGGACAAACCTCAGAGGTTTTTTTCCTGCCAGCCCTTCTAAAGCCAGTGTCCCACTGTTGAGTCTACTTTTCCTGCTAATCAGTGGAGTGAGAGTGGAGCTAAGGGGGCGGCACTGAACCAACAAGCATTAACTGTATTAAGAAAATGATCAGCTGTTTGAGTAAAGCTGACACAGGGACAGATCTGGGAATGAGGAGGTGGTGGGGAGAGGGCTGAACACAGACTTGCTGATTCAAATACATCATAACTGTTAAATATCAATATTTGATTGGGAAGTAGATCTGAAAGCAGATTTTTTTTAACATCAAATAACTTAACACTTAGTCAAGTCGCAATTTTTTTTTGCTCTATTGCAATTCAGCACAGTGGCAGCAGAGTAAAAATGCTCTATTATGAACCACGTAGCCTTATGGCTGCTGGCAACGATGTAGGAAAATCCTTTGTTTGATCATGTCTCACCATCTCAATTTAAAATCTGCCAACTCCTTATGTATACATGCAGACTGCTCATGTTTGCAGATTGGTAGAACCCAGAAACGTCATCTCTTGGCAGTTCAACATAAGTGTTTTTATGTTGTACATTTTCTGAGCAGACGCAACTTTTCAGTTTCATTTAATTAAATGCAATATTCTCAAGCAAAGCATTTTGAGGGGTGGCAGCCGATCTTCCCTTGGATAAAAAGTTAATTGGATTTATTAATAATTGGTTTATACAGTAGTAGTAAACTGATTTTTTCCTAAGGTTGTGTGTGCCTGTGAAAAGACATCCTCTTCAACATATGTCACATGACAAACAATAGTGAAACGGACCCACAATCCAACAGTCTTTCCTGCAAACATATTGATAAGAAGCTCATCTTTTACCCCAAAATGGATCACAGTGTTGAAAAGCTAGTATGTACTGTATCAGTGTGCTGTTATTAGCCAACAGTTCGGCAGATGATCCAGAGGTGAGCTTTCCTTCCAGCAAACTGATGAGTGGAGCAGACATTAATCATCTTCATACAGATTCAGAGTCTGTGACATTGCCTGCTCCAAAACTCAGGATAGTCAAAGTAATGTTTCTGTTTCTGTCCACAGCTGTCAGCTTTTGGCTTCTGCCTGTCCGTGCACGTCTCAAATGTTGGCTTTATCAATATATCTGTCTCTCATCAGAGTTAGTGTGGCTGAACTTCCTCAAAACTCTTTGCTGTTGTAAAATCAGAAAATGTTGAAACATTAAAAAAAATTGCAGTTGTGTATGTAGTGACAGCAGAAGAATCGTTGCATTATGGTCGTAGCTCATACAGGCCTTGTCTTCCTTTGTTATTTTCTGTGTAGTATGCAGAACAAGGTGGAGGCCAAATTCTGCTCCTCAGCAAATTAGACTGCAAGGTCTGTAACTGTAATCATTTCACCTCCCTCTTAGATTGGTAGATATACTTTATTAATCCCGCAAGGGAAATTGTATTCTTGCAGCTGCAGTGAACAGCAACAGAGTAAATAAAAATAGAATAAGATATATGAGGAATGTACAGAGCAGAATTAACAAAGTGGAACAGAAAAATGACTATATACAATAATAAAAGCAAACAACAAAGTATGTATGGAGCAAATATATATATATATATATATGTGTGTGTGTGTGTGTGTGTGTGTGTGTGTGTGTATGTGTGTGTGTGTGTATATATATGCTGTTTTTTAGTAGTGCTGGTGCTATGTTATGTATTCCTGCTGATGGGTAACCACAGGATGATAATCTAGGTTAAAGACCTGTGACTTTGAATCCATGTGAGACCTCAGCAGGTTGGTCTGTTTATATTCACTTTAACAAACATGGGTTCATTAACTACGTGCAGTTCCACTGAGCACAGACAGAATCATATGTGTAATTCCAGAACATAAATCTCAGCAGGCCCAGCCTGAATAACCATGATGTGTTAGGGCTTAGCAAAGAGATGAAATCAATTAGTGTGATTTGGTCTGACAAAAAAAGAGGGAGTAATGATAAAAAGGTGAAATGATGAGATTGTGGGGGAAAGGTGGTAGAGAGAGAGAGAGAGAGTGGCTGTATCCAAAGTGGGAGAATGGTGGGCTGTGTCAGGTCTGGCAGCCTTTACTTCCGTCAGTCAGAGGGAGTTAGCTCTGATCTACCAGCCCTGAATCTAAATGACTGGCTGGCTGTGGTGAATAGTCAGACAGCTGTGGAGATACCAGGAAATACACTGAGGCTCCTGTCAACAAAGCAGACTGACAGTTTAGGCAGGACTTTAATGGAGTGGTTAATATATATTTTATATTGGTGCCAGCAGGTAGTTTCACTGTGCCGACATGTGTCAAAGAAAACCCCTCTTTTATTCTATTGGTCGCCAAGACACACAGTGTCGCATCTGTGTCACGTCAGGTCAGCAGTAATCTGTGTTCCCGTTATCAGGCGAAAACTATTCAAAGATGCCTGATGTGGCGCAGAGGTGGCTATAGCGTTTTGCCTGTGTGCTGTTTGTGGTAAGGACATTCAAATCACTACACAAATGACAAGCACAACCACAGTGCTGACCTGAACGTGACCTGGAGGTCCGCAATCTGGCTTAATATCCATCATGTGGCAATGAAACCTGATGGAACCAATGAATTTATTAATGTTGGTGTAGTGCATAATATTTATATATATTTATCATGTCCAGGAGTAATAATTAATTGTGAAATTAAAAAATATATGTTTTTTTTTCATTAATTAATTAAAGCTCCACTGGCTGCACCTACTGTACAGCGGTGGTGGCAGGAACATGTATCACAGCTCTGTCAACCTATGTCATGAAATGAGATTCTGGGAAATTGTTTGCAGTTGAATAACATTTTTTACTTCTCTTTTTCTTTTTGAAAATCAGGAAGAAAAAACTCGACCTGAGCCACATGTGTGTTTTCTTCTTTCACATTAGTGGCTCTGTAGATACCTGTTTTTTTTAAAGTAAACAAAACCTTATCTTCTCTGGATGCTCCATTCTGCCCACTCACAGGAGACGTGTGTGGATCTGTCACAGTTGGGTCATAGGATCCTGATGCCGACTTTTTCTGTTGCCCTCGATGTTAAGTGAGGTGCAGATCTTTATTTAGTTTTTCCTTTCTGAATAGTATTTTTTGATATTCTTTCCCGGATACAAAAATTTAGACACCAGTAATCAAAAGACCTCATGCATGTAATTAGGTCTGCTGACATAGTATAATTAATTCTTAAGAGCTGGGAGTAACATTTGCATTCTTCTTTTTTGTATTTTATCTCCCACATGGGTCATCAAAGATTATATTAATTTTCTATGCAGTGATTGGATCTCCTGAATGAATCAATCAGTAAAGATTGGAGAGAGAAGGTATGGATTAGTGGATTAGTCCATTAGATGAGTTTTACAGTGGATTGCTTTGACGGCAGCACAGCACAAACTCCCTTTGGTGATGAAACTCAGCGGCTTAAGTGATTTTTAAAATGGAAAAATCTCCGAATAATGTCAGGCCATGTGCCAAAGTGCTGAATAGATTTTTGTTTAACGCTGGTCTGGTGGGAAGCATTAAATCCTCACTCTGCATCACATCAGGGCCATTTGATGCTGAGCTGGTGTTTGTTTGAGCTATCCTTTTAAGAGACATTCACCAAAACACTGTTAACACAAGCTGTTTGAGATGCACTGTTTCTTGGATGTTTCTTTGATTCCTTCTCTTTTTTTCACATAATCAGTGAGCCCTGGTGTCCCCCTCACCAACGATCTTTACAGTGATGTGATGAAGGAGCATTTAATTGTTAACTTAAGGTTCTGGGAAGCAAATACCAATCAATGAGCAACGATTTTATTTGCCCTTTCACAATTTTACAGTGATTTTCTACAGTTGTGCAGTAAAATGAGTAGACACAAATATAGTGCAACCAGTTTAGCTATACTGATCAGACTGAATTTAAGACTTTTTCCTACATACATGACCGGTACCTAAAAATCATCAATCATAGCAGGGTGGTACAAGCACAACATGGAGCTAAGCTCATTTAGAAAGCTGTTACATCATAATGACAAGTGTAAAATTATGCTGGTTCATTATGAACGTGACAGGCAAATTAGACCATGGTGAAGCAGCACATTCTAAATAATTAACAGGACTCCATTGCTCCATTAGGCACAGTGCTATAGGACTGAAATGAAGACTCGACGACATGTATGCACCCTTAAAGAGGTCCAGAATCCAGTGTTCACCTTTTATTGGTATTGATAAATACTAGAAGAAGAAGAAGGAGAAGCTTGTAAAGTGTTGTTGGTGCAGTATGTTGAAACTCTTTCAGGAAGCAGATTTGCTGACTTGACTCCAGTGGCATTTTCTCATTCCAGTGGAAACTATAAGTGGCAAATGATTTACGCCTCACATGTATACTAATGTAAGGGCTACAACACAATGGAAAGCAGTGGGTAAATTAAATAGACTTCCTGGGTGTGTATGTGTGTGTGGGTGTGTGTGTGTGTATGGGTATATGTGTTTCTAACCACCGCATCACCTCCCATTTCTCAAACTGTTCCTGTCGGCTTGTCTCTCCTCGCAGGGACACGTCAGCACATTCAGGAATTTTGGGTCTGCATCTCAGACTATGTTTAGATGCCAGCTTATAACAGTATTTTGCAACACAAGCCAGGTTTTTTTTCCCTGCCAGGAAAACAAGCCTCTTTTTTTGAACATAACCCCTCCATTTCATTTTAACATAGACTCGGCCCATGGTTTGAGTGAGCTGAGGTTAATGTGAAACAGTGTTTCATCATTACCAGACTAATTCTGCTGCCTCAGGGCAGCACCGTCTGTGCCAGTTGTAATTGTATGAGTTCATGTACAGTGATTTATGGTAGGAAATGCTTTGTTACTCCAAATAAGCAGCTGTGGCCATCAGTTCCACACAGGCATCCCAGCACTGCCAACCGGCAGTTTGTTGCTTAGTGGCAGAAACATATTTTAGATGGATTTATACCGGCATTCATTTTTGAAGAAAACTGACTGACTGAGGTGCGTGTAATGGTCATATGTTTCAGTATGATCAGTTGAGTACATTGTGTGTTTGTGTTTCTACTCCCATTGTGATGTAAACTACACTGTGTGTGTGTGTGTGTGTGTATGCCAAGTTAACAAGCTCATTTATAAACTGTAACCAGAACCAGGCAGGTGAGGGGACATTTTATACGTTAGTATTGTGTCCGTGCCGGAGTTTAGTTTCATAGTAGCGTACAAAAACGACTCATGAGGATGCTGTTTGCATCTCACTGCTCTCGTCCCCATCACCAGTCTCTGTTTCTCGACATTCGGTTTTGTTGTTAAGTCATCTGAGGCAAGACTGAGCGTGTAAGCGTTCATATCTGTCATTGGTCTCTGTCCAATTTTTTTTTTTTTTTTACAAAACTCATGTAAGTTAAGGACATAAATAAAGAGTTAATGTTACTTAAGATAAGATCACTAAAATGAGGAATAACTTTTAATATAAATTTAATAAATAACATATTAATACAATAACAGTGTGGTTCTTTTTTTCCAATGTGGATCACCAGCTTATAAAGACACTTGTCTTTTTGTCTTGTACTGGCCTCCTGTGACAAAATATATAAAAATAAAAAATAAGTACATTTGTGGTACATTTGTGGTACATTTGCTTCTGCATATTTATCATGTGACATGTTCAACAGTCAGGATCCATCACTTTATCCAGGAAGCAGCATCCGAATGTGTGTGTGTGAGTGTGTGTGTGTCTCAAACAATGCTTATTTTCCTGACTGAGGCCATACTTACTGTTAACCTCTCTGACAGGCCATATGGAAATGCAGGTTTTTCCCTTCTCCTCTCCCTCTCTTTTTTCCATTTCCTCTCCTTGCTTCTTTTCTTTCTCGTGTTTCCGTCTTTCACAATTATCTGTCTCCTCATGTACCCATGCCTTCTCATTCTATTTGTTTTTTTTTTTCATATTGTTTAGTTTTTTAATTATTTAGTTTGCGTCTTCTTTTGAAGTAGGCCAGAAATTCAGTCGGTTACCGAGGGAGCCAATTACGAGAACAGAATATTCCCTTCCTGTACAGATCCACCCCATACAGGCCTGTGACCCACTTTGGGGCCCTAACCCACAGTTTTAGAAACCACAGACCAAAACAGTGTAACAGTATATCTTGAGTTACAGAGCCAGCAGGGCCTCATGTCTTTTTCTGTGGCTCTCTGCATTGCTGCCATAAAAGGTAGGTTTGATTTATCTGTGCTTTCCGCTTGGTGGGGGTGGAGCAGATGTGATTGTGTCAGAGCCCATCAAGATGGGCTAAGAATAGCTAAATCCATCCAGCACCTTTAACATGGGTTGGTTGGAAATGGGTAGTTAGTCACGCCCTCTCTGCTTCATGTCATTATGATCTGGAGCGTAACGTCATGTCAGAGACGCCGCCAAGTCTTACACATTACATATGCAGGTTCAGATAGCTGGTGCCAAACACTGTAAAAGAGCACATTGTATTGTGTAGGATTTGTAGTGCTGGACTGTTGCATTGTGCTTCTGCTGTGTCAGCTTTTTTTTTTTTTATTACGGACAAGGTACATCTGACCAGAGCGTCTCTTTTTTCTGCTGCTGTCTATTAACAACAGAGCGTGTGATGTTTTCACAGGTCAGAGTTCACCGTCCCATCCTGCCTGTGAATGATTTACCCACCTGGACCTGTAGCCACACACAGCAAGCAGAGTCGGTGGCGTGCATGGTTCATGTCAGCTCACTCATTAAAATGTATGAACACAACTAAATGAAGTTACACTTTCAGAGTTGTAATGGCAGGATTGAGATAAATTGTGGCAGCGGAGAATTTGTATTCTGGCTGGACTAAAGTTCAGTGTGTTGTTTCTGTTCCCGTTGTTGGCAGATAACAGAGCTCTCACACTCTGTTAGGTGCAGATCCCACTTTTCTAAAAAGAGCAGCATGCTGGAAATGAAAATCAGACTCATTTCTTGCGTTGTCGTGGGACTTGATGCTGAAAGTAAATGGGTGTAAAGTCCCTGCTACTTAATAACTCAATTTGTGGCAGGTTTAGATTCTTGTATTATGGTGTTTGTATCGATCATGACACATTGTGGCATTCTGTTAAAAGTGGTTTGATAACAGCCTGTACCATGTTTGGTTACTGAAATCCATGCACATGTGTCTTGAAATGACACATGTGCATGTTGCAGAGCTGTGCGATAGAGGCAACGCTAATACAAAACAAGGGAAAAAAAAGTTGTGCCAGAACAGTTGTAGAAAAAGAGTGTGTAATTAGTCTTGATTAAAAGTCTAACATATGCCGCCCTTCTGTAACTCCAGCCTGGTTTATGAGTTTTGCAAACGTATTACAAGCTAAGATGGCATCATGATCCTGTGCACAGCTGTTTGTGTTGGAACACAACCCCACAGTAGAATTACACATTCACATCAAAAAGGGCGCATTGGGACAATGTGTGTTAATGGTGCACAATAAGATTTTTGCAAGAAGATTACATTGTTTGAGCGCTTTTTGTGAGTAAAGGAACAGTCCATCAAAACATTTTTTTTGCCTTAGAGGAGTCTTGTCAAGTCTGAGAAAATAATTCTAATGATGCCATAGTGATGTCACCAGGGTTCAGATATCAGTTTGGGCGAATCATGTCACAGACTTTTAAAGATAAGAGAACACATTTAGTTGAGTTTTATTAGACGTAAGGCTCAAGTCGTAATCGACTCAGGACATCATGTCGAACTCTTATTACATCATAGATTTGACATGCTGATCTGTATGTAGCACTGTGTACTGACTGTATGGCTGAAAGGCTGCACTGGTGCCAGGCCAAGGCTCCACCGAGCCTGGTTAATGTCCAAACAGGATTGTGTGTCAACATTCATTCGTTCATCCTGCGACAGTAGGAATTAAAGTCAGGCTGTGGCATGTGTGTGTTTTATTCAGCAACTTATGTGTATAGTTCTTAGACAAAATGTAGCATGCATATTTCTAAGATATGGCCTTGATTTTACATCAACAGCAAAGCAACACATGCAACAGATTCATGTTGAGGAAACTCAAGCAAACTGTGTATCTTGGCGCACACACACACACACACACACACACATTACACCACTGACATCCATATGATTCTCATTCACAAAAACTGCAACTCCCCCCTTGCAGCAAATTTTTATCCTCCTATGGAAAAGTACATGTAGACTTAAAGCTTCACTACTGTGACATTATAGACCTCATTGGGGGTCTTCCTGTAAATTCATTCACATCTTACAAAAGCTATTTGCAACTATTTGACCATTGATTCTGTTTTAGTGCAAACCCCCTCATTACATTATCTTGAAAAAAAAAACAGCAGGAGTTGTAATTTTCACAAATCATCATCATTATCCTGCAATAAACAGCTGAATGAGAGCACCAGTGTGGGTGAGGAGGGATGGCCATTTACTGTTAGCAGGGAAGAGGAGGAGGATGAATGAACGTGCATCAAAGGAAGCGCAGAGGAAGAGTGGGTGTAGTGAGAGAAAAGAGAGTAAGCGAGAGGTTAATGAAAGAGTTATACGAGTGATGTGGGGATTTTAACTTCCCCACCCTATGCAACCCACCACCCTGACCTACTTTCTGCTGACACACTCAGATGAATCAGCACTGGACTCCTTCCCACTCCTGCTCCCTGCTTTTCTCCCCTGCCCCGCCTCTCTCCCCTTTTCCACATCTGGCTTTGCGTCCCCTCTTTTTTTTATGTCTCCATCAGCACCGTCACTCTTCACTGAAGATTGAATCTGAACTTTCCCATTATCAAGTGCCGTTTATTCAAATGATTTCTAAAAATCCTGCAGACTGACAGCAGGGAATATGCAGCTCTCCAAATGCTGATTCATCGTTTCCCACATGTGAAAATTTGAGAAAGAAATTCAGGAAGTGAAATGTAACGTTTAAGTTTCTGGTCTGATAATCGTCAGACTTGAGACGAGCACCAGTGCTTCCAGATCATTGCATAATAACAGTGATGTATTTTTGGGACCATGTCCGTCTCCCTACCTCACCTACACACCCACCTACTGTTTCTCACTCCACACACACATCTCCCCAGTGGCTCCGTCAGCCGTCAGCTGTTCTCTCAGCTTTCTATTCTCATTCTCTCCTACCTGTTATTCTCCTCTTTCATGTCTGTCTGCAACACCGGACAGAGGGTCCTGTCTCTGCCCCCTCTGACTGAACATCAAAAGGCGTTTCTGTGTGTGTGTGTGTGTGTGTGTGTGTGTAACAGATACCCTGAACCTGAGCTCTTTTGCTCGGGTGTGTGGAACCATCAGCGACAGGCAGGGACACAGATGAATTCCTGCCTGGTGGAGAGTAGGAGTACATTTAAACTGGCCTCACTTGGCATTTTACCAGTTAACACGTGTCATTTGAGGTGACATGTTTTCCCCCTGGTATGCAGCCCCTCAGTTACGCCTCTTGGTCTCCTGAAGACTCCACCGTAAAAGCCCTTTTTTCCGGAACATCTGGAAATCCGCCTATGACCAGCTCTCTTGTGAGCACTGATTCATCCTCTTTCGGAGCAATGGTCCACAATGAAACCTATGTAACTATCTCTGCCAAGCTTATTGCCCCTGGACCTGAGCTGTCACTGCAACAATCATACAGACTTATTCAAGTTGTGGACGAGGTTCTATTGGTTTCACACAGCTGTAAACTCATCCCTCTGTCCCTGCATCCGCTGAACACGGACTTTGTCACTTTATATTCTGTGTCACATGACCTCCTGCATCTTTTATTGTAGTAAAATAAAAATTGTGCTATTATTTCACTTCTCAGTTGTTTTTACGTTCATGGCAAAGGACGTCCTCCTCTTCCACACACACCAGTGTTCCCCGAAGAGCTGGGAACGCTGGGAACGCACCATTTCCAATCATGGCGTTGTGTACTGTATAAAGTATCTATGTGTGATGAACTTGTAACCTGCCCACGTATCAGCTAGTTTGGCTTGAAATGTCACGGAATAATCAAAGTAATTGTCATCCTTGCAACAGCGACATTCACAGCTGATCAGGAAGTCACTGGGTAACGGGGGTGTGACATTTCCGAGGAATGCACATGCTCCGAGCGGTTGATCAGTCACAAAGGAGTGGATCAGTTGGCCAATCAGCCAGCAGAAAGGGCCTTTTCACTGGCAGCCAACTGAAACAGCGTTTTGTAGAGAGGCAGTGATGCAAAGTATGAAAGAATGTGCCCGTTTGATCATGACAATATGTAAACCTAGTATAGAGCCCCAGGTTATGACTATATAATGGGTCAAATTTTTTAACCGATAAATGATTATAAATGACAAGAAGCAGATTGTTATTTTATTGTTACATACCAGAGGCTTTAATGCTTTTGCGGTGATGCGATGAGAGTTGACCAGGTCCAGTTTGTCTCTGGACCTTCATTTGGTCTGATGCAGTTCACCAGCCTCAGCTGGTACCAAACAGGAAACACATGATCAAACAGGAAACACGTGAACCAAGTGTGATTCCTTTTCAACGTGTGTGATCCGCTTTTAACTTGGTGCATGTGGCCTGCACACAATTGCTTCATTGAGCCGTCTTACACCCCCAACGCGTGCACACACACACACACACATGCACACACACACAGCCTGGTGTGACTTGTCACAGTTTGCTCACTGCATATTGAATTCTCAAACGAGCCAAGTTGAATGCTCTTCAGGGTTGAAGTCTTGTGAATTTTACAAACAGCCCCCTCTCTTCCTTTTGTTGCTCCGTTCTTCCTCTCTCTCTCCTCGCTCTCTCTTGTTGGACGATCGACGTTTACGGAGCAACTTTATTTAAAGTTTCACAGCAGCATAATGAGCAGCTCCACGTGTTGGAAGGAGAGAAGGCAACACAAGACATGCATCAGCTGGAGATACTGTCTTTGTGTGTGTGTGTGTGTGTGACTGTGTGTGCGTGCGAGAGAGTGTTGCTTCTGATGTTTCCATGCTGTTTTGGTTAACTTTCCCTGTCTGTCATGCCTTATTAAGTGTTAGATAAATGGACAGAGTGCAGCGATGCCTGTGTTTTTTGGTTGTTTTTTTTCATCCTGGCCTGGATCAAGCAAAAGTCAGCCGTTATTGATTTATTTACTGGACTGGGCAGTTTTACTCTGTCTGGCTTCAATCAGTGTGCTCACACTGCTGCCATTTTATTGCGGTATTTTACAAATGTTATTGTACTGAAATGAACAGGCTGCCAGGTGTTGACGCCATCTGAGTAATTTACTCTTCTGTTTTTCGATGGATGGAGTTTGCATGTGTTTGTGTAAAAACGTGCACAGGTAAGCGAGAGATAGCTGATGTCTGAATAAGTCATAGATGCTATGCATCACATAAAACAATACGATCTGAGAGAGAGAGAGGCAGTGCACTGTGTTTAAATACTTTGTTTCCTGTGGAAGAATCTGTTGGTCATGACACCGACAGAAATATAAGATAAACCCTTTTGCATTTCTCTACCCTGCTTTTCTGTCTGTTATCATTTTACTCTCCTGTTGTCCTCAATCTGTTCTGCTCTGGAAAGGGTGGATCCTTATTGTCTGGCAACTAGTTAAGGAAAGAGTTTAATCAGCCATGTGCATAGTGTTCTGCTCTGATATCCCCCTTCAGCTTGATTTAACTGGAGCAGTGTGATTTATAAATACATTTGGAGAGAGTTCTTGAGAAGCCTGTATAATGAAGATGAGATGTTTCCACAGCAGCATAGATTCACACGATGGTGAGTGGAAAGACAGTTTAGATTCTGTGGCGTCTCCAGGCAATGAACTAAAATTCAATATTCAAAAAATGCAATGGTGACAGAGGAGATGCCATCACATGAGAGAGAGCTGTGGGGAGGTGAGTCGAGGATGGGATGCATTAAAAATAACACATAGTTGAGAGAAAGTGGAAGGAGGGGGTGTTGGCAGGTGAAAGGTTCAGTCGTGTATAATATGACAGTTTTATTCTGAGGTTTGGTGCCATGGAGCCACAAAAATGGCCAGTTTCAGTTTTCGGTGGTTGCCGTTTTCTTCCTGTGAAAAGTTTAAAACTTTCTTCAACTTTCCCTCAGGAGAATAATCAATCCATAAATATGTAATATATATGTGCCAATGTACCAATACCCTTATTGATATAACCTTTCTGGCCATATTGACAGGCGGACTGGAGTGCCCTGGTGTTACGGTTGTTTTTAAAGACTCGATTCAACAACAAGCTTCTTTCACTTCATCCATTCTCTCATGTTAAGCTGTTCTCTCTGTGTGTGTGTGTGTGTGTGTGTGTGTACGTGTGTGTGTGTGTGAGAGTGCATGTGAGGCCTGAGAATAATTAACTATCTTTAAGGGGGAGGGAGAAATGTGACTCGATAAACAGGATAAACTCCAACAACTTGCAGCGTGAGCCAGCGAGGACACCGTCGCCACGGGGAGCGAGCCTGAAACAGTGTGTATTATCAACACACTCACAGTGTGTAGTCTCACTGCCTCATGAAATATGTAATATATATGTGCCAATGTACCAGTATCCTTATCGATATAACCTTTCTGGCCATATTGACAGGCGGACTGGAATGCTCTGGTGTTACGGTTGTTTTTAAAGACTCGATTCAACAACAAGCTTCTTTCACTTCATCCATTCTCTCATGTTAAGCTGTTCTCTCTGTGTGTGTGTGTGTGTGTGTGTGTGTACGTGTGTGTGTGTGTGAGAGTGCATGTGAGGCCTGAGAATAATTAACTATCTTTAAGGGGGAGGGAGAAATGTGACTCGATAAACAGGATAAACTCCAACAACTTGCAGCGTGAGCCAGCGAGGACACCGTCGCCACAGGGAGCGAGCCTGAAACAGTGTGTATTATCAACACACTCACAGTGTGTAGTCTCACTGCCTCATGCAGGTGACAGTGTTACACAGTGAAGCAAAATACAAACCGTGACTCCAGTTTGTTTTGCTGTTAATGCACAGTGCGGTGGGGCAGAGGTGTTGCTCTGGCGACAGAGTGGTTGGTTGTAATGTGTGTCAGTAGACGTGTCAGTAGCTCTCTGGCTGACCCAGCGCTGTATATACTGTATGTGGTGGTATTTCTGTGATTCTGCGTCTTGCTTGAGAACACTGAGCAGGGCAGATGCTGGCTGTCACAAGGGCTTGGACCTTGTGACATTTGCTCATGAACAGCACTCTGCTGTGTGGGCGTTAACTGCAGACTCCCTGAAACCCAGCAACGTTGCTTTTTCTGTTTTCACGACATCGCTGCATCTCTGCACGGCATTAAAGTTGAGGTGATTTATCAATTTGTTCCTCTTCTGATGTCTTATTGGCCAGTCTCGCAGCCTGGTCTGAATATGCCAGCATCACGCTGTCGGTCCAAACAACCGCTGGATGGATCATGAATTCTTTTACAAACTCTTAAATAGGTCTCGGGCTTTAGAGGCTAAGAAGCCCACTCTTGATCATCTGACATTTTCACTTCTGATATTTGTGATTTGTAGTGAAATATTAGATTTATTTTCATGAGATTTGCTGCAGCCTTTCAATCATTGTCAGGTTTTTATTGTCAACCTTTTGAAGAACCTCCTCGGAGAAGCACTGATTTCCCCACATCTCTGGTTTGTGACCAGAAAAACTGATGGACAGGAACAGTAAATGAGCACAGGCTCACAGAGCTTCTGTAGATTTAGCACTAGCATTATAGTGGACTTGGATATTGTGGCTCCTGTGTTGTGTGTGTTTGTAATGGTGTTAGTGAAGTCTTGGCTACCTCTTAATCTTAATTTATCACCGGATGTAATCAGATTACTGTGGATTATATTCTGTCTATTCGAGTCTTAACCACATATCGATAACACACACACACACACACACATACAGTATATTCACTTGCAGTGCCCAAATTGTGTGTAGCCGGACCAACACACAGAGGCATGTGAGCACTTAAACAACACAACTGATGCATACACATCTATGATCTGACACTTGTTGAACACACACAGGGACACACATGTTAGTCTGATCTGCTGGGGCTTAATGTCCATCCCATTATCCGAGCAGGTGCGAGTCAGTAAAATCAACTTTTTTAAAGAGGTTAATTCAGTTTTTAATTTGTTATGCTTCTTTGACATTTGAAAGGGGAGATTTGCCCTGACAGCCTCAGTGTGTCTTGATTGTTGGTTAACATAAGGTGCTCGTAACACCAAGTCTGTTGTTCATGACCCGTCAGGTGTCATTTTAGTTAGTGCATTAATAAGCCATGACTGAAGAAGAGCAGAGATGACAACGCAAGACTTGTCAGAAAGAGATTTTCAAAGCCATTCATTCGATGTGCATCATAAAAATAACCAACATCTGCTCCTCACGTATCTGTTTGAGTCAAGATTCAATCAGCAACAAGTTATAGTTGTAGAGCCCAGTTGTTGACAAATTATGTGAACTGTTCCTTAAACAGCTGCATTGTTCTCATCAGCTCCTTGGGAGCCAATAGGAGCAAAGACTGAACTTCCTCAGTTTAAATCTCTGGAAGAAGATGAGAATAAAGAGCCGGGAACCGTTTCAGTTTGAGTGGGAAGTTTTAGCTGGACAGTGTTTTCTCCACAACAGCCCAACAAAAGAAAAAGCTCACAACCAATGTGGAGCTTTATTTTACCCGGAAATGTGCCCCGCCCCCCACAACGTGTCAAACTGCATCACCCTCTGACTGTGCACACGCCCAGCCGTCATGAACAAAATATTTATACTTTATTGTCTTTGTGGGTGTACGAGAATTTAATCTTGTTTCAGATACTACAAGTACTACTACAACAAGAAAATGAGTGTAGTTGTAGACCAGACTGACGTGCCTTCCACGGCACATTACTGTAAACGTTGGCAGAGAGTGGAATGAGGAAACACCAGTAGTCACTGTTACGAGAAATGCCAAGAAGGGCAGCCCTCACTGTCTCCATCAGGTGTAAGAATGACTTCTAATTACTATAATTACTGCCATTCGTTCCCTTTGTGACGGCAGCAATAATCGATCGGTAGAGCGTTTAGGAGAAGCTGAAGGTGAAAGTTGAACAATAGTTTTGTGAAATCAAGGGCAGCAGTCTTGACCAGGAGCGAATGGGGCTAATTGCTCTGCCTCTCACCCTATTGATCCAGTGTGTTTTAATAGGTGAACACAAGCGGGGATGGCTGTATGGGATAGTGATTGTGTTTTTGTATTAATGGAGTGAATGAATGAATGAAAGCTGTTAGTGAATGGATGGGACTGGATGAAAGGATGGCCTGGTCGACATCTCTGGATCACTGCTCTCATGATGTGAAACAGAAAACAGAGAAAATCGATTATTAGGCTACAAATGACGGAGATATATGAATTGATTTATTGATTAGGTGCAATGACAGCTTTGGTTGATTAACACCAGGGAACCATGTTTGTTGGACATAATGTGAATGAGACCTAATGTGACTGTTTAAACCATCAGCAGAGTCCTGTTTTTCAGGTTTGTGTGCGAGTGTCCAGACTAAAACGCGTCCCACTGTTTGTCTTGTTTCTTTCAGGATGATTGGGGTTCCAGTGAATTGTCCAGTAGGAGCAAAGCACACGGCTCCGATGATAAAGCTCACGGCTTGGAGACACTGCCCCCAGGTAGAAAACCTCACTGTCCATGATACACCACAACCACACAGCACCTACACCTCGAATGGCTTTCAATACTTTGTTTGGAGAATGTATTTTTGGACTGTCAGATATAATTCTCATAAAGTCATATTATAATCCAGCAAGAGTTCAACCTAATTCAACTCATAATCCAGAAAGTGTTTCACACTATGTTCCCACAACCAGAATGATTTATTTTCTGAAATGCAGTTTCGTGGCAGCATAATTTGACATTAATTACCAGAACTCAAAAATCCTCAGCATCCTTATCTCCACCATGCCCAGATAACCACAGAGAGAGTGAGAGAAGACAGACAGTTCAATACAGCCATCAGTGCCAGACAGACTTCAACTATTGTGGCCACTAATTTATCCACAATGACTCCAAGATCCATTTTAATTTTCCCACAAACCCCACTGTGTTGATCCACCCTGACTATGAGAGACATTGCCCCTGCTCCTCTCTCACAAGCAAACACTCAACACACACACTCTCGTATCTGACCCAGCAGTCGAAACCGTATCCAATTTGAATTTTGAAACAGTGGCGTTTCCACTTCAGGGTGACTTTATACTTAATGATGGCAGTGTATCACAACATCACCCACAGCGCGCACACACACAGATGCATGCACACAAAGAAGAGCAACAAACACTGATGAAAAATAGAGTGGGTACAAGCCTTGTCACTGAGGAAGATTGATGTGATTGATGAACCGAGCAAATCAAATCAAATTTTATTTGTATGGCCCCTATTCACACATAACTATCTTCCCTCATAGGGCTTAATAATCTCTACAATAGCTGGTGTGTTTGGATTTGCATTGTTGTTTCATTAATATTGTTTAATAATGATTGATTGATTGATTAATACAAGACAAAAGCAGCTTGATGGTAACTTTTAAAAAGTTTAATTTAAGTAAGACACATTTGTGACAGATACTCAGCATCAGTGTTGTCTGAGCTGGAAGGCAGCAGACTGGTGGTTCAGTACAGATGGAGGAAGAGATACTCAGTCCTGCCTTCCAGTTGCCAGCTGTTGGAAACATTGAGAGCATCAGTGGATTAATAGAAAATGTTGCAACAGACAAAAGCAGTCAGACAGTGAGACACCAACACTGGGGCCTCAACAGTTGCATCCCCTGAAGTGGTCTGAGAGTATTGGCAAAATGTCACCTGAAGGAATAAACCCAGTGAGAGATCGGACAGCTGAAACAAGAACAACAGTGAGACTCTCTCTCTCTCTCTCACACACACACACACACACACACACACACACACACACACACACACACACACAGAGTGAGAAGTTGAAAACATTCATTTCACCACATTAATTACTTGCTGTCACTAAACAGTGATATCATCAAGGACATCAGACATTCTGACACATGCAGCAGTGTCTCTGAGGTGCTGTTATATAGTCACAGCCAGATCATCACAAGCTTCGACTAATTATCATGCCAGGCACATTCACACACTGCTGACACACGCACACACACACACACACACACACCCCACCCCACCACCCTTTCAGTCTCTGTCTCTGCTTGTCCTGCACACACTCATCCATACTGATAGCATAATCTCACCACCATATGCTTAACACAAGCCATTAGCATAGCAGCTGCACACAGCTAATTAACTGCATTATTATTAATAGTGTGCGCCCGTGTCCCCGTAAGCAATGACAAACTGTGAAATTAAACATGACGACTTCCTCGGTCCCGTCAGCAATAATCTCAGTAATCTGGTCAGACAGATGCAACGTGTCGTGCCCGGGTGTCTGTCTAAACTCGCCTTTCAGGCTGCACTAAATAGTAGCATTCATTCTTTCCTGGTTCACTGCAGTGCATAATGTGCTTTAAAGTAGTCTCGCCTCGTCTCCTGGATCCTTTCCGCAGATTCTCATCATAAAAGCAGCACACATTTCACGTCGGCTTTTCTCGGTGCCATGTCGCCACCTTGTCAAGCCGCCACTAAAGTGCCAGGGTTTCTTTCCAGTCAGTTGTGAGGGAGTCTTGCATCAGCCAGGCTGCTGTCTACATTTCATAACCCTGCTGATTTCTAACCCCACTGATTCCCAAGTTCTTCAGCCCATGCTAAATTTGAAACGTATCCTTTTGGGGAGGCTTTTTATTTCTGGATATGCTGTTGTTTATTTAACATTTTACTGGAAATAGTGAATATGTTTCTGTCTGTGTCCAGGTAAAGTGCGCTGGCAGGATTTTGATCAGGATCTGTACGTCGGAGCCACAGTGGTCCGACCGGGTCAGGATCCATACTCCAGGAATAAGTTCAATCAGGTGGAGAGTGACAAACTTCGTATGGACAGAGCTGTGCCTGATACAAGACATGACCAGTAGGTATCTCTACAGTTGTGTCATTAACACATACAGCATCTTATATAGACCCCAGTCCCATCCCTCACAGCCATTTATTCTTGCATGTGTGAGCACAGGATTTTTGTGTATGTTGTCCTTTGTTATATGTTCATTTGCCTAATTGGCACCAGACTGGATAAGATCTCCTGGAAATTTCCTGTATTTTGGTCTATCAGATGGAACCAGGAAGTAGCAGCAGAGCAGACACACATTAGACAGTGTCTGCTCTGTTCATAAAACAAACTCCCGGTAATGGCTGTTTGACTTCTCTGCTTTGTTAAATGGATTAGGTGATAAAAATAAATCCCGACATAAAATAATGTCATTATGTTTTTAGTCATCTCGGGTTCTTAACCTGTGCCAAATATCCTTTTTGCCCCCTCCATTATTATGCTGAACATAAAAAATGATCTTCCCATTTTAATCCTTGATGCACTTTCAGCTTTTGTAAAACCCAAGACTTGACAAGACTCAAGTGTTTAGAAATGAGGCTTGTCTGATGCCACAGCCTGTGCTGTTTGTAGAAATAAATTACAAACTGAAAAAAACATAAAGATTTGAACTGAAAAAACGTTAAAACTGTTTTTCCTCAATTTTTCAACTGTCTCCAAACATGTTTATTTTATGCCATTTTTTTCAAACTGAAACGGCATGGCGTTTCAGTTTGCATCATGGAAAGTTGCAGAGCTTGATGTGTGAGTCACTGAGTGAAAGATTGTGTGTGATACGATTGTGTGTGACACGGTGACTGGTTTTGAATGAGAGATTACATTGAGAGTATGACGAGGCTCCAAATTTTTCTGAACAAGTTTGTTCACAAACAACGTGTTATCATTTTCATGCCTTGTTTGGAGAGAGAACATGTCTAGATAATCAATCAATGGATAGATTGATCTGTGTGATTCAGTGCCTGGTCTATACAGGCATTGAGTCTGGCCTCACTGATGTATTGACCTATCACAGAGGGCCAGAGCCATTAGCCCTCTAAAAGAGCAGTGACGTGTCTCCCATTGATCTGGTAGAATTAACAACACAGAACATCCTACTCAGTATTAGTCTTGTGACCCAGTATCAAAGTGCAGTCAAGTATTAACATTTTTACCTGTGCAAAAATATGATCATTGTTGTTACATTGTGTGGTATGAAAAGTGTTAAATATAATTAGCATATCCAGACTGATTGAAAGAGGGTGAAAGAGGTCAAGAAGTTGAATTGTGGACACAAAACGTGAGGGGATTTGACTGTGCAAATCGACTTAGCGCTTCACAACCTGTGTAATACCCAGAACAAACACACACACTCTAGTCTATATACACACACACACCCACAAACAGGTGTGTGTGTGTGTGTGTGTGTGTGTGTGTGTACATACAGCTTTACTGTATATGTACACTAAGCTGTGCTTATGTGCATAGAAACGCTCATACTTTGTCACTGTGTATTTTTTCTTGTGTGTTTTTTATTCTTATCATTCTTATTTGTATGTTGTTGTTTTTTGTGTGTGTAGTTGCCGACATAAACAGTGGAGCTCGGACCTACCAGCGTCCAGCGTGGTCATCACCTTCCACAACGAAGCTCGCTCTGCTCTGCTGCGGACTGTGGTCAGGTAGGTGAAGGGCGCCTGCGCTGTCTGTTCTGTCATAAATCATAATGATACTCATCTCCATCTGTCTCGCTTCTATTTAGTGTTTTAAAGAAAAGTCCCTCTCACTTGGTCAAAGAGATCATTCTGGTTGACGACTACAGCGATAACCGTGAGTATTGCAGGCAAACACATACGGTAATACAAACACACACTCGGGGCTTTGTAAACTGTCTCTCATGTGTTTGGTTTGTGCTTTGTGTGTGTTTCAGCGGAGGACGGAGCGTTGCTGGGGAAAATTGAGAAAGTGCGTGTGCTGAGGAATGACCGCAGAGAAGGTAATTAGAGACGGAGAGGAGGAAGGTTGTTTGTTTTTGTCCCAAAAAAAAAACCCCAGCCCGGTGCTGCTGCAGCGGGACATGTTGGATGAAATCTGATTGTGTTTAATTACGATCTTTAACTGTTTTGTAACGGACGTTTCACACAGGACTGATGCGCTCCAGGGTTCGTGGTGCAGACGCTGCCACAGCACCAGTTCTCACCTTTTTGGATTCTCACTGTGAATGTAATGACCACTGGCTGGAGCCACTACTGGAGAGAGTGGCTGAGGTATACACACACACGCACACACACATATATATTTATATATATACAGAGCAGGTCTATTTTCAAATGTATGCACACACCCGAATGAACAAACAAAGTTCAATGCATACACTATTCTGTTCTATGCAGTAATGCATACACAACCTCAAATGGACACAGTAAAAAATGGGGTTTTATTGTTTTGTTTTGGCAAGAACTGCAGTGTTTAAAGTTTAATGAGAGTGGTACTATAAGACTCGTCTAATCAACACTGTGTTACAATAGTAACACAGAATTTATTTGGAAGAACATATGTGTTCTGTGTGCTTTCTCATTTTGTCTCACATGTGTAAACCAGTATGTTTGTGATGAGGTGATTTAATCTGTTGGGATTGTAACAGTCACTTCTCTCTGTTCCAGTTCAGGTATGTGGGGATACAGGTTCCTGTCCGAGACAACATGTTTATTCAGTTTTTAAAAGAACATCCTTCTTCCACAGCAGCGTGTATAGGAAAAGTCTTAAGCAGAATATAAATAGATTAACAGTCACAGATTAACAGATTAGTCTGCTTATATTTACATTAAAGCCTTTTAATAATGTCTTGAGAAGAAGCGTCTTAATTCAGTGTAGTATAAATCTGAAGAGCATCACTTTTAACATTCTTTAAATGTTTATCTGAAATGATTGCAAGCAGTCTGATTCTGCATTTGATCCTCTCAGTCCAGTCTTTGACATTTGTTGCCATTTTCTTTATAACCAAAGCTGAGTCTAATCCATTTTACTCTTAGATGAATTGACTTTGCTCCTTTGCAGTTGGAGTTACTCAATATAAAAAGAGAGGAAAATAAAATCTGTGTGGGTGTCATGCCAAAATGTTTCAGCCTAGAATAGATAACCTCTCTCCGTACCTGGAAGCCTGCTACTGCTGCTGTCATTCAGAACACTTGAGCAGTCCTTTCACTAAACTGCTGTATGGTGTCGCTTTACAGCATTCAGCTCTCTTGAAAAGAGTGCTGCTTAACATTCTTATCACAGCCATAAACCAAATCTAGAACACAGAACAAACATGAATAATTATCATTCAGGGAATTTTTTTTTTTCTTCCCTGAAATTCCACAAAACGACTCTTTACCTTATTCTTCCTCATATCCGTTATTTTGTAGCTGGGTCTCTTGTTTCTCTCATTCAGAGCTGACTAAAAGGTTTTGATCATGTATTTATCCTCTGGGTTTTATTCTCAGGACAAGACCAGGGTTGTTTCTCCTATTATTGATGTCATCAACATGGACAACTTCCAGTATGTAGGTGCCTCGGCTGATCTGAAAGGAGGTAAAGTAGAGTAACACACAGACACACAAAAGCACACACAAAGACACGGTGACATTTGAGAAGTCTGTATGCAGTATACTTAGTTTGATCGTACATGCACAAAATAAATAAATAACACAGTAAGTGTGTGTGTGTGTGTGTGTGTGTGTGTGTGTGTGTGTGTGTGTTCAGGTTTTGACTGGAATTTAGTGTTTAAATGGGACTACATGACTCTGGAGCAGAGACGATCCAGACAGGGCAACCCCATCGCTCCCATAAAGTAAGACAAACACACACTCAAGTTTCCAGACACTGCTTATGCACTTATGGTTGCTGTTTGCATCAACAACTAATCTCACTCTCTTCCTCACTCCACCCTTCTTCCCACTTCCTGCCTCTGCCCCTGCAGGACTCCAATGATAGCAGGAGGTCTATTTGTCATGGATAAGGAATACTTTGAGCAGCTGGGAAAGTATGACATGATGATGGATGTTTGGGGAGGAGAGAACCTGGGTGAGCATGAAGTCAGACTCACAGTGGAGCATATGAAAGTATGACACAGTAATGGATGTCGAGTGAACAGAAGTGCTTAGAGATTGATTGGAAATAAATTCAAATAAAAATAGAGTGAGAGCAGAGTGAAAGAGAAACTGCTGACATAAATGCACTTGACTGCGGTTTTATTTTATCTCATCCCCCGGCCATCAGCCTCTAAAGGTGACAGATACGTCTGCAGTTTTTCAAGGCGACTTTGAAGATTAGTTTGATATTTTGTGAATGTCAAACTGTTTCTTTAGGTCTTAGACGGGCATTTCCATCATCGAGTCTGCTCTCTGTGGCCTGAAAACCACAGATTCCTCCTCACTTATGAAATCTCCCCTTCCCCATGAGATTTGATGCTTAAAGTGTCTTATGCTGTGGTCAGCTCACAATCTCATTGGGTTTTCCATGACAAGAATACCCTTACAATAATGAGAATAATGATAAAGCTTCGATAATTTGGTCATCAAATTTGGATTTAAGAATCTTCCGGAGTACAGCCAAACTAGGAAAATTATAGTGTTAATGTGATAATGACTATGGTTGGCACTGAGTGAAAATACCAATGTGTGCACAATAGCGCTCCTTTCCAAATAGAACAAGGATACAACAGCAGCTGTGTCTCTCTGTTGCCGGTGCCTGAATTCAGTTGTGCTGACAGCATGATTTATGCGTCTCTGGGTGTGGTCTGATTAATTAGGACCGGATAGACTGTTAAGATCCTGGTTCACTTTTTATTAACACAAACGCAAACTGTGTTCTGGAGGGATATTGGCTTGTTAACATGCTGTAGGGGCATGTAGACAAAGCTTTTTTCTATACCTTTATATTCCATTATATTATAGTGCATTATTAGAATATTGTGAGATTTTGATCTGTGTGTCTTATGTGTGTGTTTCAGAGATCTCATTCCGTGTGTGGCAGTGTGGGGGCAGTCTGGAGATCATCCCCTGCAGTAGAGTTGGCCACGTCTTCAGAAAACAACATCCGTACACCTTCCCTGGGGGCAGTGGGACTGTGTTTGCAAGGTGACACACCACACATCCAAATATTCCCTGTAGACTGTAATCACTCACAAACTGCAGACTCCACCCATCTTCTACTTACTTACTCAAGCACATTTTCCATCCGCACACGTGACATTCCTCCTTGTTTCGCCTTTTCTGGATAGTTTGGAAACCAAATCCCAACATTTGCAAATACTAATTTAAACCTAGAAAATTAAGCTATGCTGTGTTTGACAAAGATATTGGCACCATATACCACCTTATACAATTTGCACCAAGCACTAATTATCTTCTGTGGCTGTTTTTTTAATGATTAAAATGCATACAGTTTTCCTACGGGGTCCCAGAGTCAGACCCATGTTAGAGAATGTAAACCAAAAGTAATCACAGGGCCAATTGGCTCCAGATTAGGAATGAATGTTCTTGTCACATATCGAAAATCTGTTTTTTTTTCCTGTTTCAATTTAGACCCTTGATAAACGTGACAACATAATTACTGTACATTGGTAAGCAGGAAGAGGATACACCGAAAGATATGGCTCTCTGCTTTGAAACAGGGGCCAACTACAAGTAACCTCCCCTGGAAACATGCCTGCCAAACCCACATGGTTCTGATTATGGACAAATTAACAAACAGCTAACTGGGATTTAAAAGGGCTGTGGTTTCAGAGGTTCTCCAAGCGATGTATGGGGGGAAATACAAAAGTGCAGAGTACTCATCACTCTACAATGTTTATCTCAAACTATTATCCTGATATTTTCATTGATATCTGTGACTGATCCTCTTTAGAAAATGCGGGAAAAATAGCTCAGAGAAGATATGGGACGCATAAGGGAACTCATGTTTTATCCCCTCATATAAGCCTACACACTATGAAGTAGATCCTTCCTGAATGGACCTTGACATGTTTTGTATGGATGTGGTTGTGGGTATTGACTCTGGAAGGCAATAAGACCACACCTGTTTTTTAATGTTTGGTCAGCATCATAATTGTTCTTCTGAGAGCACTGGTTCCCAGAACTGTATGTTGTATTGAACACACTAAGAAAAGCGTGACTCAAAATCAATGTGAAGCAAAGAGACTATAGACCCCACTCTGTGTTTCCTTGTCTCCCTTGTCAGTATTACTGGGTTGCAGGTGCATGAAACAGAGAAACAGAGCAAGTAAAAATGGTTGTAATTTAAAAAATAGTTACAGCGGAAAGCTGAAATAGTGAAACAGCATCTGGTGTCATGTTCAGCGTCTGAATTGTAAGTCCATTGATCTTCATATGCCAGTGCTGATCATCATGGGTCTTTGATCTTGAAATTCACCAGCTGAAGCATCATTCAGATGTAGCTTCTGCGTTTGAGACTGAGACATTTGTTGCACCACAATTTCCGTGACCTTGTTTATAAGGATTTTATAAAGGAAACAAAAAGGCTAAGTGCAACACTGTACTTTATTAGATTTTCCATTGAAAACCTTTTCATCTGTTCTCAGAGAGTCAGCAGGGGACTGTCTCAACATGCAGGAGTAATGAAGAAGAATGATAAAGTTTGTGCTGCGGCAGAAAATTATTGGTTTTAATCATCTGACAATATTTTACACATAGAATGAAAGTGGTTCCTCACAACTCCAGACTTTTTCTGTGAATCAGCATATCTTTTTAGCTTTTCCTCAGAATGATGGCCACTAGGTGAACATCCATGGGTATTTAGCAGTACTATGTGCTAATTCAGCATGTATTTAATGTGCAGAATGTAAACAAATATATGTGCGGAAAAGAAACAAATAGAGTCACTGTCACATTGGCGCGTTCAAATAGTGGACATCTTACTGCTGTATACTGTAGCTCCATTGCTGGACATGTGTGTGTGACAAAATGAGAAGTATATTTTTCTCCATCATTATTTTTCAACACCTATTTTCACTCTTACCCAGTTTCCTGACTCACCTCTCTATATGCCTGTCTGTCACATATCTGCCCATTGCTTTCTTGACTTCTTTTTTTTTTTTTTTGCTTCGTTCTCTCAGAAATACAAGAAGAGCAGCAGAAGTGTGGATGGATGAGTTTAAAAACTTCTACTATGCTGCGGTGCCATCAGCAAGAAACGTGCCGTATGGAAAGTAAGTGCCCTTATGGGCAGACGTGTAGGAATGTTAATTATTTTACCAATTAGCGTCTGTCCAGTGTAAATGAAGAAAAAAGTGTTTAGAGTTGGTGGGATGCTTTGTGAGAAACACGGGTGAAATAGCTCAACAGAGCGACTGTCATGAAATTCTGTTGACACTTTGTGTCTTCAAAAGCATGACACCCCCTCTCTTTCATGATCTATTGATTCTTCATCTAGTGCCACCACTAGGTCATATTTCTTACTTATCCTTAATGTAACTATCTATTGTTTTGTGCCTTAGCCATTCGTCTTTGTGCATCTCCACTCATCGGGAACAGTCGACACAACATTGAGCACTCTCACATTCGTGCCGTGTAGGGAGACGAGGGTGAAAATGCTTTATTTATGACCTTGTCGTCTCCCTCCAGCACCAGTCTAGTCACTTATTTTCTCCAAAAAGCGGAGCCTCAGATGTGCCCTGGGCCTCTGCTCCCTCCCTTTACAGTTTGACAGCGCAGGGCCATAATTCTGTCAAACTTTAGAGTCATCCTGGAAACCACAAGTGATCAAACCTTTAATTCACACCCTGTCTTTTCCCACGTCTCAGTATCCAGAGTCGTTTGGAGATGAAGAGGAGATTAGGCTGTAAGCCATTTAAATGGTACCTGGAGAATGTCTACCCTGAACTGAGGTGAGAAAATGAGAGCATATTATCTAATGACAAGGTGTTTAATATGATGTATAGATCATTATGTAATGGCACAGCAATTACATTGAAGAAGTGATGTAACAGCTTTGAGACTATAACCGTTACTACACAGTGGTTGATATGCACTTCACTGTATTTGGCTCTTTTTGGGGTTTTTTGTCTCCCTCCATTTTCAAAATGTGACTTTCCCATAATAAAGCATTCATATATTTCTAGAGTTGATACAAGTGTGACAAAGTTGCCATACAATCTGTACGTGTTTGTGGGTGTGTAGGGTCCCTGATCACCAGGACATAGCGTTTGGAGCCTTGCAGCAGGGAGGAAATTGTCTGGACACCCTGGGTCATTTTGCTGACGGAGTGGTGGGCGTCTACGAATGCCACAATGCTGGTGGAAACCAGGTAGCGTTACCGCGACGACACCCCCAGGTCAGATTGTCAAATCTTTCGTCTAGAGACACCTGGGTGGAAGGTGATGGCACTTGTGGTGAGAATACAGGGGGTATGTTAAAGTACGAGCAGACTGGAGGACAACAGAGGTCAAGTGTCACTGAATGGAAAATAAGGTGCATGTTAAAGCGTGTGCATGTGTGTAGGATAGAATGACAGGTGTAGAGGGGGAGGCTGCTGGTTTGCAGACTGACCTTACATATCTACTGGTACATATCTACCTTACATGTGTACTCTGCTTTACTTTGCAGTTTCTGCCACTTAAGTAGTTCTGTTTAAAAATAAGCAAAAGAAACACCCATACATACATATACACACACACACACAGACACACACAGTATATAAAACAATACAGTTCCTAGGCCAACATTTTCAGTGTGGAATTAAATGTAATGGTGAATATGAGAATTTTAACGTGTACCACATAGCTGTGTTATGTTCTTTATAAACATCTCTACCTCCAGGGTTTGCAGGGAGGCAAAGATATGGATGCACTAGTACTAATATTTTAACAAATATCTTTTTTTTTTTGTAAAGGAATGGGCCCTGACCAAGGATAAATCGGTCAAACACATGGACTTGTGTCTCACTGTGGTGGACAGAACAGCTGGTTCCCTCATTAAACTACAGGGATGTCGAGAGAATGACAGCAGACAGGTAAAGACACTGAGTTTGTTTCGTAGCACTAAACTGGTCTTTAAATGTGAATCAATAATAACAAGACAACAAGTTCCAATAGAAGGACGTTTGTGACATCTCTGCAGTGTGTGTGTTTTGTGTTGTTTTGGGTTTTTTTTTAAATCACACTGTCGTTTTCCTCTTATCAGAAATGGGAGCAGATTGAGTCCAACACGAAGCTTCGTCATGTGGGCAGTAACCTCTGTCTAGACAGCCGCAGTGCCAGGATGGGCGGACTCACTGTGGAGGTCTGCAGCCCCAGCCTCAACCAGCAGTGGAAGTTCACCCTCAACTTACAGTCATAGGGGGCGCTGCGGACCCCAGGTATCGTGCGATCTTCAGTAAAGACCAACAGACTCTGAGAAGATGGACAAAAGGAAAAAGACAAACTCGATGGATAAAGTGATGTTTTTGCTTTTCCTCCTCCGAGGTGCAGCCTGTCGTGCACCCCTCTCCCCCACCTCACCCCGACCACAAAACTATGAGCCATGCCCCCTGGGGGAGGGGTTTGCAGACCATACCGGAGAACGCAGGAATAGGTCAGTGTTTGATGGATGGGTGGCGACAGTGATGACCGCGCTGAGGATAAAAGTGGCCGAGGCTTTGCACCCAAACTACATACCTCAGTGTTTTTTCATTGATGGGCCCAGAAGCAATTGTTCAGTGAATTCTTTTTTGTTTTTTTTCTTAATGCAACCCTGGTGACATTGAACTTTTTTGACATTTTTACTTTGGTAATTGTTTGATTATATTAATATTTTTTATTCCTCGCTCTTAAATCTTTACAGGGGTTCACAGGAGCTTTTTTGGTTTCTGGAAGAAGTGATGGTTGGCGTTGTTGCTCCTCTCCAGTGCTCTCTAGAGCCTGTAACAGCAGGTGGAGGCCTCAGGTCATGGTTTCGGTAAATGTTTGGGTGTAGAGTGACATGAAGGGGAGAAATGGACTCGATTCTTTGAGCTTTTCCTCTCGTTTATTTCCATTGGTTTACAGGATCAACAGAGAAAAGAGAGACTATGTGGAGAGAAGAAAGCTATGTGTACCTCCTTGTTTACTTTTTGTGTTTTCCTATAGAATGTCTCTTAAGGAGAGGGTCAGGGTTCAAGGGGAGCTTCTATACTTTGGACTGGGCCTAAAAGACGTTTGACCCTGTAGAGCAGTTCCTGGAATCAGGAAGTGTCTTGAAGTCCATATGGAAGATTTACTGTTTGTCTTCAGGCTGTAGCACTGGCTGCTGCAGCACCTTTACATCTTCACCAATTATGTCTCTAAAGAAAACACATAGAAAATTAACCTCTTTCTTGTTTTGTTTACATTTGTGGAAAAAAAATGAACCAAATTTCAATTTGATTTGTGTTTCAGAGGAGCAATTAAAAGATTTGTTTTCTTTAAATACTCTCGCTGCTCTCTGTTTTCTGCAGAGTGGTTCAGTTCATACAGGTTTTTCCTGTGCAGTCTTTACCTGCGTCCTCGGTTTATTGGCGTCATAGGAAGGTTACTGTCTAATAATCATGTCCAGACTGGATGTACTGTTGTAGCTTCTTTTCTAGAGCCAACGGGTGTTGGTCTCAAGTGGATAAATGTGACTCTTTCAACCTGATGAGATGAATTCATATAGACACACAACATCCCTGCATGCACTGGCACAGAGCGATCACCAGTGTGCACAAGGGGCAAACATCTAAGACAGCGAAGGCCTGTGATAAAGTGAAGTCGCTTTGTCAGAGACCACACAGATTTTTGTTGACAGAGTAAAACCTTGCTTGTTCCAGCCTGAATGCAGTTGCCATGCTGAAAAAGGGATTTCCAAACCCTGACTGTATTCAGTCTGTATGAAATGTACACGCACATGTGCTCTTGAAAGCTCTCACTCGCTGCACACATCGCCAACAAGTTCCCACAGTAACACTCAGTCAGCAGTGTTTTGCATCAACATGTTTTCATTCCTCCACTGTGGCTGTTAGATGAGCCATCTGTTTGAAACGGCAGTAAACACGGTTTTACTGTTTGTCTGTAGGTCTGTCTCTGCTCGAGGTGGACAGAGACAGAGAGGACACTTTCCCGTTGTGGTATTTGGTGAGCTCATCCTTTCAGTGCGACAGTCTCCTATGTGCTTCATCGACGCTTCATCGTCCGTGCTGTGATCCTGTGTACCGTGAGTCACGGATGAGTAACGAGGGTGGACTGTGGGGAAAGTTTGAAGGGACTTATCACTAGGCAGCTTTAAGGGTGCTGTTGAAACACAAAACATCTCTGAAGATATACTGTACGACAAGAAACACTTATAGAAATCCTTCCTACTGGACTCTAGAAAGAAGCTGCAGCATCATGTGTTTATTAATGTGAAGAAATGTCCGCCCTGTTTCTGATGATTTCTCTCACACGGGACGTTCACATTTTTACTCAGTGCTCCTTAGATTTATTTTTTTCTGATGATTTTCCAAACCTGACAAAGACAGCTGGATGTGCTTCCTGTGTTGTCTGATAACACTTGTATCCTTTCTTATTTCTTATGTTTGTTTGTTTTTGTTTGATTTGTCTTACGCACTCATCCCTCTGTAAACAGAGTGAGTGGAGTTGAGAGGGTCAGCTGGAACTGTGGCTGGTTGGAAAGCCTATCCTGAGACTTGATAGGCTGATTCAATAGGACCTGTGGGTATGAGGCAGGAGTGAGATACATCCTGAGGGGCAGCATGGGTGTGAGGACAGTTTTGTGTTGCCATGGTGACCACACCCAGGGGCCCAAATCTGGTTTTTGAGTTTCGGTTAGATACAAAGCTCATCAAGAGATAGCTGTAATGTCAAAGTTTTAAGTACTGCAAAAGTTGTTTTTTCTTTTTTTGCCATTCGTTTTGGAAGATGTAAAAGAATATTAAATATTTTCAGTTTTGTCTGGAATTTCTGAAGAGTACTGCAGTGCAAGAGAGGAGTTCATGTTAAATGTGCATCGAAACAGTGTCTGCAGTCAAAGAAGAGGCTTTGGACTGCATGACACTGAAAGCAGATGCAATTGAAAGTTAATTTCAGAGCAGCAAATGTGTAAAGATCTTAGCCTCCTCATTTGCATAATCTTGACTGATCACATGGTACAGTTTGCACACACCAACACTCCTGGGAGAGGGCAGGGGCCAAGTGGAAACATCTGTAGACATGGTGCCATCTTTTCACACATCGAGTTACAAGTATTCAGTTTTAAGCTGATTTAGAATTTCGGTGTAAACCATTAAGGTTTCACTGGGCACCTCTGAAGGCTGGGGTGTCCATTACAATCATTTTTAGTAGCTCATGCTCATTATTTGTATGTTTAAAGGTCATGTCTAGAACTGCTAATGGAATAGATATAAAAATGTCACAGCCTCCTAATATGATATCACTCTTACCTCCCATTGGGATGGTTACAGACCACAAACCAAGAGGTCTTAATTTTCCGGTCCACTGTACCTGTAAACGATGGTGACATGCTGATGTTTTAGTGGCCTATAGCGCCCCCTACTGCCACACCTCTCTTGGTTAATGGGGAACTGGAGTCCGAGGGGAGTGAAGGTAGTTCACTCAAGATGTTTAGTCACTTTACATTGTTTATATGGTTCTTTTAATTGAATAATTTAATTAGATCTGCTAACTTGGCTATTTAGTGGAAATTGGGCTAATTGGACCCTAGAGGCACGATTAGCAAACCATGCACACCGGAGTGATTAGGACAGTATTGTCTATGTATGATTCAGTTCTGTCAAGAGCCATTTCTTTTTAAGAGTCTTATGCTTGTGAAGATGAACAGATCGTGTTCTCATTTGACATTGATTTTTCTAATGTTATACACAGAGAAAATGACTGGAATAGTCCAGCACCTCATTTTAATTGGATAAATAAGTGTTTACATCTTTTGCACAATGTGCCAAAGTTCCTTTCCAGGAAGAATGAAAAGGGGAAAAGCCTCTGGAAATGCAGTAAGTAGTGGTTGTGGAAAACACATTAAGTGTTGGATGCACAGTTACTGACAGAATATTGTCGATCAAGTTTCAGTTCAAAGTGCGGGATAAGCCAGGGCAGGGTTGCTGATAGTTGCTGATGTGGTGTCAGTTTTGATAGTGGTCCAGGGGTGTGAAGGTGGCTGCCTACTTATTTGATGTCTTCAACTTTTTGATAAACACCAGCTGTGTAATGGATTTAAACATTATGTAACATTGTGTGTGTGCGTGCATGCATGAGAGAGAGAGTATTAAAGCTAGAACCTTGGTTCAAATGGAGGAGGGACATTGCCAGTTGGACAGACACACATTTGTTTTCAGTAAAATGGGGCGTATGACTGAATGCCAGGCAGTGAAAAAGATCATCGACACTACTCAGTCAGTAAGCTTTTATTCATCCTCACTGTGTTTTGGAAGGAACCAACACTTTATTTATGACGTTTGTCCAGAAGAGGTACAAATGTCAATTGTTGTATCTCAACTTTGCTGTTAACCAGGGAGAAGTGTTGTGTCACATTTTGTCCTAAAAGAGGGAACGTCTTCCCCCTCTGAGATCACCTCAAATCTCCTTTTAGGATTAACAGAGGACAAGCCTGAAACTCTCTGCTGAGACATCCAGCTCAGGACTGCTAAAGCTTCTCCGTCACAGTGTGCATGAGTCAGGGCAAAAGAGTGGCTCAACGCGTGCATATGACAATATACTGTAAAGTCTCATCAACCAGTAATGATGTAACAAAAACGTGAAATCATAATCAGTATGGGGAAATGAAGTAATTGATTATTAATGTATTTTCTATGAGGAATGTGGCTTCGTTGAATGACAGTGGCGTTATGATTACGAGGTGGGTGAAATGGCACGAAGGGTTACACATGTAAAAGTGTATATTTTTGTATATACCTACATCAGTGTGTGTACAGTATGTACATATATACACAGTGTACTCAGCTGCGGTTCCTAGTTTTGTTGTCAGACTGTACAGCGCTTCTAACTGTTCGGTTTTATAGTTACTGCAGAAATCCAACTTTGAATGAGGAGAAATGATTAACTTAAATAAATGCATTTATATAGAAACCAAATGAATCTGCTTCATTGTGTGCAAACCTACTACAAACCTACCCCTTTAACCTACTACAACATTAATTTCTTTTGTGAACAGTTTATTAGATTGTTGGTGATTTATATTTATTCTGATGCAATATTAAATGAAGCTGTCCTCATTATCCTAAACAACCCATTGTCTCAAAGCATGGCCTCACTATAAACTGAACTGCCAATAAAAAATATTAATTTGGGTTAAAATGGGTTACTAGGACAGACGCAGTCTGGTTAATGCATTAGGCCCTATTCATAAGGTATAAACAGTATGTTTACATTGTCTCTCCCAAAGAATCACACTAGGTTGACAGCTTTGGTTATGTATAGTACATCAAGGTATGTTAACTTGTTTGTATATCTGTGCCTGAGAAATTATTTCTGGTATCTTGATGCCAACTTCAAATGTTTGCAACACCTCAACATAGGCTACATACATATACAAAGATTGGCAAGCACGTAGGCTGGCAACAAGTAGGTATTATAAACCAAAACCACTCCAATGTCAGTTTAATAGGCACACCCAGGTAAAATGTTGTGTAGTACAACAGTCCCACACAAAATGCCACCTTCATGAAGGTTTTAATGTTTTAGGTTGGATGTTTATATTTATATACTCATAAAACACATACTGTGACAGCCGTACAAACAAGACGCATTAATGTGTTTGATGCAGACTGAAGTTAGTCATCAGGCACTCCGTCTGTCAATTCGTGATTTCGCCTGTCCTGCAGGGGGCGGTAAGAGACACAGCGGACACGCGCAGCGGCAGAGAGGAAGACGGCGCTGGTGATCTGATCAGATCAGTTTGGCGTATGCAGGTGGTGGTCTGGTGTGTGTAACGGAGGAACCGTGAACTGATCGAGCCATGAAGAACGAAGGTATAGAGGGGATGAAGAGGTTCGAGAGCCCGGGACAGGGCCGAGGCCTGCAGGCGCTGAGGCAGTTTGCGGTGGGGGAGCTGGTGTTCGCCTGCCCTGCTTACGCCTACGTACTGACAGTGAATGAGAGAGGAGCGCACTGCGAGCACTGCTTCACCAGGTGAGGCACGGTGGAGGACATAATTAGCTACGAGCTGGTTGTTGTAAACACAGGAGTGTCCGGCTGAACGCAGGCTAACAACATGACCTAGCTAGGTTAGCTGATAAGCACGTCCGCAGCCGGTGCAGACTTAAATGGGTCAGTAGGAGGAAGCAGCTCACCTGACCTCACACTGCAGCATTTGTTATTAGCACGGCACAGTCAGCGAGTCACAAACACAAAGACAACTCTACTGCTGATTTTAAAGGCCAGACTGTATACATCCATCCTTTTCTGTAGCCTGGTGATATAAAGAGATGTAATAAGTGATATCATGTTTCTGCAGACAGCGTCTCAGTTGCTACTGTTCCTCAAATGCAGCATCTGTTCGCCTCCATGATGTCAGATTGTGCTTGTATTATCCAGGTATAGTTTTAATTATTTGACACTAGAAGAGATTTATAAGGTTATTTAATATCTACTCTAGTAAACGTGAAAAGGATGAATGTATGGTGGGGTTAAAAAAAGACAAGCCTACATGATTTACAGTTATGACATGTGTCTCTGTGTTACGCTGTGTCAAGAACATAAAGCGAGACTATTAGTATTAGCATTAGTTTTAAGATTTATCCCCTTTAGCCTCCTTGCATGTCTTATTGAGATATAAGTTAAATGATCTCTAGTCACACCCCCCCCCCTCTCTCTCGCACACACACACACACACACACACACACACACACACACACACACACACACACACACACACACACACACACACACACACTGTCGTTCACACACATGCTCTCTACCCAAGTTATGGCTGGTAGAGCAGTAGGGCAGTAAAAGGTTGGGGTGCTAAATATAGCTGTCCATTTGTCCCAAAAGAGGAGGAGCTGGGAGTGAGAAGGCCAATGTGTGTGATCAGGTTATGAGTAAATGGTTTACAAATAAGTTTGATATAACTGCAATTTTAACTTAATAACAGGTCAGCACAAGTTTTGAGTTCATTTGAAGTGTGTGTTACTTTCGAACCCTGCCTACAGTGTGCCAACACTGGCCTTGATTAAAGAATAAGCTGTTAATAAATAAATGCACTGTGCAATCATGTCATTACAGGAGAGAAGACCTTTTTAAGTGTGGAAAATGTAAGCAGGCCTACTACTGCAATGTGGACTGTCAGGTGAGAAAGCTGTACATGTTGCATTTGCAATATAGAAAATGACCACTGATAAACTCTACTATAAATATTAATGTACATTTAATTAAAGTATGACTTCATATGATTGTTGATTGTTGATTGCAGCTGACTTTGATTTTGTCAGTGTGAGCCCTTTGTCATATCAAAACATTAGTACATTTTGTCACCACTACAGAATAAATTTAAAGTGTACTTGTTACCTGCAATGGCACTATGGACCCAACCTTGAGAACCACGTCACCAGAAATCCAGACAACCACAGAGCAACCACTCGCACAGTTGTTGCTATGACGATTCAGTCTGCCTCTGTCTTGTTTTAGATTCATTCCACAAAGCACACCTGATGCAATGTTAACTGTATGAGACGTTTTAATATGTGATTTGAAATTACGTTGGCTGATAACATTAATAATTACATTTGCAAGCAAATAATTCTTTAGCCGTTCCTTTCAATCAATTTCTTCATTCACAAATTTTATGTATTACCCAGTTTAACAGAATTACCTGTGATAATAATGGGGATAATTAAATAATTTGTATATTTGTCTTCTGTGTGTTTCTGTACCTCTGCAGAGAGGCGACTGGCCAATGCACAAGTCAGAATGTGTGGCCATGTGCACGTATGGGGAGAATTGGTGTCCATCAGAGACTGTCAGACTGGTGGCCAGAATTATCTTGAAACAGGTAAAGAACAAGGCGAGGAAATGTATCAACCCTTTATTTAATGTAAAAAATATGGAAAAGTTTGACATAAAGAGTAAGCAATGGCAGAGGATGTGGGATAATAAACAAATGAAATAAAGAAAAGACTAAATGAATCAAGGTCAAATTGTAAAACTAAAATTCTCCACTGTTTTAATACAAACAAATTATAAGTGTGCTGTGTAAACCAAATGACATTTTCACTTTGCACACACAGTTTAACTTTTACTGTAAATAACGACTCTTATCTATGGCTACGTCTCAGTGACTAGCAGCACTGTTGTCTTTTATGCTTGTGACTGCACTGATCATACTAAGATGCTGCAGGGTCGCTGTGTAATGTCTCTGCTCTTCATATGCATCAGTTTGGAAGAGTAACACGTTCACACCTGCCCCATTAATCACATTGTGAGCCAAACTGCTTATAATTGTAACTTTGGTTTGTGTTTAAATATGACCTCACTAATTTACATTATAACACTGGTGTCAGTTAACGGCTGTTAACCTGGTTCTTTGGGACATGTTTCTTGTTGTCTCTTTAGTTTGTTGTTGTTTATTCTTTTTTGACTAAAATAGCTGCATGTTTTTCACATTGCAGAGAGTTACAACAGAGCGCACCCCTTCAGAGAGGCTGCTACTGCTCAAAGAGTTCGAAGCCCGTAAGTGTGTGTGTCTGCAAATATTCTGCTTCAGCCTTTTGCCCTGGTTTTATCTCTTTTATTCAAATGTGCTGCAGCACTGGGATTTAAATCCCAAGCTTCTGGCTGCTGTAATTTCAGGTTCATTTTCCTTCTTTAACAACCACTTCCACTGTGCCCTCAAGCAAAGTGAGTAAGCTGCACTTTGATGAAAGATCGTATTAGCCAAATCACAACACGGTGTCTCATCTCAGCACCTGCTAACTGTTTTCTGTGCTCCATTTGGTGTTATTATCTAATCTGAGCTGTTGTTGGAGGCTCACATGTGTCAACGGAGGATTGTCACTGAATTAACCTTCACACCTGTCCTCCTTGCACACAAAGCATATCAGTGGCCAGCTGCTGCCTGCTGCCGCCAGTCTATCTGTATGTGACTGACAGTGACACATGGCTTATAGCAGTGGCAAAACATACACATAATAGGTGGTTATGCAATGTAGCCTGGTGGTAGATGGTCATGGCAGTGGCAACAAACCACTAAAGACTATATTTTTTCTTTCTTTCTATGCGAGATGTTTATATTATATTTTTTGGTCAATTTGGTCAGTCCTTGTATTCTAAAGGCAATTTGCATACTACAGTCACACAGTTTTCTAGATACAAGAAGTCTCTTTGTGATTTTTTTTTGCATGTTACTGTTCCTTCTTTTCCTCCTTTTTTGCCTTTTTCTTTTTATCCTCTCTGTCTATGTTTTTCACTTTCTTTATGTGTGTTTGATTCCATCCTCCAGATTTAGATAAGATGGACAGTGAGAAGAAGGAGATGAACCAGGCAGACATAGCAGCACTGCATCATTTCTACTCCAGACACATCAGTGACCTCCCTGATGACCAGACCCTCACTGAGCTCTTTGCGCAGGTAAAATTTGATATTGACTAAAGAAATAGTCACTCCACTGTGAAACTGAGCTTGGTCATTACATTTATGTAATTTCCAGCCAGAAAGAATAGATCCTGCTTAAACCCAGAGCAAGATCTTGTTTGATGCTGATGGTTGGTTGTGTTGTGTCACTTTACTGTGACTTGCACAGAAAGACGATTGAGCTGACACACAGACAGGTGTTGACCTCTTGGTCTATAGCAGTGTGTGCAGGATTGCAACATACAGAAATACATACGGTGTGCGAATATAATATGTTTACATGTGCACACTACATCGGGTATGTTTATCTGTGTTTCACCAGGTGAACTGTAATGGATTCACCATAGAGGACGAGGAGCTCTCTCATCTGGGATCCGCTGTTTTTCCTGAGTAAGAAGTCCATATGATCTCTTTATTGTTCACAAATCCATCCAGTCGTCAGTTTAGTTACTGCAGCATATTACTGAATATGATCAAAGTGATTTTATCTATTACTCTATGTCCGTATTTGTTTTTGTACCTCTCTGTTTTTCTTTCCAGTGTAGCACTTATGAATCACAGCTGTAGCCCTAATGTCATTGTGACATATAAAGGCACAGTGGCTGAGGTCAGAGCTGTTAAAGAGATAGACCCTGGAGAGGAGGTCAGAATTTTGTCAACACATATATTTAGATAAATGCAAATGCTTATAACAGTGCTTAATTTGACTTATGTAAAATGGAAAAATGCATTTTTTTCATTCACTGAATTGAATCGGTCTCTCTCTGTCTTACTCCTCAGATCTTCAACAGTTACATAGACCTGCTCTATCCAACAGAGGACAGGAAAGAGAGGTTGTTAGATTCCTACTTCTTCACATGCCAGTGTACTGAGTGCACCACTATGTCCAAGGTATTGTCAACTCTCATACATTGTCATCCAGTGATCAAAACACACATTTAATTTATAGAATGTAATTGCTATTTTAAGGATTATACTAGAATGCATCTTAGTGCTATCTGTCTGCTGTCTGGAAAATGTAGCACATGGTAAGGAAAATGGTACTCTGCTAGTAATATACAGCCTTATTTTGAAAAACCAACACCGGCCACGATTTTAAAAAAAATCCTGGCGGAAACACTGAATACTATGAAAATAATGTTTTATCTTCTCATAGGACCACGCAAAAATGGAAATCAGGAAGCTGGGCTCTCCACCAGAGCCAAAGGAAATCCAATCCATGGTCCATTACGCCAGGAATGTCATCGAGGAGTTTAGGAGAGCTAAACATTACAAGAATATCCTCTTCCTCTGGCTATACTTATATTTCCCTTTGTCCCATTCTTTTTCTGTCACAGTCTGTCATTTTGCCTTCTCTCTTTAACCACCTTTCACTTCCCATTATTCCTTGACACTCTGGCACCGCCCAGTGAGCTGCTGGAAATGTGCGAGCTCAGCCAGGAGAAGATGGGGACTATATTTGCGGACACCAACGTCTACATGCTACACATGATGTATCAGGCAATGGGCGTCTGTCTCTACATGCAGGACTGGGACGGAGCAATGAGCTATGGAGAGAAGATCATTCAGCCTTATAGGTAAATTGATCTAAACACACAGCAGGGAGCCAGTTGTGCACTTCACTTTGATCAAATCAAAACAGACAATTGCAAACATTATTTATCCCGGTAGACAAGCTCAGACTGTCAGACTTTAATCCCTGTCATTACAATGAAATTTGAGGGAGAGGTGCTTTTTCAGACAAAGTTCTGTAAAAATTTGCATTTACTATGTCTTAATTATAGGTTATATCTTGTTTCCTCATAGTATAATGTATACGTCATAATCTCTCTGCAGTGTACACTACCCAGCCTACTCTCTGAATGTGGCTTCTATGTATCTGAAATTGGGACGTTTGTATTTGGGGCTGGAAAAGAAGACAAAAGGAGTAAAAGCGCTAAAGAAGGTATTTATTTCCACATTTCTCTTAGTTTTGATTGGTGACAAAATGAAGGTGTGCCAGATAGAAAACACAGTGACAAGACTAAGGATTAGAAAATGGAAACTTTTGTGCTAGCTATGAGAAGTACATAATCAGAACAGCTATTTGACTTAAAGATTGTGTTGATCTTGTGTCCAGGCATTGGCCATCATGGAGGTGGCTCATGGGAAAGATCACCATTATGTAGCAGAAGTCAAACGTGAAATCGAGGAGCAGAAATAAAGAAGGTGCAGCAAACAGTGGCCCTGGGCACTGGAACCTCTTTAAAAGCAACAACAACAAAAAAATCACATCACAGCTGCATGGCATGCATCTTACGCCTTTCTGTTTTTTTAAAATACCTTTTTGGTTATCTACCTGCAGTTTTGTTTTTCAGTGTTTTTCAAGGCTAACATCAACGTATTTGTGTGGCGGATTCTGTATCTATGGCAGCCTGTCACACCTTGACTTTAAATGATTTAGGACTACATTTTTGGAATGGGGAAGAACACTGTTCAAACCTTGTACTTCATTTCAAAATACTGTATTGGTTTCTGTTTGCCGAACATCAATAAATCACCGGTCAAAAAAAAGAAACTTCAACCTCTGCGTTTTGGAAGGAACAAAGCTTTCGTGTGACAGCTACATGAGATCCATCACCTGAGGAACAACTTTGCTCAGTTTTTTCTTTCCTTTGAGCTTAAAGACGTTCACTGTGGACCCACAGACCATGTGGCAAAAGAGCAGGAGCTCATGATCTGAAAATCAGTTCAAAATGGTGAGTAGCTAATACTGTCAGATTACTAAGCAGAAGTTTCTGGCTTAAACTGAAAAAAATTACTGACCATGCATCACATACTTTGTAGCAGAGTATAAGAGCATTATACTAAATGAGTAATTGTTTGATTGATTTGTCTTATTATGTGTTTACTTGTTGAAAAGAAGCAGTAAACATGTTGCATTTGTACTGTTTATTTTGTGTGATTGTACAGGTTTTTGTCATATGGGGCCTAATGACCAAAAGAGGAATGGGTTTAACATGACTAAGGAACCAGCTGTAATTTTCTGTTCAGTGTATCCTTCAGGGGTGCTGATCTGAGACTGGTTAGCAACTTGTCAACATTGAAGACATTGGTACTGTAAACTGACCAATGATCCTGGATTAGAACCTCTTTGCTGTTAGAAAAGGAAGGCACAACGCCATTGCTGAAGTTGCTTTTTGTCAAGAAATACATCCTTATACCTTTGCAATGTTTTTTCATAAGCTTGGTGAGGCCAGGTTGCCATTATTCTATGACATCACAGCAGCAGCACACAGAATATTGTGCAGCATGATTGGATAGGCAGGAAGGTACTAACCCTAACCTTATACAGGGAAGTATGATCTTCATTACCATACACTTTATAATCAGCATTAATATTTTTCTCTCTACTTTTATAAGGTTCATTTCTGCACACTTGTAACATACACAGACTGAGATTATTTGAATACCTTGACAACCTTGTAAAAAACTATTGTACCAACATGACAGCTGTTTTTATTGAACACTACATTCGGTAGGAATAGGTACTCAAAACTCAGAAAAATAAATCAGTGATTAAGAGAGACCATGTTGACAGCAGAAAAGTGACGTGTATATTATTTTTGTTCTGAACAACCCTACATCATTCATTTGAAGTTGAAGATTTGACCTTATCAGTCAATAGATATACCAAATCAAATGCAACTTAATGGTTCTATATGTGCAGATTAAATGTGCAGAGTGAGGTAGGCTTTACGAAAACTAACATTTAAGGTAATGCAAAGATCATCACCTAGGCCTTATGTGAAGATTCTTGTACTCAAGTTGCACAGTTTTGTGATAAAATGATGTCAAAATGAAAAGACCTTTAAGCACAGCTTATCTCCAGTTAGTTTCTGTTAGTGGACAGACATCTTCGCACCATACACTGCAAGATCACAAAAAAAATCTGATCTATTCATCTCTGTCTTATTAATACAAATAGCTTTCCCTTTTGTTTACGTAATAGTTTTATGTACCGCATGAATGTTTATTAATGATGAGTGGACAAGCCATTTGTTATGAGGTACCTGTGGGTATAATTGTAGCAGTTCCTGCTTAAGTGACTCTGTCACCTGCAAAAATGTGTCTGACCAGTGCCTACCTTACAGCTTTGCGCTGGTAATCCAAAAACACAATTTCAACAATTATTTGTGTGATTATTTTATTTTTAGATAAAGAAAATATGGGTTTTAAACAGCACAAGACAAACAAAAAAACATGTTCAATTGTCATTTGATGACTTCACATAACAGACAAAAAAAGGTTTTGACACATTGAAATCATACTTATGGTGCATGTAGAAACCAGATGAGGACTGACTGAACAGGTCCCTCACACCATCTTTTCTGCCTTTTCTGTAATGAACTGTTACTTTATCGGGCATGAATGTTACATTAATGGTATGCATTACTTCAGTCTGAGCCTTTGATTCTTTCTGTATCATATCAATGAAAATAAATAACAGTATGACCTTTATTTTCCTAGAAATGCTTGTTCGTTCACCGGAAATACTATGCTCTCTTTGAATGACGTACTAGAAACTAGCCAATGGGCGTGCAGCAGAAACGGCTGCGGTTTCCTCAATTGAGTTTGAATTTTTCAACGAGCAACATTTGTGTTTCTGAAAGAGGAGCCTCGCGCCCAAAGTAAGAAACTGACTTTAATACTTGTAACTGTAATTGAACGTCAATGCGTGACATTTGACTCCAGTTCTTTGCTTGTTTAAAAAGGGATATTTTTGGCTAAAGTAACCTGTTGTTATATTTGATAAAACCACGCGTAGCAGGGCTCCGTTAACGCACAAACAGCACAAACAGGACAACAGAAACCGCGGACTCCATACACCACCATGTAGAATTTACGGTCCACTCCGTATTAATTATGTCTTCGACGAGTTAAGTCAATGATGCAAAGTAAATGATTAAAAAAAACGTTGTTTCGTTAGTTAACGTCCGTTAGCCACAATTCACGGTTAAGAAGATAATATTTGCTAAGTTAACAATGTCCTTCGTTAATAAACGTTAAGGCTTCTGTATAAATAAGTTATCATTCTATCATCATTGATATAATTGAGCTAACGCCTCTACAAAATATGCATAATCATTGACGCCAGGTTAAATACAATAATGTTTGTGTAATTGTTTTCTACTAAATCAAATGATGGACAGACAAATGCTATCCTAGGTTTCTGTGAGTGCGATATTATATAGCATTACGGATAAAGGAACAAGCGTCGGCGATAAAACCAACTCAGAGATACACGACACACTTACGTTTGTGTGTGTAAGAGAGAAAGGGATTGTGCATCCTAATATTCTCTTTATGAAATATTGGTGGGGGCCATTTCAAAACAAGGGCCTCAGGTCAGTGACTTGACAACTGGTTGTGTCTGTTGATGTAGTTCATAGGGAGAGTGTGGTTGTAGTTGCTGTCAGCATCACGTTTTAAAGATGCGCACGTGCTGTGTATGTTGTGCCCGTATAAACTGGTTTTGGTCACGTGCCCTTCATCAGGCTTTATGGAGGTATCTTGAATGGAAGTGTAGCTTTTTAATGCATTCACCACACGTTTTGACAAAATGCACGATTTTGGTGCTTGTTACTCATTTCATTACTGTTTTTATTTTTCCACATCATTTTCCACATCTCTCTCTGTGAAGTCACATAAATCCCATTTGAAGTATTTCTTACTTTTCTAGTATTGTCGTTCCATGTTGTTTTCTCCATTGTATGAAAACAGTATCTTTTACATAATTATATGTACAGAACTTGGCAGTTAATACCAACTTATTATTCGTAGACTGCTTATTTGCAGATTGATATTGTTTACCCCTTCTTAATAAACTTATGTTTATTCAGTCAACCATGAGCTGGGCAGTGGAGGAGTGGAAGGATGGCCTTCCAGGGAAAGCCCTGCAGAAGATCCAGGAGATGGAGGTCCAGCTGGATAAACTGAAGAAGGAAAGGACCCAGAAACAGTTTCAGCTGGACTCCTTAGAGGCTGCCTTACAAAAGCAGAAACAAAAGGTAAGAGCTCAGTAGAAATGGCTGAATTAAACTCCCTTAATTGAATAAGTGGAGACACATAAACCTGGATTATAATATTAAAATAGGAAGTCTTCCAATTGGTACATTCAAACATGTTTTTCTCTTTCTCCAGATGGACAGTGAACGTACAGAGACCTCTGCTTTGAAAAGAGAGAACCAGTGTCTAGTAGAGTCATGTGACTCTTTGGAGAAAGCTCGTCAGAAGGTTGTTCATGACCTCGGAGTCAAAGAGCAACAGGTAAATAACTGGACACATTTACCACAGTAAAGCTCAGTGTCAAGCATCATATAACTGTTGTTCGGACAAACAAAGCCACTGCTGTGCTGGGCAGAAAGGAAATTATACAAAGGATATACATATCTAATAAGAGTAATATATAACAGTGTCTAATTCTAATTGAATTTTGCTCCTGAATCTAGGTGAGCTACCTTGAAGGTCAGCTTAACTCCTGCAGAAAGACCATAGAGCGACTGGAGCAGGAGCTAAAGAAGTAAGTTCACTCATGCATCCATGAATATTACTATTAAAATGGTTCTAATCTTTCAAACCTGTCTCTTGAATATCTGGTGATGGAGTTATTTTTTTCCCCCCAAATGCCCAGGTACAAAAATGAACAGGATCGTTCTCAGCCTGCTGGCTCCTCCTCTTTGTTTTCCTCCTCCTCCTCTGAGCTTCAGCCTTACACTACTCCACAGAAATGTTTCTCTACCCCAGCTCCTGTGCCAGTCTCCAGGCAACCAGGTACCCCAGTTTGTTCATGTGGTATTTATTTATTTATTTAATCTCAGTTGCTGTTTCCATCCATTTGCTATTGTTATTTTCGTATAAACCTAAGTTGCAGGTGGTAATGCAAATGTTACTGATACTGCTGCCTGTCTCTGGAGGAGATGCTTATTTAATCCTGATTGTTAACTGTGTGTACCGCAGACAATAGACTGGAGGACCTTCAGGAGAAATATTGCCAGGAAGTAGAAGAAAGAAAAAGGCTAGAGTCAGAACTCAAAGTCTTGCAAGTCAAAGTGAGTACATTACTGGGTCAGTGACATGACATGCATATTTTTGTGTGAACATGCATTCAAACAAAGAGTTTGGATGCAGTACAGCTTTCAGCATTCACACGCATTTTCTTCAGAAAATGCACTTTTTCTAGTTGCAGTTTGCAGTACACTGATACAAGGAGGCTTATTATACAGCGAGCGAGTGAGTGTGTGTGTTTGTCTCAGAGGCTCTAAATGTAATGTGTGTAGTTATTGTTCTGAATATATGAATTAGTGTATTTGTGTAATTATTTTCCTGTCTTTAAATGCAAAATTAGGTGCTAACGATACTTAAAACCTGACCTAGCCAATGAAAACATTTTAAATTATTGTATAAAAAAATACGACCATGAAATAATAATGTGTTTCCCGTCTAGAAACCTTATGAGGTGCAAATGTATCTTAAAATAAATATTAGGAATAAATATTTGGGTGCGCCACCGGACATTTTTTCGTTGTGAAGTTAAAATATGGGTTAAAACTGTTTGAAAAAATATTTAATAAATGAGATTTGTTTAAACACATTATTCTGAACTCACAAATATACATTACATCCATATTGAAAATACTTTTTAAAAATACATTTTAGAAGCTTTATTTGTCATTGACCCTGCTATCATTGTGTATTTGTTTCTTTGTAGTGAAATGAAAATGTATGCAGTTGCCGATGTTAACTTGCTTTACTTTATAGTTGCTGAATCAGTCTTCAGTCAGTGTGAGTCACAAGGACATTGCTGCCCGTCAAACTGGATCGTCCATATTTCCATGGCAACAGCAAGATCAAGCCCACAGCCGGCATTCTCAGGATGCAATGGAAACGCCTCTGAAGAGGCGAGGTGCATCCCTGTGGGACGCTCATGAGGAGACGCCTATCAAACTCAGCCAGAGAATGAGCTCTTCCAAAGCAGTGCAGAGTCCAAGTGGATCCTCCCATCAGATGGAGCAGTTGAAGACCCTCAACCAAGGTGGGCTATAATGGCATATTTCTGAAGTTTATGCCTTGCCTAATGATTGCCAAAACTTCTATGAAATGTTCACAGGCTTAAAAATGCACATACCCTACTTCTCTATTTGAGTATCTTAGTTTTTCTTCCTTATGTTTAATTTTCACTGGATCCTTTTCAGAGCTACGTGGCCGAGTGTCAGAGCTGGAGAGGAATCTGTCCAGTCAGGAGAAGGAACTTCGCAGTCAGGCCTCGAAGCTGCAGGAGCTGCAAACTCAGCTGAACCTGGCCCGCAAAGACCTGACTGAACGCGACAGAGACCTGGCAAAGACTCGTCATGAGCTGAGTCAGGTCACAGACAAACACCAGCAGGCGGAGGCCAGGGTAGGTTTCCATTAGGTGGTGTGTATGTGCATCTGCATGCATTTCGGCATAGATTAGTGTTGCCACTGTCAGTTATATGGGGAGATGCAAACATGAAACTAGAACAGAGAACTAGAACACTTAGTTACATTGATTACATTAAAGGAACTATAAATCAGTGACAGATGAATAAACTACTGTTGTGGATTATTTTTTTAGTCATCCTCAGTTGAGCAGAAGCTGAAACAAGTCACAGAGGAGATGAATTGTCAGAGGCACAATGCTGATAGCTGCAGACGTGCTCTGGAGCAGAAGCTCAAGGACCAAGAAAGAGACAGTCAGAAGGTGAATTAACATGGACCATCATTCAACCACCAGTGTTTTCAGCTTTAATCACACAGTATTGAAAACAGGCAGGGTTGTATTTTAATTGAAGCTTTTTGTACATGTAATGTTTTGTACAGGAGCTAGCCCAGCTTCAGAGTTCCCACATAGCTTTGGATCAGCAACTGAACCAGACCAGGACCAAGCTAACACAAGAGATTCAACAGTCTAAGAAAGAATACAACATACTGCAGGCTGACATGGAGAAGGTAACTTTCACATAACTGCTGTCCTTCAGTATTTTCTGCTCTGTCTTTGTCTACTCAAATTCTCTTACTTCATGGAGCCGGATGACAGGTCGCTAAAATTGCAGGCTGCAGATGAGTGTGCTGCATGTGTGTATTGGCCAGTCATTGCCATGAACCCACTGGCACCACATTTGTACCGGTATGGCTTTGTTTTTAGACGGGCCTCCAGAAGAGTCAGATGGAGAGGGAGAGGGAGGAGCAGAAACAGAAACTGCTGCGTTCAGAGCAGAGTCTCCAGGCCAGCCAGACCAAAGAGCAGGAACTCCGCAAGAAAATGGAGGCAGGTTTATTTTTGTACAATTACTATTTACTGTAATGGTGTACTGAGATGCACTTTTCACCCTTTTATGTATGTCTGAATAACCATTTGTGGCCAAAAAATATCACAATATAACCAACTTAGCAGAAAAGTATAGATTTAATCATGTGTTTATCCCAAGGCAGCAACAAAAATTTATTTTCTCTTTCTTGTCCTCATGTTTTCATCACTGTTGCCTCACTAGGAGCTGCAGAAGGAGAAGAACAGCGTGACTGTGCAGTTGGACCAAAGCAGCAGGCGTCTGTCTCAGCTGGAGGAAGAAAAGAAGAGTGGAGACCAGAGTCTCAAACGCACGCAGGGACAATTAGATGATCTCAAAGGTAAATTAGTAGTAGGAATTATATTATCAGTTATTTTAAGAGTGTTAACTGACAAGTTAAATGAGTGTTTTTGTTATATAGCTAAATCAGAGGGACAGGTGGAAGAGCTGAAGAGACTTCAGTCAAAACTAGAGCAACAGACTCAGGCTTCAGCTCGAGACCTGGAAAGCTTGAGAAAGACTCTCTCTGATGCAGAAACCAAAAATAACAGGTGAACTTATTTTGCAGTACAAAAGAAGAAAGTTGGTTTGACTTTATAAGGAGATTCACTCATCTGTAATATTTAATTTAAATTAATTATATTTAAATTTTTAATCCCAATATAGGTTACAGAATGATCTGCAGAAGCAAAAAGAAGAGACAGAGCGGCTGACCAACAGATTGACAGTTCTAGAGAAAGAGAATCAAGACTTCAAATCAAATCTCACTGCAAGTCAGAGTGAGTTTAACAAACTGAAACAAGAACATCAAGCTCTGCTGGAGTGGAAGACAGAGAAGGAGAACTTGATTAATGAAACTGAAGCGATGCAAAAAGAGCTCTCAGAGAAAATTAGCAGCTTGGAGAAAAGTCTCAGCTCACTAAATGAGACTAATGATGAACTTAGGGTAAGAGTCTCTGTTTTTGTTTTGTTTTTTGCAATCACATTCTTACTGGATAAACAGTTAAGAAATAATTAGCCTACAAAATATCTACATTTAATTTGTTTGGATATATTATAATTTACAATTTATTTGCTTTTATTTTTTAAGTCATCAGTGTGGTTTCTTTGTTATTTATCTTCATCATAACTTTTGAGAATATCAAACCAAAGCCATCAATCATCAACAGCAAGCATCTTTAAATAAATTACATCTCTCCCTAAATACAATTCCGTTCATTATTGTAGAAGCAGCTCATGAGTGTGGAGGGAGACAAGGCCAGTATGTCTGCTCACATTGATTCTTTGAAGGGAGAACTTCTCAACAAGAGCACTGAGTTGGAGCAGAGGGAGCATGAGAAGGCAGAGCTGCAGTCTCGACTCTCTGAGGCTGGACACAAGCACAACAAAGAGCTAGAGAATATCGGAGTGCAAGTGGCACAGCTTGAAGCTCAGGTGATTGATTGGATTGAAATTATTTTTTTTCATGAAGTTCATGGCATTCGAATCCATATCACCGTAATACACTCGTCCTTAATCAGCCTCATGGCCTTTGTTCTTTATTTTAACAGGTCAAAGATCTGCAGTTACAGTTGCAAAAGGAAGTGACTCGAGCAGAACAGGCTGAGAGAACAAATAGAGAGCTGCAGGACGAGCACCAGGCAGCCTGTGACCTGGTTCGCTCTAAAGACCAGCTGGTAGAGCTGGGCCAAGCTGAGATCAGCCAGCTGAGAGAGAGCCTGGCACAGTCCACTGCACAGCAGGAGGCAGAACATCTCAGGTGGGAGTTTTATTAGTCAATTATAGTTCACAGTCTGACTTTACAAAGTTTAGTTTTTATGGATGTGTTTGAGAACTCTGGTTCACTGCATCATTATACGTTTGCATATATCATCACAAATTAATTTATACATTATACATTTTCTGGTGCCTACAATAAACGTGGCTTGCTTTTAACGTGCATGTTTTCTGTCTGTTGTGTCTGTGGCAGGCTGGCAGAAGAGAAGGCAGCCTTGCTGAGGCAGTGTGAGGAAAGTGTATCAGCAAAGGCTGAAGAGACAGAGCAGATCAAGCTGCAGTTGGAGGAGGCTCGGCAAGAGCTGCTGCTCACCAAAAACCAGGTCTCTTACACCTGACAACCACAAAAACATATTTAGCAGATAGAGAATTATTAATTTAATTTTTTTCTTGCTAATTCTGGCATTTAGTTTGGAGTTGATTCAATTTTGTGGTATGTATGATAGAGTCAAAATCTGCCCCCCTGAGCATACCACGTTATACATTGTTCTTTTATTATTATTGGTGTTATTCCTTACTTTTGTCTTCACCGGCAGAAGCCTGACTTGTACCTTCTGTTAATGTTTCAGGTTAGTTCCATGGAGCAGTTCCTGAAAGTCCAGGGGCAGCTGGGGGCTGAGCTACAGAAACAAATAAAGACACAATCAGATAAAGAAGAGGAACTGAAAAATATGTTTGATGCGAAATCAGAAGAGTTCAAACAATTGGAAGAGAAGTTTAGGGATCAGCAGGGTCAGGCAGAAGAGATAGTGAAGCAGCTTGGAGAGGCTGAAGCTCGGGTGTTGTCTGTGGAGAAAGAAAAGAGTGAGCTGGAAAATGCAGCACAAGAGATAAAGAAAGAAGCAGTGGTAGAATACACTTTTTATTTACTGAACTTATCTTCAATTTAAGTTTCTTTGTTAAAATACAAATATGAAGTGTAATTCCATTCTTATTCTCCTTAAGGTCTCTCAGCATCTTCAGAGTGAGAAGATCAACCAGCTTTTGGAGCAGATCTCTTCCTTGGAAGAAATGGTTGCTGAGAACAAAGATGCAACGGAGAAGCTTCCATTCCTGAAGGATGAACTGGATGTTCTCAACCAATCTCATGCTCAACTCCAAAGGTCTCTAGAAGCTGTTGAAAATAGTCACTCTTCCACTATGGAGCTCAAGACCAACCTGGAACATGACCTGACAGAGAAAAATAAGCTGGTCTCTGCTTTGGAAAAAGACGTCAGAGAGCTCACAGAGAAGATGGTTAAAGAATCTGAGAGTCATACGTTAGAGGTCGAAAACTTCCTCAACAAAGAGAAACGCTTTAAAGAGCAACTTGAGGCTGCCAAGAAATCAGTAACTGCTGCCAAAGCGGAATCGAGTTTCTGCAGGGAGGAGATCAAGACCATGAAGACGACTTTGAGTGCTGCTTCACGTGGCTTGGAAGAAAGAGACAACACAATAAAGAGTCTGAAGGAGAAGCTGAATAAAGCAGAGGCAGAGCAGGCCAAAACCTCAGATCTTCTGAAAGAGAAGGTTGTTGCTATGAACAAAATCAAGGTTGGTCAGTAATTTATTTTTACAGTTTTTCTCCAAAGAATATAATCCAAACTTTAATTGTTTTGCTTCTTTAAGATATTTTAACAAATGCAGTGTTGAGTCTTGAGTCATTCAGCTGAGTTGTTATCACATAAAGGTACAACTGGAGATGCTGCAGATGGACCTGGAGGACAACGAGACAGCCATGAACACTGTTGACGGTCAGGTGGAGGAGCTGAAAGCGACTGTCGAGTCACAGGAGGCTCAGATTGCTCAGAACCACATCCAGATGTCTGACATGGAGGCCAGGTTGGAGGACAGCAAAGCCCAGGTAGTCGCACAAAAAATCATTCAGTGTCACAGCCTTCTGAAATAAATGTAAACTTCTCTAAATTGAACTTCTCTGACTCTTCAGGTCTCTGTCCTGGAATCCCGCTTAGAGGAGGTGCAGTCGCAGAACTCCATTCTGGAGGCACAGTATGTCACCGCTAAGGAGGACCTATTCGAGAGGAGTTGTGAAATTACTCGTCTGGAAGAGGAGGCTGTTAAACAAAACCAGCTGGAGGAGAAAGTTGCAGAATTAGAGTCTAAACTGAGTCAGATCATGGAGGAAAATATCAAGTTAGAGACAACTCTGAGGCAGATAACTGAAGACAAAGAGAACCATCTCAACCAGTTGCTCGAGGAGAAGAACATGCTTGAGGCCAACATAAAACAGATAACAGATGACAAAGAGCAGTTAGAAAATGAATTCATTCAAATAAATGCAGAGAAGAAACAACTGGAAACCAGTTCAGACAAGTTGTCTGAGGAGAACAAACAATTACAGGCCAACATTACGCAGTTAACTGAAGACAAGCAGCAGATGGAAGCAAAGATCGATGTAATGACTGCTGAGAAGCTTGAATCCGAATCAACTGTTGGTCAGTTCAGTGAGGAGAAACCATGGCTAGACGTTGCCTTCAACCTGATGACAGTGGAGAAAGTCAAACTTGAGGCTCAACTTAGTGAATTAACTTCTGAGAAAAATGATTTGGTTTCTAACTTGACTCAAGTGGTTGAAGAAAAGCTTCAGCTGGAAATGAATAATAATCAGTTGACTGAGGAAAACATCAAACTGCAGTCTGGTGTGAATCAAGTAATTGAAGAGAAGCTGCTCTTACAAGAGACCAGCGTGAGGCATGAGAATGAGGTGGCGTCACTTAAAGAGGAGAACAGATGCATCCAGAACTTGCTCCAGACCTCGCAGCAAGAGCAGCAGAGGCTGAGGGAGCAGGTTCACATGAGGGATGAGAGGACCGAGGTGGAAAACAGAGAGAGGTACTGGACATCTTTTCAACCTGTGTGTGCTAAAAAAATGAAATAGTGTGTCCATTTATTTTTTCACAGTGTTTTTTTAATCCTTATTTCTACTTTGGACGATATGTTTGAACACAGGAGTCACCAGTTTGAGTCGGAGCAGGCCAAACTGCAACAGAAGCTTGCAGACCTGCAGAAAGAGCTGACTGTGCTCCAGCAGCAGTACGATTCACTGCTAGAGCAGGTGGGCCTGCAACAAACCCTCATTCAGCAACTGTCAGAATCACAGGGAGCTCCGAAACCAAGAGAAGAAAACTGCATCACTGAGTCTGAGGAGACAGATGTTGATGGTGAGTGTCCAGCAAAACCTTTTCTTGGAATACTGCTGCTGCTTTAATTTGATTATGTACATTTATATGGATTTATGTCTTAACAGTTAACAAAGTGGAAGCAGCAGGACAGATTGATGTGGAGCCAACACTCGATCCAACTACAAATACAGACCACCTTTTAATTAGGGAACAGCTGAGCCCCATGGTGTTTGACTTGGATGAACTTTCCCAACAGTCACCAGAGGCTTTTGGGTATAAAGAGTTTTCTACTTACCACAAACACACACCTATGTACACATGTTATTTTTGATTTATTATGTGATGAGTAAATCTAATATCCTGCAACCCTGTAGTGAGACAAAGTTGGTCCTCAAGGAGGACATTGTCGAAAAGGAGATGATCCAGGAAGAGATGGAGGAGGAAGGGCAGGAATGTGTGGTGGATCTAGAGGAGTTCAGGAGTAATGAGGGGCAACTACACCAAGAGCAACCATTAGATCAGGTATAACATAATTATTATGACCACATACATACATTCTCTTCTCAGAAAGTTTGTTTTCTAACTATACTATTTTTTTAAGGTTCCTGAAGACAGCCATATTACCAGTGATGGTTTTGAAAGCAATCCTGATGTCAGTGAAATGCCCGGGCACGTGTCCTCCTTGACGGAGACCAAAGCATTATTGTCCTGTGGTGAGTTAAATTGTGCCTAAAACTGCAGTTGCAGTAGTTACATTTTAATTGGCTTTTTTCTAATTCACATTTTAAACTCATTAGACTTTAGACATGTACATATTATATACTTATACTCAGTTTATTTTTTCAGCAGTTGGCTATATACAGTGTAATAAGCACTATGCCTTATTTTGCTAATTTAATTGTATTCTGATTTACATTAATGCTCACATGAATGACGTTTGAATCATTTTGATGTAATCATCATGTCTGTCAGCAGACCTGCCCGAGGGAAAAGATGACATTATTTTCTTCAAGGAAATGATCACGAAACAAGAAAATGAACTCCAGGCCCTGCGATCAGAGTTTGATCTACTGACCTCTGAACTGGCAATTAGAAAGGAGCTGACCACTGACCTGGAGGTTCAAATTCTTCACATGGAGAAGAAAGTTAATGCAGCAGAGGAGGATGTTCTTGGTGCAGGACATAAACTGAATGCTGCTGTGGAGGAGAAGAAAGAGCTGGTTAAGCAGGTATGGCGAAGAAATGGCACAGTCACTGATATCAATGTACTAATGCAGTGGGGGGGGGTGCCCCCTAGGGGGTGCAGTGCCATTGCGGGTGGATTGGGTAAGACTCAATAACTAACTGAATGCTTGGACACTGCTAGAGAAATTTTGGGAATCACTGTACTAATGTAACAGTTGTATTTATTATTTATGTGTGACAGTAACACTGTGTTCTCTAATAATTTAGTTGGTGCAACTGTCAGAGGAGAGGGAATCATTAACTCTACAGCTACAAACATCTAACTGCCAGCTGTCTGATGTTATTGAGATGCTGGAAGGACTGGAAATGGCTAAAGGTAAATTCCTAATTGCTTACTGCATATGAAGAAGTCATTCGACCATTTTAAAACCTCAGTTGGAAACAATTGTGAAATACTGAGTGAATGTGATTGTGTTACTATTCTTCCATTGTTTAAGTTTATACTGTTGAGAGCAACTTCCATTTGATGACACAAGCGGCCTTTTAAATGAATAAACCAGTTTACCAGTGTTTCGTGTGTTATTATTACGTAACTGTGTTTGCTTGGTATTGTAGGAGGCTGGGATGAGAAGTTCCTCCAGCAGGAGAGTGAGTTGAAAAGAGTTCGCTCTGAGAAAGCCAATCTGGAGCAGCACATCCTGGGCATGGAGTCTGAGCTGGAGACCTTGCAGGAGGAAAGGACCAGACTGAAGGATGAGATGGAGATACAGAGGAGGACTTGTTCAGGGATGGAGCAGCAGATAGAAACACTCAAAACAGAGGTGAGTAGAGCTTAACATTGCAGTATTTTATTTGAAAGATTGGATTTAATGTGTGAAAATTGTCAAAGCAATCACTTTTTGTCCCATACAAAAACTCATCACAATGCAAGACATTGTTTTTTAAGGTTACAGATGCATCAGGGTGACATGATGGTTGTATTTGTATCATTTCTCAGACAATTCAGCTGAGATCTGAGCTTGTGTCCTGCACTGAGGAGCGGGATGAGCTGAACCAGTCTTTGGGGCAATGGAGAGAAAAAGTTCACAGCCTGGAGAAGACTAACTGTGACACTCGACACTTAATTTCCATCCTAGAGGATGACATCAGAGCAGGGAGGAAGCAGTATGAAGTCCTTCAAGGCAACATGGAAAATGTAAAGGCTGAGAGGCAACAGGTACTTACTCTACATTAAAAACCTGGAAGTAGCTTTCTTGTTAGAGACACTGATGTACCGTACACTGCAATAGAACAGCAAATCGGTACTATTAATCAAAATTCATATGTAAAATGTCATCCATTTACCTATTGTTTATGTTACAGTTACTTTGTTTTATGACCAAAACAATTGTATTTACTTAAGCTGTTGGAGAGGATCCAGGCGCAGGAGCAGGCCATCACTCAACAGAGTGGAGAGAGAGAGGAGCTGATTGGCCATCTTAACCAGATCAAAGAAAACCACACCTCTGCCAATCAAAACACTGAGTCCATGGTCAGCAAGATACAGGTGAAGGGAAAGTTTTGATTATAAACTACTGTGAAAATGGGGTTTGGAGTTTAAAAGGGGTGTTGATTTTGGTTATGCTCCAGTCACAATGAAAATTCTTCAAGGAGTAAAATTTTAAATTTTACCTCCTCCTTCTTATTTTCCCCAAGGCGTTAGAGGGAGAAGTGAATCGTCTCTCACAGTCACTGGAGTCCTCCCTTATGGAGAAAGGAGAAATTGCCTCTCGTTTGAACTCCACACAAGATGAAGTCCAGCAGATGAGGACTGGAATTGAAAAGCTTCAGGTCCGCATCGAGTCAGACGAGAGGAAGAAAAGGAAGATGGGAGAGCTGCTCAAAGGTGACCGCTGGTGCAAGATAGATAAGATCAATGACCTCAGGAGTTTAGTGATGTGTTGCCTCATATGTGACTGTATATCTCTGTAGCTGCCCAGAGGAAGGCTGACTCACTGCAAAATCGCATTGATACGCTGGAGAGAGAGAGGGAAGACGTGGAGCAAAGTCTTGAGGAAGCTGTTCTACAGGTACTCAGTCAAAAGGTTTCTCACATTGAGGCAGTTTTTTCCAATTGCAATTTAATCTTGGTACAGATAAAATTCACAGGTGGAAGGGTTTGTTGATCTCATGGTTTATGGTTGGTCCATATCATATGAATTACACATGTGGTGTTGTTATACACAGACGGAGACAAGGAAAGCTGAGCTGGAGGAGGAAAAAAGCAAGGTACTTTCATATTAATGTGTTTGGCAAAATGACACCATGCCCCATATCCACAATGTTTTTATTTAGGTTCTAATCGAGCACTGCTGTATGTCAACCTAGAAAAATAGTAATTGTCTCATGATCTAACTTTCCATTTTTCAATTGCCTTTCCCTTCAAATCTTCGGCTGTTTCTTCACTTAGGTGGAGGAGGAGAAGAGGGAGCTCAGCGAGAAACTGTCAGAGCTCTCTGCTGTGCTGGAAAACCTGAGATCTGAGAAAGAACGCATGGAGAGGGAGCTGGAAACAAAGAACAGAGAGATCAATGAGCTGAGGGTTGTTAAGGAGGAGCTTGAAAGAGGATTGGAGAAGGCAGAGGTAGACAGACGACGAGAGGAGGAGAGACAGACACACATGATGGAAGAAGTTGAGAAAGAGATGAGAGAGGAAGCAGAGAGACAAATCAAACAAGTAGATGACCTCCAGGCTCAACTGGATGCCTTCCGACAGAGGGTGATCTCATTGGAACAAAAGTGCGTAGAAACAGAAGGGGACAAAGACAGGGTCCAGTCTCTGCTGGTAGAGCTGGAGAAGGAAAAACATTGTCTGCAGAGTTGTTTGGAGGACTTGCAGACAGAGGGAGAGACGCACCGCTCTCAGAGAGATGAGTGGGAGAAAGAGAGAAACAACCTGAAGACTTGTATTGAGACTTTGGAAGAAGACATCTGCGGGTTTAAAATGTATATAAAAGCTAAAGAGGAAGAGATAGCAACTTTGGAAGAGGAGAGGGAGAAGGAAGCAGATCGGCGACAAACATCTGAAAAATCTGTCTCATCTCTTGTGGCAGAGAAAGAACAGGTGGAAGGAGAAAACGGAAAGTTGCTGGAGGAAAAGGAGAAACTTCAGCTTACCTTAATGTCGGTGGAAGAAGAGAGAGAAGACCTACGCTGCGCTCTTACATCCGCAAAGAAAGAGAAAGAAAGGGTAGAGCTGGAGAGGGACGCTATCGCTAGTGAGAAGGAGAAGCTTCAATCTCAGCTGTCTCTTTCAGAAGAGGAAAAACATGACACGCAACAAACACTGTCTTCACTCAAGCAAGAGAAGGAAAAATTAGAAGAGGAGAAACAGAAATTAGATGTTGAAAAAGAGGAATTGCAGTCATCCCTTATTTTAATTGAGGTAGAGAAAGAGAACCTGTGCTCAGCTCTCTCTGAGCTGGAAAAGGAGAAGCATAGAGCAGAAGAAGAGAGAAAGAAACTCTTCGAAGAACAACAGAGCCTTCGGTCCACTGTTGCTTCCATGGAGAAAGAGCTGGAGACACATAAACTGTCAGCTGTGCAGTTCAATGAGCAGGTACACTTGTTCAGAATTTGGGAGAATCTGATACAGTGATGATGTGACAGTGACATTAAAAAAAAAATCCTCATGAATCTTCCTGTCTCCTCTAGGTGGCAGAGCTAACATCTCGTGCAACTCGTCTGTCCAAAGAGAGAGACTCTGCTCTGAGCAAGACGAATCTTTGGATGAAAACCTGCAAACAGCTGGAGCAGGAGAAGCAACTGATGATCAACTGCTCAGGTACACACATGATCCACAGATCAATAATAAGACCAGTTTGTCTTTGTCCTTAATGGTAAAATATATCCAGAATATTGAAAATGGTGGCATTTTGTTGCTGTTTTTATTTTCGTTTCAGGAGATGGAAAGAGTTGTGAAGAGGCACACACAGGAGTAAACCATCTGGAAGCTGAGTTACTGGAGAAAAACAAGGAGTTGGAAAAACTTATGGCTGCACTTGATGGAAAGCAGAAAGAATTAGAAGCAAGAGGCAAGGAGCTGGAGGAGATAAAGAGTGAGTTGGATGAAGTGAATAAGGTTCTGGAGGAGAAGAGCATCGAGGCTGATGAGAGCATGGAAAAATACTGCAGCCTGATGGTCGAAGTCCACAAACTGGAAGAAACCAACAATGCATTGACAACGAGGCTGGAACAGATTACTGCTTCCCAACACACTGAAGCTAATATCCACCCTGGTACTGCTCGCTGCCGGCGCTCAGGACGGAAGTCTTCCTCCAAACATGAGGGAGACAAGATGCATGACAACACTGAGAACATGGTTCCTTCAGCACCTCAGAGGTCTCCTCAGGGGTCAGGGAAACGGGGTCACCGTGACATCCATGATAAAGACAAAGCCCAGGAGGCCTTGCACAACCTGACGAAGAAGATCAAAGCCAACACAGTTGCTACACCTAAATCAGGAACCAAACCGGAAGAGGAGTTCAGACCAGAGGGACTTCCTGAGCTGGTGCAGAAAGGTTTGTGTTGAGATGGCGTAGCAACAGCTTAATCACAAACAAGACTCTCACAATGTTATTGGGATAGTGTGACTTTTCCATTCCTTAAATTTCACACAGCCATAAATACAGTAATTGTTTGTTCTGCCTCAGGCTTTGCTGATATTCCTTTGGGGGAGATGAGTCCGTTCATTGTGAGGAGAACCACAGTGAGGCGCTGTAGTCCACGGCTGGCTGCTAGACACACCGGTCCCATATCTGAAGCTGACTGCAAGGTGAGCACACACAGCATTTCTTGTATTTGTAGTCATACTCACAATAACCTTTAGACTAAACCCCTGTTGTATGTATTCTGTTATGCTACAACTTTCACTGAAGGGATCCTGCATATTTTTACCTTGTACTTTGCTGTGTTTCTTCTTTTTTTGATTTATTGTGTCTTGTCCCTATCTTGTCCTCAGCTTTTAGGGCCCACACTCCTTCAGAGTCCCACTGCAGACAGCTCCGGGAGTAATGCACTTTCTCCGAGTGGCGAGGAGAAACCTACACGTCGATCACTGAGCTTACGGAACACACCAGAGCAGAAAGACAAACAACTTTTAAAACAACAAACACAACAAGGAGAGAACTGTCAGGTTCAGTAGAATGATGTACACATATGCGCGCGCACAGAAATACATACACACATGCCTAACTTCTAATACCATCTAGCTTAATTATAAACATTACAGAATGGGTCAGGTATTAGTTTAGGATGTAGGTTTTGGGCAGGGTGAATTATGGCTTAGCCATTTTAGAGTTGATGGTTGAGGTAATGGGTTAGTAAATACGTTATGCCAGTTGGTGTTGTCACAAAGATGTACAAATATATACACTTCCTCACATCACTGCAAAAGCCACAGCTACCCTTGTGTAATAAAATAAATCACTGACTCAAGTCAGGTTTAACATCCAGTTCCTGATTTTCTGATAAGCACTAGTTTTATTGTTTTCTCTGTTAAGCAGATTTGATTTGAAATGTCTGATATGTATTTTTCATAAATGTTTTAGAAATAATACCACCCTTGTTTAAACATCCTATGAATGTATCTCCATATACTCACTTTGTTTATCTTTGCCTGTGACTATTATTGTGTATAAAACACAACAAACAACCTACAGTTAGTTCTACATGATGCACTAACAGCTCTGCTACTTTTATCTATGTCTTGTAAAATATCAAACTGTATTGGCAGCTAATTTTACTAAGATCTGCTCTGACACTTTTTCATGTTTTTTCAATGTTTTAATTTTGGAGATTGGACAACAAATTTGATGAATCAGATTGTTTGGCATGATGTTTTATTTCTTTGTAGCAAAACATGTCATATACGTTTTTTTATTTTGTCATAGGCTAATGTTTACTGATCTTTGTAAATAGTTAGAGAAGAAATACCTTTTTTTAAACTAAACCCTCAAAGCCTCTGTGGTCTGTCTTTTCTTTGCTGCTATGTTTGACTTTCATTCAAAGCATGTAGCATGTGTGAGTGTGACCAGAATGTGTGAAGAGGTGTTACATGATTTCACAGTGCAATATGCTATCACATTTGGATAAAATGGCTCAGGTTTGTCTACCTGAACACTAATTGTTTTTTTACCTGTTTTACACCAGACAAAGTCAAATATATGAGCCCATGTGAGAGTTACAAATTTTGTTATTGTTCAGTCCACATTGAAATAAAAACACATCTTAGATCAGTGCATCACTGCCACCACATTTATCATTATTCGTACTTCACAGAGTTTTTATCAATTGAAAAGTGCATATCTTTAAAATCCAGTCTGACTGTCTGGATTGAGTCTACACAAAATGTTGTTGAAAATATATCAAACCTCTGCTGAATGAGCTGAAGACAGTGGAACTTCTGCTGAATTAGTCAATAGTATAAAGTTGGATTTCAAGTGAATAGCATGAAAGCATAATTTTGTGAAATTTGTAAAAATATTAATTTGGAAACAGTAATTTATTTGAAGAGGCAGAAGTGTGTATTGAGTTTCTTGCAATATGGAGACTATGTAAATGCACAGGCCCCCACAGACCACTAGGGGGCCCGGGGCCAAGTTACCTGTCTAATCAAAATTATCTGTCAGTGGGTGACGTCACGACAGGTACGATGGGAATGAGCGACAGGTAGCCATCATTCCCGTCAGTGAGGATGCGCATGGCAAACACCGCTATGGCGTCAAAAAGAATGGACCCTAATGCTGGGGAAACACGCATGAAGAAAACGGAGGAAGAAAGAAAGTGGAAGACTGAAGGTGAAGTGTTTGTTTGGGAGGTGGAGTGCCTGGGTTAACGGTATAACGCCGAGTTTTTAGAAAGTTTGTCCTGCTAGCTAGCTCAGTTCGCCTCGGTTAAATGTTAGCTGGGTAAGGTTAATATGTCCATAAACCCAGCTTTATTTAATATTAGGCCTTTTGTTGATTATGGTGGACTACTTTGGCAGTTGCATTATTGCTCTAGTTGCAGTCTCAGTCGTTGTACATTTATTTGAATATTTGTTGAGACGATACAGTTTGCTAACTTAAGTTTCTACAGCTGGTTTTTGTTCAATATCGTCACCTTCTTACAAAAAAGGCCAAAGTCATTTTTTGACATTTTTTTGCCCCCCACTCCACATCATACTTTGTATTTGCTCAGGCCATCATTTTAAGAAGATTATGTATGACCAGCAATATAGAAATGACAAACTGTTTTGCATATCTAACATTGTTTTATGTGTGTGTGTGTGTTTTTTCAGGATGATCCTCATGAAGATTGTCAAACAGTAGGACTGAATTTTTTTATGGGTGGCTGCCGTGCTCCCTTTTCTCTTTTTTCTCTCTCTGGAATCATGGCCACTGTGCAATGACGGAGTATTGTGGTCTATCATTTCCTGTCTGTGACTTGTCTGTTACATTTAACATTAACGTCCCCTTAATTCATCCACATGTACAACATGCCCCCCTGTGCCCCTTTAAACATTTCCACCTGTCATTGTCCACCTTTTTCTTTCTGTTAAATAACAAATAGCTATAACGTACTTCACATAGATCAGGGACCATAGAGAAACAGATTTGCTTTATGTGTTCAGCGGATAACTGAATATTAAATTGCAGTTAGTCCTCTGCTCACTGGGGGTAAAAGCTATAGAGGAGAAATTTAGTTGTGTGTGTGTGTGTGTGTCTAAATGAACCCAGAGTAATGATTCCTTATTTCAAAATTATTGTTCAGAATGATCATTTTCCTAAAATCCAAGATGAGCTTGCAGATGAAAAATTAGTTTGTAGCCTACCTCACACCATAGTTGAATATCTAAGTGATAAAAAGCAAAATTACAAAAGTAAAAACTCAAGTATGTTAGACAATTTCCATCCAAATCAACCATTTGGCTCCCATGGACAACCGGGCTATATACATTCATGGCTAAAACCACCTTAACTTTATAAAAGTCAAAACTCCTGTTGGATCAATCATCGTTCACCATTTCATTATTTCAACATGACTGCCACGTCGTCATCCAACATTTTGATCCAGCATTTGTATCCAGCATTTTGTGACAGTGGGCCAGATTGCGAACAGTGGCTCCTGGTGGATGTTCATCAATTGTAAGTCTTTTTTTCTATTTGTGGGCTGAGGTTTTAACACACCATTTATTTCAGCTTGACTGACCAAGAGGAGCACCCATTTGTTCATCTAACAACGTTAGATTATAAAGATGGTGACTGGCCTGTTATCTGGTGTGATGAAGGTGCCTGGTCTGTCAAGAATGCAACTACAATATTTTGGCAATAACCTGATCTTTGGGGGTGTATTTACAAAAGGTAAGAGTAATTTTTAAGTTCTCTTTTATGGATGGCTGCCATGTCGTCCTTCTTATGTGGGTCTCCAAAGTGGTTAGACTGTTTTTTGTAGAGGAGGGGAACCAATTATTCGTTCGGAATTATATTTTCTCTAAAATCAAATATGTGCTTGCAGACTAAAGAGCAAAAAAATACACCACACCAGCATTAAACATCAAACTTTTAAAGCAAAATTAAAAGTAAACCCCAAGTACTTTAGACAATTTCCATCCAAATCAACCAATTGGCTCCCATAGTCAGCTTGGCTATATCAATTAATGTCTAAAACCAACCTAACCTTATGCCTGGTGTCATGTATTGAAGGTTATTTTTCTCACATTGTGAAAGGCTTACACTACAGAGAATGAGGTTAACTGAATCGACTCATAAGAAGGTCATTGGGTCAGTAGGTGCAGAACACACAAGCCAACTGATGACAAAGGGCACAGTAGGTTCAGTTTTTTGTGCCGCCAGAGAGATTGGTGTAGGACACCATTACCCAGGGATTCCCCATTATGGATAGCTGTGATGAAGAAGGCAGCCATGCCGCACTCAACCCTTATTGATGATGATGATGATGATGATGCCTTTGCCATGGAATGTCTTCAGGTATGGGCTTTCAGATATATTGTCCACTTTGGTTTAATCCTTGTTTGCTATGTACAGTATACTGTATGTATATACCTATGTATGCATGCACGTGTATTTACTGATTTTTCTTTTTCAGATGTTCAAGCATAAGGACCTGTGACCTAAGCTGACCAAGCCTTGGGCACTGCCTTGACCACCTGGAGGCCTCATCTCCAAAGGTCTGAGTCTGCAGACCACAACACATGAACACTTCAACTAGCTTGCCTTAATAGTTTTCTATGAACTGCACCCACTTAATCCAAAGACTCTCCAACTCTGGACCACCTACCCCCACTGAAAACTACACATGTCTTTGTATTTTTACTTCTTTTTTTTTGGCAGTCTGTACCACCCATGGCACCATTCGACCACCAACCAATGCATGATTGTAAATTGACCAAATATTTCTTCAGATTCATCAGGTACAAATCATGTTTTCTGACATGATGCTTTGGAGGTCTGTAACTAGACCCCTGAGTCCCTAAACAACAACGGTTTTGGTTAACCATTCAAGAGTTCCATTAAAAGTCTATTTTCATTTAATGGAAAAAGTTTCTTTGGATTTTTCTTAATTTCTTATTTCCTTATTTGTTATTCTCAATTTGTAAATCAGTCAGGATTTAATGAGCTGGGTCTCCTTTACACATCAGCTCACCATGGTATGCTCTCATCCCCTTATGCCAAGATACAGTCAGCAATTGATGTTTGTTACACAGAGCAACATGTCCACTTGACAAAGTGTGTCTAAAGCATTTGTGTAAATCAGATTCAGGCATTTCAAGTTTGATGCTCTGTCAGTGGTCCACTGCTACCACAACCGATGTTATAAAACATATAAGCCTTTTACATACATGTACCACACAATGCGATAACCACCAGTGTGACAGTGTTACATCACTGCTCTGCTTTCTCTGTGTCTCAGAATTGTAATTTTGTTGATATGTTCTGTATACGTAGCACTTATTGCACGTCTCCACCCAGGGAGAGGGATCACTCGCATGTGGCTCTCCATAAAGTTTCTGCACCTTTTTTTATCCCCTATGTTATCTTTTTTTGTCGCAGTTTTTATAGGCAGACGATGTCACACTTACAGTACAACTCAATACCCAATGTGACCTTGTCATTCATCCTATTTCCATTAAAAACCTGTTTTGTATCAATTAATCTAATTTATGCTTGTGCTTAATATCATATAAACTTTTATTATTGCCGTTAACCTGTGTTTTCTGAATAAAATCAAAGTTTGGTCTTTGTAAATATCAGTCTTAATTTACATTTATTTCTTTAAAACAATCCTGCTTCCATTGCCACAGTAGAGAAAGCTTTTTATGTTGTACTTTGTTTTATTTAAAAGTAGTCTCACAGTACAACTTCAGTGACACATTACACATCTAAGTTTCATGGTCAATAAAGTATTTAACTAAACTTTATTTTTAGCTAAATGTCCTTCATAGTGATTGAATGTGTCAGTACTAACATGGTGTAACAGTGGCTGCCTGTAGTATGTCAAAAAACAAAAAACAGATTAACCTTTGCATGTTGGAGGAGCACTGATTTGGATCAATAACCATTGATTTTCTCTACTCCTGTAAACACATTTGATTTAGAAGTATTGATGTTTGCCAACCTTTTGACCTTTTTGTTTTGTGAAGGCGTAGTAGGGAAATCTTAAGGACACAGTGGTCATTCATGCCTTTTTTGCTGGAACATCAATGAAACCCGACAACCTGGTTTGTTCAGACATTATTGTACTTCACTGTGTCTCTGCCTGGCAGTGGGTGAGGATGTAGCAGGGCATGCAGGGTTATGGGAACAGAGAGGAGTGGACATAGTCACACAACTCAAGGCATATGCAGCCCACTCTCCCTCGGAAGCTGCAGTGCCAGAATCAACTCTGTCCAAAAGCATGGGAAATGAGATGAGTTTACTGAGCTATGTAATCACAGTCTGTGTGTGTGTGTGTGTGCGTGTGCACCACTGACACTCTGTCAATCCCCTGCTGTATGCATGATTTGTCCTATTCTTTACCCACCAATACTGTCTAAGCAGCAGGTCTGCGGGGCAGAGGGGAGTCACTGACAGGATGAGTCAACCAGTTTGTATGAATAGGACCAATGAGATAGTTGTGCATTTTAAAAACTGAATTATGTAATTTGCTATGTGAACACATAATTTAAAGGTTGCTTTATTAGAGAGTGAGGTGTAAGTGGATGAAGCATAAAATCAATAATTTGTAATTTTGTTCATAATTTAGTCTTTCATAGTAATTTTCCAGTGTTCCAAGTATTTTATAATGGGTAGGTAATGTTTATATTCTTTTTTGGGTTTAACTCTATCTGGGTTTAACTCTATCTTTTTTGATAGAGTTAAACCTGTCTGAGCATCTATGTTGTTTTGACTTCACACTGCAGTTCCTGTGTCACAGTGTTGCCTCTGTTCACTCACCGCATCCTCCTGAATGGTGATATAGTGTTCAGTTACACACACAGTACAAGCACCTTTCAAAGATTTGCCTCTCCCTGCAGCACTAAATATAGAAACCATTAAAGCACAATGAACATAGAGGCCACTAGAGGCTCCAGTTCATCTGACGTCTGTCATTACAGTGTTTTGAAACATTAACCTCCCTCAGGGAAATGGCTTTCAAAGACTCACACTGAACAAAGTCATGCTTCAGAATATAATTAAGCAGGTGCAAATGTTAACGTCACAGCTCCACATCCTTTGTTTTATATCACTCTTTAATATGACATAACAATAATTGCCTCTTAGAGGGACATGTGTTCATGTAAGACCTCACCACTCACTGTTTCAAGGGTTCAGCAGGTTTTCTGGGTTTTTAAGTAATGAAGTAATTCTATTCTTTGAAATGGTTTGTATGGTTTAAATGGCCAATGCGGGAAACTGGCAAAATGAAATTCAGTTCCTGATAAGTACAAATTCATAACAATGGATCCTGTCTGTTATAAAGAAAACACAGAGTTGATTATTTTCAGGAGTCTGGATATAAAGTAATGGGAGAGTTTAGTGTTATTCTGGAATTTATCTGTTGCCACTTCAGCAAAATATAAAACTCATCACAACACATTTTCTTCCTCAAACTACAAACACAGCAACAGTGAAATAATTGAAATATAATTTAATTAGAAGACTTATGTTGTACAAAAACCTTTGTTTCATTGTGTTTAGATCTGCCAGAGATAATATTATGACAGGGTCTCCCACATTCACATCAGTGTAGAAATATACAGAGAACGTTATAGAAAAATCCAGTTTTCTTAATCAAAAAACACCTGCAGCACATTAGCAGAAAAAGTTAGCACAGCTAAAAAGATGATCATGTAAAAATGTCAGCGTTTACTAATAAGCTGATCAGCAAAGAGCAAACCAACCAGCCACCACACAGCGTAATGCATCTACTATTTCCATTCAGTGTAAATATTGAACCATACAGTTTCTGAGTTACTGCAGGAATTAAAATGCTGCTGTTATAGCAACAACATAATAAGGATATGAGTTCAGTTTGAATGTGATGAAATGTGGCTTAGTATGATGAATGGAAACATAGCAGTTCATACTACTTATTAAATTGTTGTTCTATTTCATGGTGCCCTGCTCTTAGCATATTATGACGAGTGCAGGTTGCACTACTGACTTATTTCTGCTTTTCATTGCCATTCGATTCACTAAACAAATTCAGACCTAGATATGTTTCGGCATAACATTTAAGTGTAAAAGTTTGGTGTGATAACGTAATCTACCTGCCATTGATGTCATATAACAACATCATCTGGTTCACAGTGGAAGCTCCATCTTGTTGTGGTCAAATCCTGTCAAAGTGCATTTCCAATGGCAGGCGTACACACAAGGAAGATTGCCCTTTGAGTGTGTCAGTGTGTGTGTTTGTGTGTGTCTGCACATTTTAACTGAATTTATTCTTGCACAATAACAGTAATCCTCCTATAAAACAATAATATTCCAACAATTAAAAACAAACAGATTTACCCCTGATGACGTGATTAACTAAAACCTTTGAAATTAGACAAATAAGGTTTCTAGGAAGACAGGTCAAAACTCAATAGATGAACTAATATGAAGTGACAGAAATATGGTATACTCAGATAATGTATATTAATAAAATATTCATTAACATTCTAAGAATGTTAATTATTTAGAATTAACATTCTTCATTAATGAATGTTAATGAATTAACATTCATTAACATTCTAACTGCATCATTCACATGTGACGGCTACTCTTTCCCCATACAGGTTATCTCTATAAATTACCTAAAATATATACATATACATATATACAGTATACAACAAAGCCTGAAACAAACTGAACAGTAAAATAAGGCAAAGGAAGGAGTTTAAGGCACAATGATGGTTTGGCAAATCTCACAGAGCCAATCAGTGCTCTTTGTTCTTTTAAAATATCATCAGAGAGACACAGTGTGAACAAATAACATGAACTGCAACATGTTAATACGGTGACAAAACTGATCAAGTACACTCTCATTTATCCATGTCCTTATAAAACAGTCAGTGTTAGTCAGCATAAAAGCTTCAGATTAAATATATAGAATCACATAGTTCAACTTAAATCAATTGCTGCCGATGGAATTAACAATGCCGTTAATGATCCGATGTAGGCAGGGACCGTTGTGGCTTGTTATAACCCCTTTCCCAAAACAAAAACAAAGACATTTGTAAATCTGTGTAGTAAAAGAGCTGTAGTGGAAAATATTGCAGAAATGCAAACTACAGCCAGGCACCTTGGACAACTGCTACTGACGTACTACATCACCAAGTTGCGGGTGATGATATTTGTCCTGCAGTCACCGAATGACTTGATTTAGTTAGTGATGATGGCAAATGGAAAGGTCTTGGAAGGATCGAGAAAGGCGTTGGCCATTGTCTTTCTACTTGAGTTGTTCAATGATTGAGATATCACCTCGCTCCAGATCAAAACCATTTATGAGCAAATTCCCATTTTTGGCCAGTGGTGTCATCAGATCCTGCAGCCCAGCCTCTCTCTCCTTCTTGTCCCGTTCGTCGTTTAAACTGGCAGACACTGTTCTCTTGGGCACAGTGAATTCAGGGGCAGGGCTAAATCCCAGCTCTGAGGACAGTTTGCGTTTAATTGACGCTGCACGCTGGAACTTATCATAGATCTCAACACTCACACGTCGACGAGTTTCTTTGAATTCAGCAGAGACGTTAGCTGTCCACTCTGCTGCGTGAGCACGGATCTCACCTACCTGCAGGATGACCACGACAAAGAGTGGCATAAGTATATGGATTTGAATTTAATATATTCAACTTGAATATAGTTCATGCCAACCATGAACTATATTCAATATATATCACATTGCCCTTTCAGTGGTAACCATATTGTCTATTTTTACTCTTTGTCCATTGACTATGACAATATTGGCCTTAGAGTATGTGTTTGGGTGGCTGATTGGATTATAAAACAGTTTTATCTTTGAAATGAAGTTCAGAGGAGGCAACATGGCACTGTACTGAGGGAAAGACACAACAAGATACAGAGGGCTCTATCTGTCTGAATGCACAAGCGCCTATACGTACACACCTCTTCTTTCGTCCTCTTGGAGATTACTCTTAGCCAGTCTCCTATCATGCTGAGGATGGCAGCAAAGTACGCAAGTCCCACCAGAATCCAGAACCATACAACTGGTTTATAGTAATCTAGATACTCTATTTCTGACCCACCTAGACACAGAAAAAAACGATTTGACAGATCTGTCTGATGCAGAAAAATCAAGTACTTTAAGCATAATGTGTCTTTACCTGCAACAAAGTCCCCAAACCCAATGGTAGTCAGGGTGATGACCACAAAGTAAAGGGACTCTAGCACAGACCAACCCTCAATGTATTTAAAGATGGCTGTTGGGAGTGCTACAAACAGCAGGCAGCCAAACAACACAAAGAGCAGGGTAGAGATGACCCGGATCTTTGTCTGACTGATGTCCCAGTGCTGCAGATCAAATGGAGAGATACAGAGCAATGTAAAAGTGAATTTCAGTCTCTGGCAGGTTCTCCTGATTTGTTTAATTTGTTTTTGTTCTTAAGCTTTTAGTGTTTGGGTTTATCAATTCCTCTGATCTTCTTCTGATAAACAACAAATCCTGAGGGAAGCCATACTGCGAGCCTTAAATTAAGCTTCTTGTTTTATGTTCAAACTATCAGAGTGGCAACAAGCAGACACACTCCTCTGTTAAAGAAACAAACATTTTTCATCCTTGCAACAAGGAAATGTTTGAATATTAGAACTTACTAACCCTAACCCTATTAAAAAAATCTTATAATGTCCAGAAAGTCTTTAAATTAAAATCCCTTTAATTTAAAGTCCTTAAAATGAATCCCCTTTGTATCTTCATAATTATTTTATGGTTATATGTCAGACTGGAAGGAGGCAGGAAAAAAAACACATCCATAAGTGGAATATTTTTATGCTGAAATATGTTACTATTGATTTGTTGCCTTGTACAGAAATGATGACTAAACCCTGTGTGGAAACTGGATCAACTCGGGAAGAGATACATGGAGGGCGATTCAGTTTTAAGCTGTTTTGTATTGGTCAGAGTTTGGCCCGTTGATGACACTTGTGACACTAGATCACCAAAATTATTAGGGTTCATTCTCTGGGCAACATAAGTGTTTGAACAGCATATAGTTTTAAAGTGAACTAGTAAAAGAGACCGATGCTGTTAGAGGTAATGGCATTATTCTGTAAATTACTCCCCTAGGTGCAGTAAAGTAAACATTCACGGTATTAATAATGCTGCAGTCTTCAATTTGCACATAGCAAAGCTTACAGGTACACACACACACACACACACACACACACACACACACACACACACACACACACACACACACACACACACAAACAGAGAAAGAGAGAGAGAGAGAGAGAGAGAGAGAGAGAGAGAATGAACTTTTAGCCTTAATCATTACTGACTCCCTTGGGTGCCCTCAGAGCAGCCAAAGAAAATCATTCTGCATTAGGAAATGAGGTTTCACATCTCTGCTTCATTTTACTCCTGAAAATCAAATTGTTCACAATGGCAATCTAAACTAAAATTGAACACAAAGTGGGTGAGCAGTTTTTACCTTATTTGTCTTATTTCTGCAGTTAATGCTATGTTAATGTTGGTGATAACGTCATGTGACCAGTCTCATAAAAATCACACAGTATGATAAATAATTGAAATTACCGACAGAATCAACTGTTAAACAATAGTTACAAGTGATATACTACGTCTAAATTCTGGGAGATTTGACCCTGATTTGCAGGCATCAGTGAGACGCTGTCAGTATGTGTGAGACTCCCGGAACCTCCAGGAGACTTGGTAGAAGTCAGTAAAGGTGATATGGTCAGCTCAGGGTCAGGGTTCTACTCATCTAGATGACAAATCTTTTTTTATTTGTATTTAGCCGTATCCTGTGTATATGTTTTTGGGTGTAGACAACTGTGTATATAAATCCACACTCACCACAAACATTTTCTCCACTCTGGCAATGCCCTTGCCGAATATAGTGCCAAGCTGATCTCCTACACCAGCCAGTAGAAAGCCAAACAGAGGGATTCCTAGCAATGCATAGACAATACAGAATATCCTTCCACCCTCTGTGTGAGGAGAGATGTTCCCAAAACCTATGGACAGGACAGAAACAAACTGAGACAGGGAAATAAATCATTGGTGACTTCAAACCTGACATTGATGTAAACTGCAACAGGTGGTATTTTGTTTTTTTTATCATGGAAAACATAATGGAATAACAGTCCAGATCATCATATACTTCAAGGAAGGATGAATATTAACTCCATTATTTTATTTGTTGATATGACTGGCCTGATGAAGCCACACCTATTGACATAATGCTTTTCAATCTGTAATGTGATCATGTGTTCATTGTTTGTAGATTTGCTGTTGTTGGGTGAAAAAAATGCAGAAATACACAACCATTCGCTGACAGAGAGAGAGAGAGAGTATGTGACAAATGCGTGTGTACATGCATTAACAGTGTGGCTATGGGAATGATAATGTTCACATTACTGATTACATCCAGGAAACAGATGTAGAATTGGTGACAGAGGAAACTTCCTCCACTTTCCAAAGCAGTAATTCATCTCATATCACATGACCATAACAGCTTCATCCAGGAGTGTGCACACAAGAACTTGTACACAGATAATCTAATGAACGCTGATACACTAGACAGATACACATTCATGTCAGAAAAATATTTTAAATAAATTTTAAAAAAAATAAAATTAATAATGTGTGTGTGTGTGTGTGTGTGTGTCTCTTTCATACCTATGGTTGTGATTACAGTGCCAGCAAAGAAAAAGGCAGAGTTCAGGTCCCACAGACTGCTATGGTTGGTCAGTATACCTGCAGGGTTTACTCCTGAACGGATAGCAGACACTACTTGCTGGATGGAGAGAAAGAGAGACAGAGACATTTGTGTTCAAGGAAGCTATTATCAAAAAGACGCACTTTGTCTGGTATGTAGATGTACCAGACATAGAGTAAAATATACTGTGTTGCTTTATTGCTGCTGTGTAATATTCATACATTGAAGGAGAGATGCAAGTTTGTCCTTGTAATGAATTAAAGAAGGAAATTTGTAAAACGTATGATGGCTGTGACCAAAGCTAAAATATAGAGTTGTCAAAAAGGTCTTATGGAAATCTACAGCCAGTGATTCTAAGTATCATAGAAATGCTTACTAGTTTAGAGCTAGGAACAGGACTAACATGGGAACTGTCCATGGTGCTGACACCACTGCAGCTCTGTGGTTGATAGCAGCTACTGTTAGGTGATCATTAGTGAAAAGATAAAGCCGGCCACACCTTAACCAGGTCTTCCAGCTCACTCTGGTTCACACAGGAGTGTCTGGAGAGGAACTCCAGCTTCTGGGACAGGATGGCCAAACGCTGGGCACTGACAAGAAAGGAAGAAGTGAACGATGCAGAGACATAATTTTACTAGTTAATGTAACTTCATTTTCAAAACAGTATAATGGTTTGTTATTGGTATTTAAGTGTCGAAGAGCTTCAATTTCCTCTGCTGTATTTGGAGTTAAGAGTCATTTTCCCTCTTAGTGCTGAAAACAGTTCAGTCTGCATTTGGATGAGTAACAAGATGAATGGATAATGGGTAATATGAAGAATCATTCTGTTGGATTCAGCCAAATGTATCAAAATACTCAGAATGACATGTCATCAAACAGCAGGACAGGTATCCTATAATGTGTGGAGGTGGAATTTTCTTTAAAATGCCTTTAAAATCAGTTTACTTTTAAACAGTCAATAACCTAAATAACGACAATATTCAGTTTTAATGTAAGGAGTGGCACTGAAGAAATTTCTGACTAAAGTGAACAAGCTCGTACAGAGAATGTCACTAACAGGAGTATGAGTTCCACAGTTGTGGGAAGAGTAGGGCAGACAGACGGTAGTAGACACATTTAACCTCCCTACCTTTCGTGAGGCTGCTCCAGAGATCTGAAGACCGCTGCTCCCATCACCAGGTACAGAACCACCAGAAGAAAGATGGCTGTCACCGTCTTCCATTTCATGACCGTGGCAACCACCTACAACAGGTCCACTGAATTATTAGCCCATGTCAATACAAGAGGCTAAAATAATCTATGATTGTGCCAAAAGCACATTTTTACCAATGTTAAAAATAAGCAGAAATATAATTACTTTTATTGTCTGGACTTAGTTCTTTTTTTTCTCACCTCACTCTCCTCTCTGGGAGTCAGTGTGATTGGTTTTGTGGAGAAGGAGAGGCGGGGCTTGGTGTTGTGAGTGGCGGATTTAGGGTCCAGTAAGTCCGGCGCTGCCACTGTCAGGGGAAATCAGGGGAAAGCCACTGAATGCCACATTTCTATCCCCACCCCAGTCTGTGATAACTTGCTCCAACACATTTAGTTGTTTTCTTGAGAAGTCCTTATCAATAAAGCATGAACAAATCCTTGAATTTAGTTTTACTAGTGTTAATTTATAACACTAGTAAAAGCATGAGTCAAACAAGTGTTTATGCTTCGATCTCCCTGCCATGCTGCAATGCTTGTGTGTGTAATGTGTGTGTCTGCTTTTATGTAACACAGTATAAAAGAAAGCATGCAAACTAAAATATATAGTGACAAAAGCCGACAAAAGTTTAATGCCATTTTCCTGACAGAGGAAATACAGAGGGGATAAGAAGGCACTGCTGTCTTTGTACTTGGTCAATTAGCAGCATTGGTGCATTTAGAATGTTTGTTGGAACATTTTGTTTAACTATTAAACTTTTGTTTGCTAGGGGAAGTTTACGATTTATGGCAGATTTTATAATGAACAATACGTTTTGATTGTTATTTTATTCAAATTTTTGTGCAATCAAAGATTTAAAGAAAAAAATAGCTGCTGTAGACCTAAATATTTTCTTATATCATAATCAAAGAGTAGCAGATAGGGGCTCAGGTGTGGGGGTTTATGGCAAGAAATAATTTAAAGGTTAAATCAAACGTGGTGCAGCTGTGCAGGAGACAAGGTCTCTCGCTCTCTCTGTCTCTCTCTCACTCACACACACACACACACACACCGATATATATTCTTTACCATGGGACTTATTACCCTTTAAAAGTTATTCACAAGCTGCAGTAAGATTCGGGGTTTACTGACTTACTACTTGCCACTTCTACTCGTCATTACTGTGTTTCTACTCACTCCTAGTTGTAGTCTATCCGATGCCCTCCGCTCTCCTCTTCTCCTCATCCGACGCGTTAAGGGGAATCTTTCCTCCTCGGTGTGTCTCCACCCGGCGGTGTGGGCGCTGGAGAGAGAACAGACGCTCCGTTTTCACTGCGCTGTTCTCCTCCGCTGTTTCTGCTGATCGGATGATGGCGTTTTACTGAACAGTCTCTGGTCCTGTGATCGTCCTCCTCTCAGCTCCGCCGTGCGCGCTCCGGCTTTTTGAGCGCACAGGGTGGAGACAGTACAGGCCAGGGGTGGAGGCGCAGGGCGCATGGAGGTGGTTCCCACACCAGGGGACCACAGTGAGGTGTTCGTTTGTTTTTTAAGACTCTGAATCTGTAGTGATTTGCCTGAGTGATGATTAATGCAGCACAGTGACTGATGCACCTGCATTTAATGAAAGTCAGTCGACATGGGCATAAAAATCTGGATGTCAGGACAACACTAACAACAGTTACACAGCAATTCGATTCGAATTTGAATGATTCGGAATATAATTATCCAGCTTTTTTTACAACAATATCAAGTTTCTTCTTCTCTCTGAATATTCATGTAAAACCCTCACATCACATTCTGTGACCTTCTCAAAGGGTCTGTCTCTTCTTCAACATAAAACAACTGCTCAATACTCAAAAAAAAAAAACTACAGCCATGACAAGTTCATTATTTTCTCCATGATCAACATATTTGCAGTAACGTTTTCCTTATTTGTTTTGTTTGATGACATCAGCTGTGTAGTGTCTGATGTGATGGGAGACGTTTTCTCACCAGCCTATATGGCCCTGTGTGTTTATACTGTAGGACTCATGCAATGGAAATGTTCTCTTAATATTTAACTAGTATAGGTCGAGTAAACTGAAAGCATAGCTGGTTTATTATCACACTCATTCAAAGACATCATATTTGCTTGAGGATATTGACCCATATTGCCATGGTCGCGATTTTAATCAGTTATTTTATCTGTTAAAATAATTTCTAAGAAAAGGAAAGAAAATTTTCATAAGTTTCACACATGCATGATCATGTCTACAGGGAAAAAACATCTACAGAGACAGTCACTGAGGTTTACAGAGGCCAAGTTGAATGAAAGGCGATCAAATGCACATGAACGTGCACCTGTTAATCAATTTAATGTGAGTAAAGTAAGTAAATATAAGTAAAAGCTTCCTGCTTGATAGTAAATTTAAAAACTGATAAGTGTCAGTTGTTGGATAATCTACATCAAATAACTTTTCAGTTTTGCCTGCACCCAACGATTGAAAATAACGACTGCAAGTTCCAGTGGTTAAAGACCGGAGAGTGTTTCATGTTGGTGATTGAAACAATCAGACAGATGAATCACAGGCTTCTTTTCACAGGCTACCTGAGGCCTAGTGTATGTAGCTTGAAATGGGAGGTAGATACAGCATCTGACATTGTCTTTCCACTCCACATCTCAGCAGTGACCGTATTTTTCCATTTCACACATGTTTTTTGGTAAACAGTCTGTACACACAAAAAACAAGGTTACACTTTGCCATAATGTACACTGTACATTATGTAACCTGCATCTCGTCTCACAAATTTTTATGAAAAGTTTTTTCTTTCTTCTTGAAGCTCTCTAGAACATTTGAAGATCTTGAGAATGTGTTTTATTTATTTTTTAAATCTTACTGGAGCATATGATAGTGTAGAGAGAGAAACTTGATTGCTTGACTCCCAGGATGAGTTACGTTATTTCCAGCTGCTTTCAGGGGTCACATTTCAAATCACCACAATTACTGAACTAGAACATTTTGCTTTTTATGAACAGACAATCAATAATGAACACAATCTAATATTGTCCATCTCGCTCTCACTCTCTCATGCTCCATTAGTTTTATTGTCTTTCTTTTTCTTTCCATTTCTCTCCCCCTTCCCTCTCTCTGGACCTTGGCTACTGATGAAAGATTAATGGAAGTTAAATGTTCATGTTTCCACCTCCTGACTTCCATCTAAACATTAATTACACGCCTATTTGTACAGCTATAGATAGTAACTGTGTGGCGGTCTGCCTGTCTGATTTACTGTGTGGGTGATTTATATTGGGGTGATTATTGTACAAACACACACAAAGAGTTTTAGTGTAATCATATATTGTACATTACATGTATAGTTTTATTTTTGAGATGTCTGTCACAGCCAGTATTACCCAGAACTGTACAGTCTCAATGCCCAGTGCATGACAGAAACATGAGTTGTAAGTGTAAGTAAACAAATAACATTAAGTTAATTTATTTGTTATATTAACTGCTTTAACATCCTACCCTGAGTGAATACAGCTCAAATACCGTTAACCTGCACCTTTGGACTACACGTCAATAAAACAGTCATCTCTTTTTAAATAAAACATTTTCAGTTTGAAGATTTTTCAATACTTTCTCATTGTTACTTAATTTCAAAAGACTACTCCACACAGTGGCCCCTTGTGTGAAAACATACAAATAACTGACACTGAATAGAAATGTTATGTCAGTCGTGATTTACATGCCTTTGTAACTGTGTAGCTTTGCTAATTTAGACACTGATTGCTTGATGGTTGCAGTTAGTCTGGTGCATGATAATCAATGACGCTGATACTTAGTCACAGTCAATTTCCACAGCCAGGACCAAATACACCATTCTTATTTCAGCTTATTTTCCCATCATTTATCATCACTGTCACTGCAGTCTGTCTACTGGGTAAAAATAATACTAATGTAAACAGCATCCCGCTGTGGAATGAAATCTTCACTTAAACCTCATTTAACAATTTGTACCTTGCTGATCTGAAAACAAGGCGCCTTAGAAACTGTGTTATTATATAAATGTTGTTAGTTTCACAATTTTGGGGATCATGAAACCTGAGGTATTATGGAAAATTATGAAATGAACAAAGATGGTGGTGTTTTTTTTAATAGCATGCAGCTGTATTTATATCAATTTATCAACCATTGTTTTCCTTGAATTACTGCAGTATCTATCTTTACACAGTCTTATATAACCTGCTCTTAATTGGAAAAGTTCACTTTTACCTTCCAGTCCTGGAATGAAATCTGATAATAACTTTGTAAAACCCAGAAACAACTTATTTGTAAGTTTAAGTTCAGACAGCGCTTCGAAAAAGCAGGTTCCTATTTTTTTTGCGTAAATCACACTGATGAAAGAAACCAGGGGGATGTAGAGGAAAGTGAAAAAAAAAACTAAATTATTCCATACAAAGGGAAAAAGAAAAGTTTGACTGAGGCCTGAAGTGTTGTAGGAGAAACAAGATAAACCTCCAAGTTATGTGGGTGAGTGTGATCCCTTCTGACCTTTTCTGACGTTACCATGACAACCATGACCAGAGTAGATTTTTCCACCATGACTGAATCCCCTGTTAGTGCATCTGTACGTGACTTTGTGTGTACATATGTTGTTCTGCCCCCTCAGATACCTGTGGAGAAATGACCCTGAGTCCTGCAGGACACAATGTCCTGCCTGGACACAACCTTGCAATTAGACGCCCATGAAGCGGAACTACCCTCTGTGTTTGTGCGTGTGTGTGTGTGTCTGTGTAAAACCACTGCAGCAGATTTAGTGCTTCCTCCGGTTTTCCAGTTATAATGACCTCAATCTGAGAAAAATTAGCTTGTGGAATGTGACAGCATCTACTTCAGACAAACTCATAGTATCAAAATGCCCTTTATGTGCCTGTCCACCATGTGTGAGTGTGTGTGTCTGTGTGTGCTTATGTGTGTTTTGCAGGTGCAAAACATTTGGCTAATACACGTCCATCTCTGTGATCTCAGTCTGACATTACACTCACGTTTCTGTCTCAAAGGTTTGCGTGACGTTATCAGAGTTCAAATATAATATCAAATATCAGTTTGCACGACCCCCCGATGATATACGATTTTGTGCCATTAATTTCTAGTTAGCTTAGTGTTCATAGTTTGGTTCAGTAAGGAGACGTCTTACATTTGATTGTTTTCTTGTCTTCATCAACCCATCCAACATCTGTGCTTTGTTTTTTGAACTTGCCTGGGAAAACATAACATGCAACTTCACATGCTTTAAAATGTGACTTAAAATTATTGATTGATTAAGATGGAAAATGGGTGACAGTTTTAGTAGTTTATTGTGGGAAGACCCAGTGTATAAATATCAGTGAGGAGGACAGTCAGTGTCAGGTTGAGCAGCAATGGCCGTTAATCACAGTAAGCATCTGTTGATATTCTATTGGGGTACAGGGTTAAAAATAGCTCACATAGTTTTGACTGTTGGGGCACGAAATAGTGAAACCTAATCCTTGTTACATAACTGAATAGAGGCAGCGTGTCTCTCTCTCTCTCTCTCTCTCTATGTGTGTGTGTGTGTGTGTGGGGTGTGTGTCAGTGTGTGTGTGTGTGTGTGTGTGTGTGTGCACATGTGAATGCACTTCGGCTATGCTAAAGACAAACACAGCCATGCAGTTGCGTGACATAGTGCTGGGAAGTGTGGAACATTGTTCGGAAAATACCAGTAGTAGAGAACAGCAGGAAATTTAGTCAAACATAAAAAACATTTAAAAAAATAATTTCTGTTCCCAGTATTTGGGCAAATATGTGTCTATATATGTAACATGCAGCTGGTCTGAACTTCCAACATGTGTCTTTAAAGCTTTAAAGTTTCAAATTGTGTCTGAGATATCTTATGATTTTACCTTCAATCCATTAATTTCAATACTGTTTTCTCAGTCTATCCATATGCTCCTGCTGTTACTATTATAGCTTTGTTTACTACAGATGTGGATCACAACTGTGCCTCTCATCTGTCTGTCATCCTCTGCCTTTCCCTCTGTATCCAATCTCCCTAGTTTTTCTGCCTCTCAGTTGTCCAGATGAATCTGTCAGCAGAATTTGTGAGTGAAGCAGACTGATGTAAGTGATTAAACATTATTAAGTTAAGATTTGGTTTAAAAATTATGTTATAGTGAAGGGTTTACCCTTAAATGAATGTATGAGACATGAGCCTATTTTAGAACCACAAATCATTGTCACACAGCATCAACAAGATACAGCCAGAATACACCATATAAAAATATATCAACTACCATACTCTTTGATTTTTGGCTCATCGTTGATGACATTTTTAATGGCATATATGCAGGTGTAGCTGTTATACTGTAGCTTTTCTGCACATTTGAATGTGATACAATCACATACAGAAGCAACAAACATAGAGTCACTGGGACACCTGGTGGTCAAATCTCTGCAGTACACTGAATAGTATATTGGTTCATTTGCGTTTACTATGTTAAATATATTTTCTATGTATATATGATATTGTAGTGATTTTGTGCATATGATTAACTGGGCGTATAAATGTCAACCTTAGAAAACACCGCAGAGTTAAGATCTCTGATATTGATGTTATGATGAGTATCATTTCAGAGTAAACGTGCAAAGATATTAAACTAAACAGATGTTACAAATACCTAAAAAATAACACCTCTGTGTTGTAAGGGCTGTGATCAGATCAGATCATACTGCTCCTCCCGGTCAACAGATGTCGGTGTGGACGTGGCACAGTGGAAAACACGGAGAGAGAGAGAGAGAGGAGCACAAAGAGAAACCTCCTGCGCAAACTCACTGACACCGCGGCGCATCTGTTTTTCCACGTGGACCCTGTCATTGACCCCAACACACGCCGTCTCCGTGGCAGCCGCAGGGGGGCGGGGGGAGGAGGGGTCGCTGCGCGCAGCCGCCTTTGCGCAGTGCAGACAGGGAAGTGCGGGCCGGTCGGTGCGGGACAGCGGTGTCGGCTCCTCCAGATGTGAACCTGTCAACACAAACCTGCCAGAGTTAGACATTTCTGCTGCCCACACGTTCACTATGCAGACAGGTAGGTTCATTATCACTCTGAATATAACAGATAGAACGCAGTCTGTGTGTCCGTGTTACTCCAGTCCACAGACACAATTCATCTTCACACAGCTTACTGTAATAAGAAATAATAAGAAGAAAAATAAACAGGGCTGCGCTTTAACAATACAACTCGTCAGTCGTGCGTTTGTATCTGTTTTAGTTGAGGGCAGAAACAGAAAGCAGGACGATGGGCTGTATTTGAGAAACAGTCCCTGTGATCAGCCTGTAATAATGCTGCAGTGCTCACTGCCCAGAGTCCTGCAGCAGTGCTGTGGATGTTTTCACATGTGTGCTTATACAGTAAAGCACCATACACTTACGCTCTAATCCAAAGCAAAGCACTGCTTGTGTCAGTGGATTGGAGACAGAGTTTTAATTGATTTGCTCGTAATGGACAGCATTTGTCTAATATAGAAATATTTAAAATGTAGACAGTTGATGTTTTATATAGCTTGACCACAGCTAACAAGTAGCAAAAGATCACTTGTTAATAGAAATTACTGGATGTATTTTGTCTGATTTACTTTGTCTGGTATGATCAAATATGTTCATGTCTTGTAGGTGAGGCTCACCTGAGCAGGTTGGTCCCATGTGTCCTATACCTGCTCCTGCTTATACACCTGTGCCTGGCTGCGCCAGGTGCACCGGGATCACAGAGGTAAACACACCTCTCTGCTCATACAACTTCACTCTCTATTTTCTCACATTAAACCAATAAAAAGTTTCAATCTTTCAAGTAAATATTCCGACAGCTTTTTTTTTGTCCAGACTGACCCAGTACTGTTGCCAAACTACATTTCATCTCAGTTGGTGTTAACATAACAGTAGGAACATATTTACATTACACTTTTTTGTATTTTCCCACAGAGAGGAATCAGTAGATGCAAATTCTCCCTCCATTGCACTACCCAATCCCTTTGGTTCTGGGGAGGAAGACCACAGGTGAGAAATGCAAAGTACATCCAAATTTGATCAGCCTGCAGTCTGTGTTTGTAGACTAAGCAGTCACTGTCTGGTCAGTCGTTGGACTTTGGCTGCTGTGTTGTGCTAATGATATGGTCTACACCACCAATGATAAGATTACATGTGCTATAACACTTCTTAATGTTTAAACTACAGTGGAACAAAATTAGGGAAGTAAAAAACTGTTTTAGCATCAGTGTGTTGGTGACAATATGACCACAATTATGATTTAATTTGACCATATTGCTACTGATGAGATTTGTTTTTAGTAGCCTGTGTGTTGGTTTAAAAGATTGAAATATTTGTTAATTTAATTTGTATATGACAGGTTCCTGCAGAGTTTCATTCAGTCCAGTCTGAAGGATGGACAGGGAGGACCAGATATCAGCTCCAGAGAACAAGGTACTGTACGTATCCCCACCTGCTGGGGATGTGTGACACCTGTATATGTTCTGACATAGACGTTTGTGCACTCTGCTCATACTGTATATACAAACACTGATTTACACACAGCTGTTTGCTGAAATATGTGATGAAGTCTGTTTCAGTGGTCTTGGCTTTCATAATCTTTTTATGTTGGTGAGCAGAGAGTCCTTAGGCAATTTGTCTTTTTTATTGGGAACATTTTGTTATGCTAAAATTGTGTTTGTAACATTAATAGTAATAATTTTTGGACTGTGTATCGGATGTGTCACTTTCTTTTGTTTTTTTCAGCGCTGTTCTTCCTATTTCGTATCTATGACTACGATCGCAGTGGGTTGTTGGATGGCTTGGAGATGATGAAGCTCCTGTCAGACTACAACTCCCAACATAAACCAGAAGCACAAGCCAATGATTTGGTGAGGAGTGACTGTGTGTGATATACATTTGGGTGTCTCCGTGTGTTCATATCGGTGCCTAGTTATACACATCCTACCTATGAGGTGGAAAGAATACTTTTTTTGCAATCCTGCTGTCGACAAAACAAAAACTGGTGAAAACATACCCTCCAAGGAGAGAACAGTCACTTCATTCTGCATGCAATTACTGTACTATGGTACATCTAGCTGAAAGTAACTTATTTCTCTAATAATCTAATCATATTCAAACATCTCGTTCTGACCGGTGCATCTCTCCCTCTGAATTCAGGTTGTGTCCACGGTAGATTTTTTACTTCAGACTCAGGATCTAAACCAGGATGGCCTGTTAGCCCCTTCTGAGCTCCTCTCTCCTTCATCAGCTCATACACAGGTATTGCCTGCATGTGCAGTACACATTCACTAACATACTGTTTGCGTTTAGACAGTATAATTTTATAGTGTGTGTGGAGTTCAACTTTTGAGAATTGTTATTGAATAACAACTTTTGCAAAATACAGTAACCACCGAAAATGTAATATATCAAAACTTAAAAGATTTGGCATGAATATGAGAATGTCAGTTTACTAGCATCTTCCCATAAAATAATGAAATAGAAATAAAATGTTAGTAAGTGGACCTTGAGTTTGGAACTAGCTGTAACCTTGAAATGTTTTTGATTTACCACCAATTTATGCATAGACAGACATGGTGCCATATTTTAAGTGCGCATTATATTTTAGTTTACTGAGCTGTAACTAGTTTTAATCACAGCATCATTTATTGTTTCCTGCATTAACATTAACTTTGCATTACTCTTTCTCCATTAGAAGGACTCCAGCAGTGACACTGTACCCCATCAGGAGCAGCAGGTGGAAGTGGAGGTGAATCTGTCCAACCCCAGTACTAATGAAGAGACAGGAGCGGTGGACTCTCCAGGAGACATCCAAACTCTAGAGGGAGATCAACCTCAGCATGAAGTAAAGACAGAAGAAGTAGAGCTCAACGAGCAATTAGATGAAAAGAATGGACAACAACTCCCAGAAGTCCCAGCAGATGATCAGAGGCATTATGAGCAAGCTCCTGTACATCAGGGGCAACCAGAGATGTGAATGCACAAACACATATACACACTCCAGAAATGGTTATGGCCTGCCTGTTGAAGACTGATTATACAGTAAGGCTGATATATGTGTCTTAATTTTTAATCCCACAAATGCATCTAAATTCTGATATTTTAATAATATCAGTGGACATCAGTGGACAAGATGATTGATGAAGATATGTATAAGTAAAAAATATAACCATGTCTATGTATTGGAATACTCTGTCTACAACCACTACCTTTAATTTATGAGTATAAAATTCCTTGAGATGTACAAGTGGCAAAGAACCTAAATTCAAGATGCAGTTATTCTTATTAGTACGACAGAAGCCATCAACCTAATACTTTTTAACACTTTGTCCTCTCTTAGTAAGAGAGGTTGTTTTATTTATTCAACCCTTTCTCCCGCGCTTGATAAGTTCTATATATTTATATTATTGTTTCAATTTTAGAGACTGTTATAAACAGCTCACTTGTATCATTACATTCAATATTGGGCTTCCCTGATAATTTCCTTAGCATTAGGTCAAAATGCACATCCTATTATGCAGTACTGGCCATGGCTTAATTTATTTGTTTGCACTCATGAACAGTCCAGTGCTAGAGCATTTCAATGTGCCTGAATGACTTGGGATGTATGAAGAGCACTGGTCTTATTGAGGAATACTACTTCTAAGTTACAGCCCAGTCACACAAGGCTCATCAAGGTTAATCTTCACAATAAAGGACAGGAAGAATCGTCTGGTAAATACAACAGTCAGTCTCTTTGCTGTAACTTTTGTGTTTCAACCACTGATGCATTCACACAACTAAACGAGAAAATAAAGAAACATTGTCCCACTCTCATTCTACCTCCTCTTAGATTTGTCATAACAGAAAATAGGTGGATAAACATCAAAATCACGTGAATATAAATAGCTACAAATTTTGTCACGGTTCATGGATGAACTGATTAGATTTTGGTGGTCAAAGGTCAAAGTTAAGTGTCATTCTAATAGCAAAAACATATTTCAATTGATAAACTATGACAGCATGTACACTGTTATGTGCATTGCTCTATAACACTGGAGGTCAGCTGTACATCCCAGTGAATACAGATGGTGCAGCTATGTGGTTTAATATAGAGACATATAATTAAATGCGACTGAATGTAAGCAGCTTCATCAGAGACACAGAATCTTGGAGTATAGCGTTCGTTACGTTTCCCGTCACCGTTTACAGCTGGGTGGTTGCTAGGCAACGGCAAACATGCCGCAGCAAACATGGCGGACAGTAAACAGAGCGCAGGTGAGTTGTAACTTAAATATCCGATCAGAAAAAAACGATTTCAGGTGTTTTAAAGGAACAAACCACCGTTTTATGATTTGTGCCCCTTTCCCAACTCCTCGGCAGTTAAACAAGTGATTCAAATCATAATGAATGGGGTTCTAACTCTGTCTCAGTCTGTCGGTTAGCACTTCTCCCAGAAGTGACAAAACAATCTAATCTCTTTACTGTTTATAAATTGGGATTTGTATAGATAGATAGATAGATAGATAAGGAGGATAACAGATTCAGCCTGTCACCCTCCTGTCTCTCTGCCACACACTGGACATTCATGATTTTTAATGTTTTTAGTGATCAGCTAATTCACTGTTGTTCCTCTTTGGTGTTTTCTCTGTTTTCTGTCAGAGGCCCTCGTGTACGATATTCACAGGAGGATCAGAGCTGCGTTTGAGGCCTTTGACAACAACTGTGACAACACAGTGGATGTGAGGTGAGGCGTTCATTAACTCCCTGGGGTCAAAGTTTAAAGTATAGTTTAGTATTGCAGTTATTGTTGAGACATGAAGATTCAACTGTTGTTATTGGGCAGTCGGAGAGCTAGATAAATCAAACAGCCAGATTAGTGCTATCACATCTGTCATAAACCACTGTTACAAGTATTATGTTTGTGGTGACTAAGATGATGTAGTGATTTTTTTGACGCTTTCCTTTCCCTGTGTTTTATTTGTCGTTAGGGAGACCGGCACCATCATCTACTCCCTGGGCTGCTACCCGTCTCAGAAAGACATACATGACATTATAGCTGAGGTCAGAACAAACTTCTCTGATTATGTTTTGGATGAAAACCAAATAAATGATCACTAAAATATCATAAAATGAGCATTTGCTGTGACCTACAGAGGAAACTAGCAGCAAACTAAACCCCAGATGTCTTGTCCTGTTCACCCAGGTGGAAGAGGACCACACAGGACATATCCAATTTGACAAGTTTCTTCCCATTATGACCAAAATATTGCTAGAGCACAAGTAAGACAGCTCTGTTATCTCCAAAGTATTAAGTTTCATCATAAGACAGTGCTGTATGTTCACTGTGTGTGTGTGTGTGTGTTAAGGTTTCCTCCCATTCATAAGGATGTTCTGCTTCAGGCCTTTGAGGTGAGACCACCTATCATTACTCGTGTATTCTGCAATGTTGTTGTGGTTCAGAAGGAGTCGGAGCCTCTGAGAATGGCACACTCAGACTAAATATTATGTTACTTGTGAGTTACTGACCACTCAAAGTGTGTTTGCAGGTTTTGGACAAAGACAATAAAGGTTACCTGGAGTCTGAGGAGTTGAAAAAGCACATGACACAAGAAGGTGAAGAAAATCTGTTTTTTTTTTCTGAAAATTGTGCAGTGAAAAGCAAATATTCCTTGACCCATTTTGTGTCTGCTGTTCCCATTACATGAATAAAATGGTCTGCAGTGTACAAAACGTTAAGAATCATGACTGTGCTGTTTGTTAATGGTTGTCTGTAAACCAGGTGATCCCTTCACTGAAGAGGAGATAGAAGAGATGCTGGCAGCACTCACTGACCATGAGAACCACATCAGTTACAAAGACGTGATCAGCCAGATGACCACTGACCCTGACACATGAACACTGTCACAATGCATGTGTCGGCACTGTTGAAAAATATTACAAACACAAGTTGCGGTGGCGTTCACGTAAGTTTTTTTTTTTAAGGCAGTCTAGTTTTCTGATACAGAATAAAGCCCAGTCATTCTTAATCATTTTGAGACACTGTCTTTCAATTAAGACCAAACCCTTGTCATAAGGCAATTACAGAAGCTGAAATGCTAACAGCTAGAGCTAGTGCTAGCCTGCAGGTACTGTAATGTCCTAATGTCCCATAGAAATATTGATTCTGGTGGGAAACAAAAGTTTTCTGACATGTCTGTTGGGTGTAGTCATTTACGCTGAGTACTGTATATCAGCTTGTTACATGGAAAAATAATCTCTTAACTGCACATGAGTGGAGAAACCCAGGCAAACCTACTAAATTGCCACTAAATTGAGGAACCTTCTCAGGCTCATTATATCATCATTTTATAAGATAAACTATGATCATTATCAGCATCATTTAAAAAAAAAAATCACACTCTGTAGCCATGATGGATGTGCATCTTATCAATCAATGGCTAACTATAAAATTGAATAAATAAACAAACACAGCAATGTTTGCTTCAACAGCACAACATTTTATCTTGTGAGATCTTGCACTGAATAATTAACATGCATGAAACAGTAAAACACAGGTTTGGAACATGAGTGAAATGATTGCATCAGGAGTGTTATAAAGTATGATATGGTGGCAAACACAAGTGATTCTCTGTATGAGAATGATGGCATGCTAGGGTTCCATCCCACAATAAGTGAAACTCTCAGTCTGTTTTTTTATTTCCTCAAGAACCGTTTCACTTGTGACTTGGTCTGAGACAACCTGTTCATGATGTTCCTGATGACATCATCAGGTCACACTTCAGCTTGATGAACATTGCACTAGTTTCACAGTAAAAACATGACCAGTTAGACTCAGCCCATGTGTCACCCCATGTGAAACAAAGACATGAGAAAATAAAACCTAATCCTAAACAAATAGAAAATGTCTGTACTGAAAGTTCCCTTTTCACTAAACACCAAGTGACAGAGTACAGCTCGTATGCCATCATCAGCGCCACATCAGTACAGGTTTCATACACAGAAAAATTGAAAGTGATTCTTTTACTTTTAAATTTACAGCTTTTCCTGTCCACACACGTTGCATCATGACATGAGAATATAGGTGGCCTATAACATGCAAGTCAACAGAAACAGAAATTAATTTGTAGATAAAAGATGACAGAGTTTGCATGTTGAGGTCTAGCTGTGAAACTAAATCTTTGTCTGTAGTGGAATGTTTGATTTGTACAAAGTGAGAAAAACAACAGCGTTAGCATTATTCCCAGTTGAGTGAGTCTCATCATTAAAAGAGTAAAACATACGGGTACAATAAAGATGTTGGTCATTGATGTTGGCCCTAACTTAATTTATACATACTTTATCGTAACATATTTAAGAAAAGGAAATTAAGAAAGTAGTGGTGAAATTGCAACAGGGATAATGTGCTGTTTAGCACCAGCACATCATGATGGAACGTTCTTGTAGCTGGACATTAGAATGAATTAGGGCTGCAACGATTAGTCGACGACGTCGAGTATTAAATGTGGTCTACCAGAAATTTTGTGGTCGTCTAGTCGTATATTATTTTAAGCAACATGATGAACGCCATTCAATTCATTAGAATACATGCAAATAAAGTTGCAATGCACCACCGGAAACGTAAGGGGCAATAGCCTGCACCACCTGCGTCCATATTGAACTAAACACTGAAGAAGTTCAATAGCAATAGCAAAGTCGATGCAGCAGCAACGGTGGCTGAAGCAGAGGTGCATAGTGATGTTAGCGCGAGACCGCGAATGTCTAAAGTCTGGGAGTAATGTCGGGAAAATAAAGAAAATAAACACGTCACGTGCACTATCGGGAGTTTTGGCATCCAAAGTCCCGGATGGGTAAGTTGTTCTCTTTTTTTAGCCTACCTTTCAAAAATGCATCTCTCAGTATAAAGTAACAATAGCCAGGCTACGTTAAGGCCCCGTTCTTAAAAGATGATGTTAATTTCGTTTACACGTACCAGGATATCCAAACCGACGACGACCGTCATGTTACGGTGCTAAAACTGTGTTTCACCTTTTCACGTGTCTGAGGAACACCCGGAGTTTTTCAAAGTACTGTTAACGTCATTTTCAGTGACTGAAACCTCCGGTTAAGCCCCATTAAAAAAAAATGCGTCTTTACTATGAAACTATTATAAGCATCACTAGTGGACACATTGCCTCTAATACTTGTCACAAAGCTCAATAC